>CM076583.1:1105953724-1106381679 GCA_034641835.2 Pinus albicaulis
ATTAATTCACACCACTCTCACTAGTGTATCAATCAGTTCGACTAGATACAACTAGTTCAACTGTGTCTAACTGAGTTAAACTGAACACGACTCCACCAACTACTTCTACAACTCCACCAAACTATGTCACATGAGTTCTAATTGAAGTCTCCATGCAATAGCTCCACTTAACCCTCAGGAATAGCGTAATTCCTTCTGTCACCTCCTATGCCACATCTGTGCACTTAACTGAAGTGCTCCAAGAGAATAAGTTAATGTTTAGAGTCCAAATATTATTAAGAGCTAATAATATTCGACATATCTATTTTTAGACTGGCAAACTAAAAATAGATTCCGCCCAATATGTCTAAAAATAGAAGTCCATCTATTTTTCCAACTTGACCAACCATCCACAAATAGCATCCTGCAACTCATAGAATATGATCGACATGTCTAAAAATAGACATAGCCTAAAAATAGACTTACGCCTGGGAATATTCACAACACTTAGTGAAGGCGACTCTTTTCACTAAGCTCATCATCTTTTTGCAATCTCAACACTCCCTCTCAACAAGATATGGATTATCTGCCACCCTGATCCTGCCTCTGTGGTATTCGAATTTGCTCATGGTGAGTGCCTTCATCAAGATATCAGCATCCTGACCCTCCATAGGAATGTATGAAATTAACATGATCTTCCGCTGCACACGATCTCTGATATGATGATACCGGATATCAATGTGTTTATATCTATCATGAAATACCGGATTAACCGAGAGTTTAATGCAACTCTCATTATCACAATAAATCACAGTAGGATCTAAGTGTGAACCGAACAACCTGACCAGGATCTTCCTCATCCATATAGCCTCACTTGTAGCCAAACTCGTTGCCATATACTCTGCCTCTGCTGAACTGAGTGCGACGGATCTCTGCTTCCTGCTGTACCAAGAAAATTTTGTTGACCCGATATCGAATATCCCTCTGCATGTGCTTTTATGTCCGTTGGCCCCCGCCCACTCCGCATCCGCGTGAAGCCATGCGCCTTCACTTCGTCCGACTGTCGTACCATAATCCATATCCCGATGTGCCTCCGAGATATCTCAGGACATGCTTGCCTGCCTTCCAAAAGAGCTTGGTAGGCTTAACCATCGCTTGTGAAAGCTGGTTCACCGCATAGCATATGTCCTGTCTTGTATTGATTAAATACATGAGCGAACCCACCAACTGTCGATAAACAATGGCATCCACTACCTCTGACGATGTAGCATCCTATTTCTTCCAATTTCCCGGAAGAGGAGTGTCGATAGGCTTGCAGCCTTGCATGTGAAACTTCTCCAGTATCTCTCGAGCATACTTGCCTTGAGACACAAAAATTTCACCTTCCCGCTACCATATTTCCAATCCAAGGAAATAATGAAGGAGGCCTAAATCCTTCATCTAAAACTCCTTTGCAAGATCTGCCTTGCATGAGAGAGATCAATCGTTCATCAATTGGACAAAATCAAATCATCTACATAAGGTACAATGATCAGCAACTTACCATCCACCACAATCTAGTATAGGTTCGTGTTGGGAAAAATACTGAGAGGGGGGTGAATCGCATTTAAAGTCGAATTGAATGCATTTTCCTTTCTCTTTAAAACCATATGTTACATTACTGAATCCAACTTGTATGTCCAGAGACCTTATTGCATCATTCATTCATCAGATGTTTAGTAAGCAGTAAGCATGAACAGAAATAATAGAACAAAACCATCAAACATAAGTAACACATATGAACACCAGTATTTAAGGTGGAAACCCAATTAGGGAGAAAACCACCGCTGCTGTAATCTCAGTCTTCAATTTTTATTATAAAGAAAAATTCTTACAATTTATGCTGGTGCAGACTTATACCAGCACGTAGGAACCCACCTGCAGAAAGGCTATAACCTTTTTCTCGTTCTCCAGCCACTACTGGAAGGGAGCTCCAACCCCCTGATTTTCACACCAGCTTTTACTGGCAGGATACTTCCACTTTAATACAAAAAGCTTCAACCCTCAGATTCACCAAATTTCTTCAGTTTCTTCATCAGACTTCCGTCAGGTCTTCATCATTTCTTTTTTCCGATCATAGTAGAGATTCATCGTTTCTAGATCATATCCATAGGTGCATCGTAGATTCAGATTTATCAATTAAGAACAGGGTTCGTCCATACAGATATTCCTTAGAGAAATTTATTCATTCACCACCCTTGCACATGCACACCTTGTATTCTATTTCTCTTCTCCTTATATAGTTTTTCCTTTAGTAAAACCATGAGTCAAAACCATCCAACTGCTGATGGTATTCCTTATTTTATTGGAATTTTTTATTTATCAAATTCATGGAATTTGATAAATAAATATTATTCACACCCTTTGATAATTAAATATTTATATTAATAATCCGCACTTTTATCAAATGGCCTCTTTAAAATAGACCTTTGGATCCGGCCCCACATGCATAATCGATGGCTTAATCAATATTATTTAAAAACTGGGGCCCACATAAATACGCGCATGGTGCCATAAGTAAACTTCGCACAAGTCCAGCATCTGATCACCGTTAGATAGCAAGCTTCCAGATCAACGGCATATATGCATATCGCTCGACCTCCGATGCCGAACGTTAACGTGCGATGGCCCACCGTACTTTGGTTAATCTTTGTGCACCTTCCTCATACGACCACCGTTCGATGGCTCCTTCCCAGATCAACGGCTTGTATCGATATCGCTGGGCATCCTGGGTCGAATAATAACGCGCGATGGCACGCCGTGGTAAGCTTTTTTGTGAAATCGTACAGGGACGTGTGTCGCCCGTTCTATGGAATCGCTCCCCACCTCTTGAATACTGCTTGCCCGTCGAAAGCAGTGCGATGAAAACCGGAAACCGCTTGTAATGTTCCTCCTTCGTGGTTCTGCCCTTCGCTCAAGGTTCCGTCCATCCTTCCTTTTGTTACGTTCTACCTTTTTCCTTCTAGGTTTCATTCATGATTCCAAAGAGGTAGTCTGTGTTTGCGCTATCCTTCTTACTTGGTCTATCTTCGGCAGGATTTCCAATAAAAAACGAAACAATGTAGTTCTCTTCCGACAAGATTTTTCTACCATTAGGATAGAGTTAGTTATACGCCGGCTTCCTTTATGAGGGGAATGAATTCAACAAAGTTTCAAGGAATTCCGTACAAGAATTGAACCAATCAATACCCAAATACACTCGGTATTCTCCATCCATCAGAGTATCACTAGAACACAATCATACACAGGATTTCCTCCATCAGGATGCATACATACACCGAATAAAACTTCTCATATGATTTGATTTCACAGGGACACAAATATCCTTCCTACTGAAGTTAAGATTCTCCTTGACTGATACTACTCTCTATAGATGCACTCTTTCTCTATTCTTCTCTGCTGACCTTTGTCCTCTGCTATGTTTCTTTTCTCTGTTCCTAGCTACTATGTCAGATGCCAATTCCTTTGCCACTTCCTTTGCCATCAATGACAATATTTCCAACAATCTCCCCCTTTGGCATTGATGGCAATACTCTTCTTCTGATTGTCTTATATAAGCCTTTTTTTGCATTTTCTCCCCCTTTGACATCAATGGCAAAGAGTGGATCAAGATCCTTTGAACCAACAATACCATGCTCCCCCTGAGATCATGTTGTTTCTTCAGACATAATATAGCAAAATTACTTATAAATTCCAACAATGCATCCTATTCATATGACCAATGCTCCCCCTTAGCTTGTGCATTCATAGATGCCCAACAACAGCTCACAACCAATTTAATCTTCTATATTTAAGTAGATCTGATCCTCTGCATGGAAGAGACTACTCCCAGTTTCTATCTGAGATATTCGAACGCTTCCCTGGGTAGAGGTTTGGTAAATATATCAGCAACTTGTTCTTTTGAGGGAACATACTCCAATTTCACCTTTTGTTCAAGCACTTGTTCACGTAAGAAGTGATATTTGATGGGAATGTGCTTGGTCTTGGAATGCATAACAGGATTCTTTGAGATACTGATAGCACTTGTATTTTCACACATAATGGAGATAGGAGGTGAACATTTGATTTGAAAGTCTTGTAAGGTTTGCATCATCCAGAGAATTTGAGTGCAACATGATGCGCCAGCCACATATTCTTCTTCTGCTGTAGATAAGGCAATAGAGCTTTGCTTCTTGATAAACCAAGATACTAACCGGGGCCCCATATAGAATGCACCACCACTAGTGCTTTTCCGATCATCAACACTTCCAGCCCAATCTGCATCAGTGTATGCATGAAGAGTAAGATCAGCATTACTGGACCTGGTCCAAAATCAGTTCATATAGATGTTGAATATTCTTTTCTGACGCTGAAGGTGGGGCTCTTTTGGATTAGCTTAAGATCGTCCATAACTCCAACGCATGCATGATCCTCAAAACAGTCTTGTCCCGGTGAGATAAGTAGACTTCCTATCATAGATGCGTATTCTGACGGTTGATTCACGTGGAGAATCATCATTAAACTACAGATACTGCATCCGGTTATCATTGGTGTACTTTAAGGTTACTGATATCCATTGCATACCTACAGACTTTGTGAAGATATTTTACTTATGATAAGAATATTATACATTGCTTGTTTAACTTGACTAGAAAAGAATGTTGAATTCCCCAAGTAGAACATTTCAAATTCTTATTGCATATCAGAAGCAAATTTACGACTCATAGATTCTTCATTACTTGCAAAAATGATATCATCAACATATACAGCCACAATCATTAGTTTATCATTTTTAGTTTTTGTGTATAAGTTGCTATCAGCAGACCCCTTTGAAAATCCTTGTTGATGAAGATATTTGTCAAGACGATAATACCATGCCCTTGGAGCTTGTTTGAGACCATATAGAGCCTTTTTAATTCTACAAACAAGTTTTTCATCATTTCCAAAAATGAATCCTTCTGGTTGTTCTATATAAAATTCTTCTTCTAGATCACCATTGAGAAAAGCAGATTTAACATCCATTTGATAAAATTTGATTTGTTGGAAGCTTGAAAAAGAAAGAAACATTCTTATGGCTTCAAGTCTGGCTACAGGAGCAAAGGTTTCTTCAAAGTCTATACCTTCTTGTTGAGCATACCCTTTGCACACAAGTCTAGCTTTATTTCTTATAACATTCCCATTCTCATTTAACTTGTTTTTGAATATCCATTTAGTTCCAATGACATTTTTGTCATGAGGTCTTGGTACTAATTCCCAAGTGTGATTCTTTTCAATTTGATCAAGCTCTTCATTCATGGCTTGAATCCAACATTCATCTTTGCTAGCTTAACTGACACTGTGAGGTTCAATAGTGGACAGAAATGCCAGATTGCTAGAAGATCCCACAAGAGTCCTTCTTGTTTGTACACCTGATCCCTTTTCTCCCAAAATTTGAGATTCTGGATGATTCTTTTGAACATATCTGGATGGAGCCTTTTCAGACAAATCATCTTCGGTTTCTTCATTGGGATCACTGTTTTTATCATTACTAGTTGATGTAGAAGGATATATGTCATCGTCATCATCTTCATTTGTTGTTTGTTTTTCTTCTTTTGGAGCTGCTGGATACTCATCAATAACAACATCAATACATTCAACAATCTTCCGAAGTATTTTATTGTAACATTTATATGCTCTACTCCTAGAGGAGTAACCAAGGAGTATTCCTTCATCTGCTCTGGGTTGAAATTTGCCAAGTTTTTCATCATTATTTTTGATAAAGCATTTGCTTCCAAAAATTCTAAAATTCTTTACAGTGGGAGGATTACCATACCAGAGTTCATATGGAGTTTTATCACTATTTACATGAACATGTGCCTTGTTGAGAATGTTTACTGTTGTATGTGCTGCTTCTCCCTGAAATGTGTCAGGTGTTCCGGAATCATCAAGCATAGCTCTAGCCATTTTTTGAACTGTTCTATTTATTCTTTCTGCAACACCATTTTGTTGTGGAGTGCCAGCTACAGAAAACTGTCTTTTTATGCCATGTTGTTCACAAAATTCAAGAAATTCATCTGATGTATATTCTCCTCCTCGATCAGATTTGAGACACTTGATTTTTAGATCTAATTCATTCTCAACTAGTGCTTTGAAGATCTGAAATTTTTCAAATGCTTCATCTTTGTGTTTAAGCAACCCAATCCAACACATTCTAGAGAAATCATCAATAAATAGGATATAGTATTGTTCTCCACGTGGTGAATTTTTCTTCACAGGTCCACATATGTCAGTATGAATGAGTTCAAGAGGCTTGCTTGATGATCCTTCCTTGGCATTAAATTGTACTCTGGTTTGCTTACCAAATTGGCAAGATTTGCATATGATATTTTCAGGTAGAGTAATATTGGGAAGATCACGAACAGCTTTAAGTCTGCTTGATTTGTTGGTTTGAGAGAAGCTCAGATGCCCCAACCTTCTATGCCATAGCCAGTTTTCTGAAGCTTTACTCAAGTAACATTGTTCTTTGCAATTCTTTAATATATACAGATTGCTTGGAGTTCTTTTTCCTTTTATAATTGTTTTACCTGCATCAAGGTCACGTACCACACATTCTTTTGAACTAAGGACAACTTCAGTTCCTTGATCACACATTTGACTTACACTTAATAATTTATGCTTTAATCCATCCACATACATGACTTCATTAGCTTTCACCTTTTCTTTTAGAAAAACAGACCCTTTTCCCTTAATGACTGCAGGAGTATCATTTCCAAATGTAACATTATTTTCCTTTTCTAGAGAACTATATGCAAGAAGTTTGTTTTTGTCACCTGTCATGTGTCTTGAGCATCCACTATCAATGTACCATTGGTTTTCTTCATCTTCTGCAAATAACGCTATGCCACAATTTTCAACCTGTAATTCCTTCTTTTTCCATACTTTGGAGCTTCAAGGAACTTGTTCTTTTGGCTGAACTTTGCTCCTGCATTCAAATTCTTCATGGCCAAAGTTATTGCAATAAGCACATTCAACTTCATTTTGAAGAGGAGAAAAGTTGTTATAGGTATTCTTCTTTGGTTCAATATCAATCCTTTTATTTCTTGCTTCTCTTGTCATGATGGTTTTATATGCTACACATTGAATAGCTTTATGACCAAAATTGTGACATGAGAAACATTGTCCATTGAAGAAGAAATTTCTACGATCATAAAATATCCTTCTTGAATTTACCTGTTGATTGGTGTTTCTTTGAAAGATATTCCTGTTAGTCTTCTTTGAATTGAGATGATCATGCTTTACCTACAAATATTCTCTATTCCCTTGCTGAGTGGCAGCATGTTGTATACCAGCAGTAGCTGCTTTTAGATAATTTGGTGCTGAAGCCTGAGAAGATTCTCCGATATATCCAAGACCTGTCTTTATAAGGGGAAAACGTTGTACCTTGATAATCTCATCTAAGGTTTCATATCCTTTAGCAAATCTAAGATTCAGAGTCTTTACTTTCTCAAGTTATTTTCTTAGACTTACTACTTCACACTCTAATTTCTCATTGTGTTCCTCTTTTTCTTCAAGATGATTTTTCAGAGTTTCTATGATTATTTTACTCTCTTCTAGGCCAATTTTGAGTTGATTGTTTTCATCAAGAAAATAATTGTCTTCTAGAGCATCCAAAAAAGTATCCTTTTCTTCTCTAGATTCTTTTTCAAATGCCATGAGAATTCTAAGATCTTGTTCACATTCTTCCTCACTATCAGATAACCCATCATTGTCTTCATGAGTATAGTAACTTTTTCTAGTGCTATTACGATTCTTATTCCTTCTTACAACTTCCTTCCCCTTTTTATGTGTTTCTTTATGAGGACACTTAGCAGCATAATGACCAAATCTTCCACAATCAAAACATTTGAAAGGAAGCTTACCTCTGAATCGTCCTGTGCCAAGTTGAAGTTTCTTTACAAAGTTTATCTCATCTTCTTCTGAGATATATCCTGATCCTTCTATTTTTTGTACTTCCTTCCCTTTTGTAGAAGTTATAAAGACTGCTTCTTTGAATTCAGATGGTCCTCCTCTTCTCATTTCATATGCAGTTAGTATGCCATGAAGTTGCACCACAATAAGATTTTGAAGATCCTGCTTTTCTTCGAGAGCAGAAACTTTTGACTCAAATTTTGTCGTTAGTGATCTTAAGACTTTCTCAACCAGAGTAGATTCGGTTATTTTTTCTCCCAGATTTCTCATACGATTTACAATATCATCAAGACGTAAGAAGAAATTGGCAATGCTCTCCTCATTATTCATTTTTAGATTCTCATATTGAATTCTGAGATTTTGGAGTTTAGCACTTTTTACCTTTGCATCACCTTCATAACTCAGAATGATTTTGTCCCATATTGCCTTTGTTGTATTCAGCTGCATGACTTTGAAAAATTCTGATTCAGTTAGACTTCCCAATAGAGCATTGACCGCCTTTGCATTTGTTTCATAATTATTTCTTTCCGTTGGATCTATTGGTACTGCAGCTGGATATTGATATCCTTGTTCAACAATTGCCCATACATCTGCTCCCAAAGACTGAAGATAGGATCTCATCCTTGTTTTCCAGAAGATTAAATTGCTTCTGTTAAAGAGCGGAGGCCTAATAGATGTTGTTCCATCTTGATTTCTCATCTTGCTTGATCTTCCTTCTAGCAGCTAAGTTTTTTCAGAAGGACCTGCTCTGATACCAATTGTTGGGAAAAATACTGAGAGGGGGGGTGAATCAGTATTTAAAGCTGATTGAAAATTTTACTTTTCCTTTCTCTTTAAAACCATATGTTACATTACTGAATCCATCTTGTATGTCCAGAGATCTTATTGCATCATTCATTCATCAGATGTTTAGTAAGCAGTAAGCATGAACAGAAATAACAGAAAAAACCATCAAACATAAGTAACACATATGGACACCAGTATTTAAGGTGGAAACCCAATTCGGGAGAAAACCACTGCTGCTGTAATCTCAATCTTCAATTTTTATTATAAAGAAAGCTTCTTACAATTTATGCTGGTGCAGACTTATACCAACATGCAGGCATCCACCTGCAGTAAGGCTACAACCTTTTCCTCGTTCTCTAGCCACTACTGGAAGGGAGCTCCAACCCCCTGATTTTCACACCAACTTTCACTGGCAGGATACTTCCACTTTCATACAGAAAGCTTCAACCCTCAGATTCACCTGATTTCTTCAGTTTCTTCATCAGACTTCCATCAGGTCTTCATCATTCCTTTTTCCGATCATAGAGATTCATCGTTTCTAGATCATATCCATAGGTGCATCGTAGATTCAAATTTATCAATTAAGAACAGGGTTCGTCCATGCAGATATTCCTTAGAAAAATTTATTCATTTACAACCCTTGCACACACCCCCCCATATTCTATTTCTCTTCTCCTTATATAGTTTTTCCTTTAGTAAAATCATGAGTCAAAACCCTCCAACCGCTGATGGTATTCCTTCTTTTATTGGAATTTTTTTTTTTTTTCAAATTCGTGGAATTTGATAAATAAATATTATTCACACCTTTGATAATTAAATATTTATATTAATAATCTGCGCTTTTATCAAATGGCCTTTTTTTAAAATAGACCTTTGGATCCGGCCCCACATGCATATTCAATGACTTAATCAATATTATTTAAAAAACTGGGGCCCACATAAATACGTGCATGGTACCATAAGTAAACTTCGCGCAAGTCCAGCGTCTGATCAATGTTAGATAGCAAGCTTCCAGATCAACGGCATATATGCATATCGCTTGACCTCCGACGCTAAACATTAACGTGTGATGGCCCACCGTACTTTGGTTAATCTTCGTGCACCTTCCTCATACGACCACCGTTCGATGGCTCCTTCCCAGATCAACGGCTTGTATCGATATTGCTGGGCATCCTGGGTCGAATAATAACGCGTGATGGCGCGTTGTGGTAAGCGGTTTTGTGAAATCGTACAGGGACGCGTGTCGCCTGTCCTATGGAATCGCTCCCCACCTCCTGAATACCGCTTGCCCGTCAAAAGCGGTGCGATGAAAACCAAAAACCGCTTGTACTGTTCCTCCTTCGTGGTTCCGCCCTTCGCTCAAGGATCCATCCGTCCTTCCTTTTGTTACGTTCTACCTTTTCCTTCCAGGTTCCGTTCATGATTCCAAAAGGGGTAGTCTGGGTTTGCGCTATCCTTTTTACTTGGTTTATCTTTGGCAGGATTTTCTCTACCATTAGGATAGAGTTAGTTATACGCAGGCTTCCTTTATGAGGGGAATGAATTCAACAGAGTTCCAGGGCATTTCGTACGAGAATTGAACCAATCAATACCCAAATACACTCGGTATTCTCCATCCATCAGAGTATCACCAGAACATAATCATACACAGGATTTCCTCCATCAGGATGCATACATACACCGAATAAAACTTCTCATATGATTTGATTTCACAGGGACACAAATATCCTTCCTACTGAAGTTAAGATGCTCCTTGACTGATACTGCTCTCTGTAGATGCACTCTTTCTCTATTCTTCTCTGCTGACCCTTGTCCTCTGCTATGTTTCTTTTCTCTGTTCCTAGTTACTGTGTCAGATGCCAATTCCTTTGCCATCAATGAAAATATTTCCAACAGTTCAGATCTGCCTCACTCTTGGTGAATCCAAGACCGGTGAAATAACTGTTTATCCGTGTGTACCAAGCACGAGGTGTTTGTTTCAACCCATACAACGCTCTTTTGAGCCTGCACACATGCGACTTAGTGCTGAAGATCTAGAAACCTTCAGGTTGCTCTATGTACACCTCCTCCTCAATGACTCTGTTGAGGAATGCAGTCTTCACATCCATCTGATGAATGTGCCATCCCATCTGTGCTGAGAGAGCTAGAACGCTCAGTATGGAAGAATACCTTGCGACAGGTGCAAAGGTTTCCTCATAGTCGATCCCCTCAATCTGTGAGAAGCCCCGGGCAACAAATATTGCCTTGTACTTCTCAACGCTCTCATTAGCAGCTTGCTTCATTTTGTAGATCCATCTCGAACCTACCACTGATTTCCCTTCCGGCCTTGGGACAATCTCCCATGCATTGTTTCTGACAATCGAATCATACTCTTCCACGATGGCATCTACCCATGCAGGGTCCTCCTCAGCTTCCTCGAAAGAGGATGGTTCTGTCACGATACACTTGCTCATCAGAGCCATGTATCCAGTATATCGGTCAGGTGACTGTCTCTGTCTGCACTGTGATGTAGGTGCTCCTACAATCTTCACTACATCAAGATTCAGTCGCTCAGCTTCTGTAGTGCGCTTCCGCCCTCTGATGGTTGGTGCTGCATGAGTTGTTTCTTCCACTCCATGAACCTCCTCTTGTGGTTGATCCACATCCTGAGGCTCATCCTTAGGAACTAATAGCTCCTCCTCTGCATGCAAGTGTGGCTCCCTCTCAAGCGAACACTTCATGGCTTTCTCCTCATGAAATTTGATACCCCGTCGCACAACAATCTTCTGACTGTCTGGAAAATACACATGATAGTTGTGGGGTGTTTATGTGTACCCCACAAATATCCCAACCTCTGCGGTTGGCTCCAACTTATTCCTGGCATCCTTCATCACATGAATGTCAACAGGTGAGCCAAAAATCTTCAAATGAGAAATATCAGGCTTCTTACCAGAAAATGCCTCTTCGAGTGTACTCATGCCAAGTACTCTATGAGGACAACGGTTTTGCACATAAACCATAGTGTTACAAGCTTTGGCCCACAAGTGTATGGGAGGGCCCTGATCATGCAACATCGCCCATGCAGCACCCACGATCATTCTGTTCTTTCGCTCCGCGACCCCATTCTGCTGTGGGTTATGAGGCACTATCAGCTCTCTTCGAATTCCTTCTACGCTACAAAAGTATTTGAATTCACTAGAGATTAATTCACTACCATTATCACTCCTAAGAGCCTTCATCTGCTTCCCTGACTCTTTCTCCACCAGTGCCTTGAACTCACAAAACTTTGAGAATGTCTCGCTCTTCTTCTGCATGAAGAAGATCCATCACTTACAAGAAAAGTCATCAACAAATATCACATAATACCTATGCTTTGTTGTCGAAGCTACTAAGAAAGGTCCACACACGTCTGTGTGAATTCTCTCAAGGATCGTCGTGGTGTGAATATCCTTCTCATGAAAGGTGGCTTTCACAAATTTTCCCAAAGTACATCCCTTGCACTGATCTGACTGCGCAAGTGTACCTTTGGTAAGCCCAATAGAAATCTTCTGCAAAATTTTCAGAGCACCATAGTGAACATGGCCCAATCTCCTGTGCCACAATTTGCCCTCATCCTCGCTCACCACTCCTTCTGCTTTTCCTGCCATTGCTGCGCAGCCATCTACCTGCAATTGATAAAGGTTCTTAACTTGAACCCCTATCCTCAGGGTTTCACCAGTTGCCTTAGTGCGCAGGAAATCCTTTCCCTCGCTAAAGACAACATCATATCCCTTGTCTTCCAACATCACCACAGAGATCAGATTCTTCTTCAATCCTGGAACATGCATGACATCCTTCAAGATGAAAGGTTTTTCAGACTCCCTCTCAAAGGAAATGGTCTTGATACCAATCACACTGTATCTACCATCATCGCCCATCTCGATGTGCACTCCAAGATCCTTCTCATCCAGATCAGTAAACAAATCTTTGTCTCTGGTCATATGGAAAGAAGCTCCACTGTCAAGAAACCACACTGATCCCATCATACTTGAGACCAAGCTTGCGATCAACGAAAAATCCAGCTCAAACTACGAGGCTAAGGCCTCTCCAGCTACAGATCCAGCAGCCTGCTTATTTTTCTTCTTCTGTGGACAATTAGTGGCATAATATCCGTGTTGGTGACAGTGAAAGCACTTCACCTTGGACATGTCCTGCTTCTTTCCTTTCGCACCGGATTGAGAAGGATTTTTCTTTCCCTTCCCCTTCCTTGATTTGGCAGCCAAAGCACAATTTTATTCTTCGATGAAGATCCATCCCTGGTACTCCGCCTTATCTCCTCCTGCACAAGATCCGACCAAAGTTTCTCCCATCCTGGCAGTTTCTCCTGACCATTGACAGAGTCCTCATAAGAATGCCAACTCTTCGAAATCCCAAGGAGAGCCAAGCTCACCAAGTCCTCTTCATATACAGTAACCCCCACACTTCCCAGCTCATCCCTGCACTGGAAAAACTTCGTGAGGTACTTGGGTATATTGTCGCCTTTCTCCATTTTTATCTTCCTGAGTTTGTCTTTGAGCGCCAACTTCCTCTGGTCGCTCTTGCTTTGGAACAAGCCTGTCAAAGCTTTCCACATCAAGAATGGAGAAGATTTACCATGAAGGTTGGACACTATGTGATCCTTCACACCTTCCAACAGAATCCTTCGACATTTTGTTGTCTTCTTTTGCCATGCATCAAGTGCGGCAACATCACTAGAAGCAGGTTTTGGAATTTCTGCATCTATGAAATCCTTCAACCCATTATCCTCCAGCACCGCCTCCATACTGTCCTTCCATGCAATATAATTCAAGCTACCCTCGAGGGCATACTCCAATCAAAATCCATTGAAAGACATCTCAAATTTGACACCAAGAAAACACTGCTGCAAATTCGAATTCCACCAGCACAAAACTCAACCGCTTCAATGATTTGCAATTGCTCCAATGACCAATATTGCTTTGATACCATGTAGAAATTATATAACTAATGCGTTATACATCCAAGATTCTCCTGATCACACACTATTTGACTTCATGCACAATACAGAATCTCTTCTACTATTGATCATCATATGCGGAAATTAAATCAATTGCATGCACACATTGAAACCATAAAAATTCACACATATGAACATAGTGTTTTAACAGGAAATCCTGAAGCTAAAAACCCCAACTATCTGTATATAATATATGTCATAGAGATCATGTAACAATCCTCATACAAATCTGATTATATCAAGCTCTCAGTACAATACAATTGCTACACACTAATCAGGCCCAATCTAGCAAATCCATGCACTAATCTCTGCCACCTGCTAGCCGGCCTCTACTGCACAATCCCTACTGAATATTGGCTCTAAATGAACTCGAATTGGTCCAGCCTTGCTAACGCAATCCTCATTGGCATCTTCATCAATGTGTGGTGCAAACTCATGCAACACTATAGTCACAACTGATAGTCAACCTGCTCTTTCACCTACCTCTCCACTAGTCTGCACTGAAACTGTCCATGCACTGTAGTTAGCTGATGTATTCTTCAGTTGATTAATGAGTTAATATTTAGTGAATTAATTATTAATTAATTCACACCACTCTCACTAGTGTATCAATCAGTTAGACTAGATACAACTAGCTCAACTATGTCTAACTGAGTTAAACTGAACACAACTCCACCAACTACTTCTACAACTTCACCAAACTCTGTCACATGAGTTCTAACTGAAGTCTCCATGAAATAGCTCCACTTAACCCTCAGGAATAGCGTAATTCCTTCTGTCACCTCATGTGCCACATCTGTGCACTTAACTGAAGTGCTCCAAGAGAATAAGTTAATGTTTAGAGTCCAAATATTATTAAGAGCTAATAATATTCGACATATCTATTTTTCGACTAGAAATCTAAAAATAGAATCTGCCCAATATGTCTAAAAATAGAAGTCCATCTATTTTTCCAACTTGAACAACCATCCACAAATAGCATCTTGCAACTCATAGAATATGATCAACATGTCTAAAAATAGACATATTCTAAAAATAGACTTGCGCCAAAAATAGCCTGCGGGCCCACTTAGTGAAGGCGACTCTTTTCACTAAGCTCATCATCTTGTTGCAATCTCAACATTAACATCCATTTGATGGACTTCCCATTTAAAGGAGGCGGAAAGGGAAAGAAAAAGGTAGATAGAATTCATTATGGAAATAGGGAAGAATGTTTCAATATAGTCAATGCCTTCAACTTGTGAAAATCATTTATCAACAAGATGAGCTTTATGTTTATCCACTTTTCCATATGGTCCAAACTTTGTTTTATAAACCCATTTGCTTCTGAAATTTTTTCTTCCCTTTGGAAGAGGAACAAGATCCCAAGTATCATTTTCTAATAAGGAACGATATTCTTCATTCATAGCTGCATCCCAATCTGGATGACCTAAAGCTTCCTCAAAGGAGTCTGGATCAGGATTTTTTGGAACTTGAGCCAATAAGTAAGAGGCTTTTTTGAACTAAGAATATGTACAACGTTGATCTGCAGGGTCACCTACAAGAGAACCTGATGCATCTAGAGTAGAGCGGACCCATTTTGGAAGTTGTGGAGCTGAAGGAAGATCTTGAGGAGGTGGAGGAGGATTTTCATCCATGCTATCATCATCCAAACTAGAAGGAATGTCGTCAAAAGTAGAAGAGATAGAAAGGTGGCACATATGCCGAATCAAGCTCGTAGGCCAAAGGTGGCACACCCGTTGAACTGGGCTCGCAGGCTGATATATTTTAATCAAATTTTACATCTCTTATAATGATTACATTTTTGGATTTCGGTTGATGAAGTATATATCCTTTGAAATATTCAGAATATCCAACAAAAATGAATTTTTCACTCTTAGGTTCTAAGTCTTTATGTTTCTCATCTAGAATATGGGCCCAAGCTTCACTTCCAAAAACACGAAAGTGACTTACATCTGGTTTGATTGAGCTTTAGGCCTCTTCTAGAGTGATATTCCTTAAAACCTTAGTAGGATGCGATTTACTATGTAATTTGCACAGTTAATATCTTCTGCCCAAAAATTATGACTAAGTCCTTTAGATTGAAGCATACAATTATCCATTTCTTTTAGAGTGTGATTCTTCCTTTCAGCTACACCATTTTGTTGTGGAGTATACGGAACAGAATGTTGCAATTGAATGCCATGCACAGTGCAAAAGTTGATAAATTTGTTGTTAACATATTCTCCTCCATTTCCAGATCTTAACTTAAGAATTTGATGTCCATATTGTTTCTCAACAAAGGCCATAAAGGCCAAGAACATGTCAAAAACTTCACTCTTGAGCTTTAAGAAGTATACCCAAGTGTGTCTAGAAAAATTATCAATGAAAGTTAAGAAGTACTTGTAGCCAGAGAAAGAAACAACTAGAAGTGGACCACATAAATCATTGTGCACAAGTTGCAAAGGGGTTGAAGCGTGCCAAGAAGAAATTTTTTCAAAATTGTCCTGATGATGTTTTCCGAGTACACAACCAGAACAAACACCATCTTGACAAGATACCATAGGAAGACCTGTCACCATATTTATTTTACATAGAGTTTGAAGAGAGGGATAGTTTAAGTGACCAAATCGCTCATGAAAAAGTTTGCTCACTTCATCATTATGAGCAACAAAAATGGAGGGAATACATTATTACCCAAAATTTTCAAACTTATACAACCTTGTGGAATCTTCAGCAATGCTAGTAGCTAAAATATGTCTAGGATCTCTTAGATCCTTAATTACAACATCATGATATGATGATTCTACTGTTTTCCCTTCACCTGAATGTGTTATTTGATAAACAGATAGAAGGTTGCGGGACAAGATAGGAACACATAACACATCATTAAACAAACCATTATCTAGATGAATGGTTCTAGACCCTACAACACTAAGAGATCTATCATCACCAACATAAATTGTTTTGGTGTTACAATCATTTAAACAAGAAAACATGGTTTTATTTTTGGCCATGTGGTAAGAGACTCCAAAATCGATGAGCCACTCATGAGAATCAGAAGAAGAAGATACATTCAATTCATAACTAGATCTTGATGCTTGACAACCACATGCATAAAGTTCCATTCCCGAAGATGAAGTTGAAGAGTTGTCCAAATGGATGTTGTGCTTCTTCATTGTTGGTTACAAGGCTTCCATTTTCTTAAAACATTTTGACTCTACATGGCTATCACGACTACAAAATTTGCAATGTATATATGTCTTCTTCCATTTGTTTTTATTTTCCTTATCAGTTTGTTGAGCTGTTTTTTCAGTTAGTGCTTGAAATTGCTTAAGACGCTTGTTTGGTTTAGGACCATTCTTTTTAGGATGTTGCTTCTTAGGATTCTTTCAATATGGTTGTTGCTGGGTTTCTAAGGCTTTCTTAAAATATTTTCCAGTATTAAGAAGACCATGGTGTAAGAGATTTTCTTATTCTCTTATCAAAAAATGGCAAAAGGCATCAAAAGAGAGGGACTTGTAGGTTGTCCCTTGTAGGCTTAATTGTCCTCATCTATCATATACAATAATAATCAAAACCCACTATCTAATAAAAAATTGGACTTTAATTTATCTAAATGCCAACGAATAATTCTTGAAATACCTTTCGAAATCTTGAAGCAAAATAAAAAATTGAAGACTAATTGTGACCATCATTATACTTCATCAATCATTGAATTCTATCACGTTCTTTAATTCCTCCATCATACATTTCCTTGGGTCATACGCGACATAACCCAATGATCATCTTGAAGTTTGTAGGCCCCATGGTGTTATATTAATATAATTTGATTAATATTTTATTTCTTTAACATTTATTCTTAATGAGAAAAGGAAATAACTTAATTAATTCCCTTAGGCCACACATTCATCCTTTCGCCCCTAAAGGGAGATGAGAACGTGGTGTCATTGATACCCATCTTGCAAAATTTTATTTTAAATATTAACCTTTTTAATTGTGCTTCATGGTGCAAAGATTCCTAAATAAATATGTAATATTGTAAGTTGGAAACAACATTATAAAATTTGAAACTCTTCCTCAATATTTTAATTTTATAAAAATTATCATTCTCGAAATTTTTGGGTTTAAATTAATGATGTGTATGGTAACAGATTAATTATAATTTATTTTCCATCCAATAAGATATTGGACATTGATGGAATTTAGAAAGGGAAGGAGAAGGGTGATGGTGATAGCAGACTTTAGTTAGGGTTTTTAGCACTTTAATGTTGTAGCAAACATTAAACTTATTCACAACAACTTACAAAGTGGTTGGAAAGGAACTGGAACGAGTGCATAGCCATGAAAGCTAGTCATATGGCAAGCGAGGACAATCTACCAGGTGGGAAAATGAGGGAACCAAGGGAGACAAAGAACCCTAGAACATTCAAGGAAGTTGTGGTAGGAGTCTCTCACTGATTCCTAAAGGAAAAGGTGATGGTGGTTGCAGGGAAGGCTAAAATTGACAAGGAGATCAAAATGACAGCAAATTATGTGGATTAACCAGCGACAAGACACCTGGCTAACAATTGCTTAGACAAAGCACTAAAAAAACCCAGGTATGAGATCGCTTTCAGATGGGTGAGCGAGAATATCTAGTTTATGTGAGAAAATGTCTTGATAGGAAATTTCTTGGGTTTATGACCCTTATAGAAGGCCATAATGTATAAATTTTGTGATATAATTGCAACTTCTCAAGAATTTTTAATCTAAATCAAGAGACAGAATTCTACTCTACTGATCTGCAGAAATTAATTCACAAATCAGAACAACATTCACAAACATGCATCAATCACATACACAAGTATAGAGATTTATCTAGGGGAATCCAACTCATAAAAACCCCTTAAAATTTCTTGCATTAATCAAATGAATAGAGAATATATTACAATTGTTAGCTCCAGCTCTAAGCTCAACCTGCAAAAGAATAAGTGTTTTATTTTCTCAATGAAAAGCTCTGACCTAGACTTAGTCAATTTCTGCCCCCACCTGAGCTCTTATTTCCTTGCACAAATCCTGAGGAAATTGGCCCCTATTCTTTAGGAATTTCCTTAAAAATTATTGTGCAAATCCCAAGGATTGATCATTGATTCCATCCAACACCTGTACACTCAAAACTAGTCTACAACAGATGTTACACTACCTTGGAATCTCCACCACATCTGAGAAAGTTGAATTTCTTGCATGCATGAGCTATTTTTGGTTGATTAATTATTTGATTGGATGATCTCTGAGTTAGATTGTTGTCCCACTACACAATTTATCTCCAATTAGTTATGTTAACTGTTAAAACTAGATTAACTAAGTACAACTGGAAATAACTAAACTGGATTACTAAAAAATTAGCAATCACACATCCATAACTGAACTCCAATCCCTGTAACTCGAATTTACTGAGCTAAATGAGTGACAAGAGCCATGTCACCTCAGTAACTGCCTCCAAGTTGTCTATTGATGTGGAAATTTCGAATTTTCTCAATTTGACCAAGGCTAAGTCAAATTGAGCCTTTATTGCTACATTTTTTCAACATCTAATTCAATGGATCAAAGTTAAATGGAAAACCAAGTGCCAAATGGAGTTTAAACTAGGGTCAAATGGGTCTTTCACATTCATATTCCACTATGCAGCATACAGGGAGAAGGCCTTTTATGAAGGCCCTTACTTCTACAAGTTTGTTGGTCTCCACCTAAGATATTGGATAAAGAGATTATCTTCAAAGAAGGAGAATTTCACCTCAATAAATGGTGTGGATGAAGCTATATTCACTTTTGTATGAATTTTAGGATGTTGAGACATTGGAGGTGATAGGAAACTCCCTAGACATATTTGTAAATATATAGGACATCATTAAAGTAGAAAAATAGATCTCTTATGCCAAACTATGTGTTCATATGGATGTTAAATGAGCCCTAGTAGAACCCATGGTCATATCATACCAAGATATATATTGGGTGAAAACTATTGATTATGATCACATCATGTTTCAGTGTAGGAAGTGTTATGAAAATGTCCAACTATTCAGGAACTGTCCACTCAATGCCCCAAAACAACTAGAGAAATAGAAGGAAGCACAACACATAGAAGGATTTAATAAGCTCATGCATAAATAAAAGACTACCAAGAAAAATAACCAACTAACAAGCTAAGAATGGAATACGTCTATCGATAGCTTTGTAATTGTATCATAGTCAGGCCCTTGGGGGGGCATCTCCACTAGAAATCTCGTGTAAATCAAAGTGTTATGATCGAAGTGATTCAAGTTCAAATCCCCTCAACTAACCCATGTCTACAAAAGGGGCTATGTAGACACCTAGGCGTTATAGTGGTAGTGGTACTGTTTGGAATTGAACCTATGTGACGTGAGTACGAAAGCGACCCAGTTGTCGATTACCCCGGTCAAAACAAAAAAATTATTGTCATAATTAGGAGAGGAAATAATTCCAAGTGAATGTTCCAAACACAATCCCATCAAGACTTCCCAATAGATCCTAGTGGACATGGATAAGTATAAGAGATGGAAAACAGACTCGAAGGAGGCTAATTTCACATCCAAGGAAGAGGATGATATGAGAGTGGAGGACAACCGAGAAATGGCCAACATTCCAATGGACAAAGAAATAGAAATGATAACCCTATAATCTCCATATCTGGATGCACATGTCTTAATGGATAATCAAGAAGAATTTCAAAACCACCAGCTATTGGAGGACCAACTATATCATATCCCACTTGATAAAATTAAAGGTAAAAATCCAAAATCATTTTTGAATTAGCCTCACAGTCCTCCATGGGAAGTTTAGGAATTAAAACAACTCCCTTTAAAGTAACTAGGAAGGCAGGAGTGGAGAAAAATAAATTTTAGGTCCCTATATTACTAGTATAGTCCCTTATTGCTGTTAGTGTAGCCCCCTTTTTTTTATTGTTGTACCCCTATAACCCCAATATTGTTATTATTATGTCCTTACATTATTATTGTTAGGCCGGCTAGGATTATATTATGACCCCATGGACTCCTATATATAGAAGGAGGTTTTTTCATTTGTATCATACAAGAATTGTTCATTTATGTAATGTAAAGGAGGTTTCCCCCTCAAAGTGGCATATTTCTAAGGCGTTGATCTATCTTTTCTTCTATTTTTGGAGTTGGTTTCATAACATTTGGTACCAGAGCTTTGGATTCTACGGTTTTGCTGCTCCAAACAAGTAGTTGTGGAATTTTTGCTATAACTTTTTTTCTACGAAGGTTCCTAAGCTGAAATTTTTATCACAAAAATCCAAAATCCTAAGGAACTTCATGTAATAATTTCATATCTTGGTTCGCAATATTTGTGGAGATACGATCTGTGGAAGTTCAGGTTTTTTTAGGCTCCTGAATTTCATCTCAAAGGGGTGACCATGGAAAAATCATCATAACTCTCTCTCTGAGCATTGGATTTAGATTCTTTAAAAATTGGATGAAATTAAACGGACTTTAGTGTCATGTATATCAATTTCAGAGCCAGTGGAGGAAACAGTGACATGTGTCATGCCGTACAAGTTCGCTCTACTAAACTAGTCCATAATTAGGTCATTGTGGGAGATTGGGAATAACTTTGTCTTGAAGCAGCCAAAGTAGGTAAGAACTGTGGAATTGGAAAGAAGATTTAGAGGGCTACTACAGAACCGAATTTCAGATATTGAACATCCAAAATCACAGAGATAATTCAGTTTCAATATCAAGCTCCTCAAAAGCAAGAAAAAGGTGTGTAATTTGTTTTTCAAATTGCATAAGTCTTGTTTGAAAAATCAGTTTGAAGTGATTCCAAGGGCATATTGAAGCACAGATATCAGTATTGGGTTCTAAAATTCCACCTAAGAATTCAACACCCATTAAGCCTTCAGAAGTATCTACTATGACTCATGAATAGAAAGAAGTGCAACATGGCATATCAAAATTACAAGAGCATGTGCACCGAATTTCACTCTCGCAAAGTGCAACAAAAAAATGAAATGGAAGTTTTGAAGAAAGGCATGGAAGCTAAGATGGACAGTTTGAAGAAAGGCGTGGAATCTAAGATGGATGGTTTGAAGAATGGCATGGAAGCTGGCATGGAAGCTAATATGGATGACATAGAAGCTAAGATCGATGAAAAAATGAAAGACAACATGGAAGACATGAAGAATGATCTAAAAGAAGATATGGAAGGTTTGATGACAAGGTTGATACAAGAAATGATTCCTCATGGCAGAAAGATAGTAGAGGAAACTCATGATGAGAACAAAATAAATGTTAATCGTGATTTCATAAACTCTAATGTAGGATTGAAAACCCACCATATTCCAAATATCGATATGAAGAATTTTTATGGCAAGGATACCGTAACATGGATACTACAGATGGAGCAATATTTTGATCTCAATAATTTGCAAAACACACAAAAGCTACGCATTGAAACTTTATATTTAGAACAAAATACATTTGTATAGTATCGATGGCTTTGCTCTCGTAAAACAATTTTCACTTGGTCAATTTTTACGAAGGAAATGCTAACACATTATGAGGATACAAAGAAAAACACCTTCTTTATCCAATTGATAAATCTCAAACAAAAGGGTTCAGTGGTGGAGCACATTGAGGACTTCCAAAAATAGAATTTAAGGGTAGTTGATATTCCAGAGGAACACAGGATTGATGTCTTCCTAGGGACTTTAAAGGATAACATCCAACATGAGGTTCGAGTTTGGGAACCTGATTCTTTTGATAAGGCATTCAGGTTAGCAATAAAAATTGAATGTAAAATTATGGTGACAAGGAAGCCTACCACTCACATATATAAATATGTAAGTGTTGTTACTCCTAGACTTCCACAACCTACAAGGTTGACACCACAAAAATTGGAAGAAAAAAGAGAAAAAGGGCTTTGCTACAGTTGTTATATCAAATATACTAAAGGTAATAAGTGTGCTAAGAATAAATTATATTACGTAGATTGTGAAGAGGAGGAAGAAAATGAACAAGAAACTTCAAAAAAAGAGGATATACACCAGAAACCAACCCTAGAGAAAGAAGAAATGAGTCTGACCATATCATGTAATGCATTGGCAAGAATTACCACTCCTCAAACTCTCAAGATATAAGGACATATCAAGAAGAAAAAGGTAATAGTGCTGATTGATTCGGGTAGTACCAATAATTTTATTCATTGTAAGGTAGCCAAGGAATTGAATTGCTTCCTATACCCAGCACCAAAATTTCAAGTGATGGTATAAAATGGAGGAACTATAAATTTCTCTGGAAAATGCCATAATATCAAGCTATCCATAGGGGAAGATGTATTGAATAGTCCAATGCTTTCCATTCCAATGGGAGGTGAAAATGTTGTACTAGGAGTACAAGTGTTACAATCTTTGGGGACGGTAGCTTTAAATTGTCAAGAACTTTTCTTGAATTTTTTTTGGAAGGAAAGGAATTCGAATTACGAGGTATCACAGAGAAGTCGGGAAAGATAATAATCTATAATGTCATGACAAAGATTCTGAAGAAAGAACAATGCGGCATAATTGCACAATTATGCTTATTAGAAGTGCCAACGTCAAAATCATCTATTTCTCCAGATCTCCAGAAAGTCTTGGAAAATCATTCCAAGGTGTTTGAAACTCCCAAAGGACTCCCACCTATTCTTGATCATGATCATGCTATTCATCTGATTTCAGGAAGTGTTCCTCCGAACAACAGGCCTTACAGATATCCTTATGTCCAAAAGAGTGAAATTGAACGTATGATTGCATAAATGTTAGAGGTTGGTATAATTCAACCTAGTCAAAACTCTTTATCTACTCCAGTAGTATTGGTGCACACGAAGGGTGGATCATGGCGCATGTGTCCGGATTATAGGGAGCTCAATAAGCTCACTTTTAAAGATAAATTTCCCATTCCTGTGATTGATGAATTATTGGATGAATTACATGGAGCAACTTATTTTACGAAGTTGGATCTTCGTTCAGGATATCATAAAATTATAATGAAGACTGAATATATTCTGAAAACAGCATTTCGAACTCATGAGGGTCATTATGAATTTTTGGTTATGCCTTTTGGCCTTACCAATGCACCTTCTACATTTCAAGGGTTGATGAATTCCATTTTCAAACCCTTCCTTAGAAAATTTGTTTTAGTGTTTTTTGATAATATACTAATCTACAACAGATCTTGGAAGGATCATGTTCAACATGTTGACAGGGTGCTCAAACTATTGGAGGAGAAACAATTATATGCGAAAACCTTCAAATGTTTCTTTGGAGTACAAGAGGTGGAATATTTGGGTCATATTGTATCTCACGAGGGTGTTAAGGTAGACCCTAAAAAAATTAAAGCCATTAAGGAATGAAAGTCACCACAACCATAAAGTAGTTGTGAGGATTTCTCGGGTTAACAGGGTATTATAGCAACTTTGTTAAGAATTATGGGAGAATAACAACACCTCTAACATCATTATTGAAGAAAGATGAATTTTCATGGACTCTTGAAGAAACTAAGGCCTTTGAACATCTTAAAGAGGAAATGTTCTTAGCATCAGTCTTAGCTACACCAAACTTTACAAAAACCTTTATTGTGGAATGTGATGCCTTAGGAAATGGAATTGGTGTTGGTTTAATGCAAGAAGGAAGACACATTTATTTTTAAAGTCGTCCAATCAAAGGAAAGTATTTACAGAAAGCTATTTATGAGAAGGAAATGTTGTCAATACTACATGCACTAAAGAAATGGCGACCTTACCTAATGGGAAGACACTTCAAGGTAAAAATTGATCATGATAGTCTTAAAAAAAATTTGGAACAAAGACTATCTTCAAAAGAGCAGCAAAAATGAGTCACAAAGATATTGGGTTATGACTTTGAAATCATCTACAAAAAAGGGAAGTTAAATGTTGTTGGAGATGCACTCTCAAGAAAGGATGAAGAGTTGGAAGCATTGCTTTATGCCATTTCTATTATCCAACCAGATTGGATAACCGAAGCAAGGAATGAATGGAAGAAGGAGGAAGAAGTGTGGACACTCATTCAAAAGTTGTAGCAAAATCCTAGTACATCTGATACATTTAGTTGGAAAAATTATTCCTTATGGTACAAAGATTGCTTATATCTTTGTAAGAATTCCCAATTAAAACAAAATATTCTTTTGGAATTGGACACTTCTCCTTTAGGAGGACACTTGAGATTTTTAAAAACTTACCACAGGGTGAAGAAATATTTTTTTTTGGATGGCCTTAAATCTGATATTCAAATTTTGTGACACAATGTTTCGGGTTTGCCAATAAAATAAATTTGAGACAATTAAAACCTTGGGTCTTCTACAGTGTTTATCCATTCCAAGTCAACGTTGGGAGGATATTTCAATGGATTTTATCATAGGTTTACCTAAGTCTAAAGGAAAGAGTGTCATCATGGTGGTAGTTGATAGACTTACCAAGTACGCACAATTTTGTGCCTTATCTCATCCATTTAAGGAAAGTACAGTTGCTCCCGCATTTATGGAAACAATTCAAAAGCTACATGGAAACCCAAAGATTATTGTAAGCGACAGAGATCCAATTTTTACTGGAAATTTTTTGACGGAATTATTTTCTTGTTTGGGTACTCAACTAGCTTTTAGTTCATCTTATCATCCTCAATATGATGGTCAAACTGAGATAGTGAACAAATGTTTGGAAGGATATCTTTGTTTTTTTTTATCTGATAAACAAACACAATGGGTAAAGTGGTTACCTCTGGCTGAATGGTGGTATAACAATTCCTTCCATATTGCAGCAAAAATGACCCCATTTATGGCACTTTATGGATATCATCCACCATCCAGCACATTATCTTTAAGAGAAAATTCTAAGGTTCAAGCAATGGAAGATCACATCGTGCATCAAAAAAAAGTTCTCCAACTCTCAAAGGATAACCTAATTTGGCACAAAATCAAATGAAACAATAGGCATATCAACATTACAGCAAGAGAAGTTTTGATGTAGAAGACTGGGTATTTTTACAGCTACAACCATACAAACAAATGTCCCTCAAGCAAGCTAAGAAGGATAATAAATTATCACCAAATTATTATGGCCCTTACAAGGTGTTGCAAAATGTTGGTATTATGGCATACAAATTGGAGCTTCCTACTTCCTCGTGAGTGCATCTATTTTTCCATGTTTCATGCTTAAAGAAGGTTATAGGTGACAAACTTCCAGTACAGAAAATATTTCTAGAACTTTATGAGGAAGGAAAAATCATATTAGAACCTGAAGTAGTCACGGAAACAAGTACTCGGTAGCTACAAAATCGATCAATTTTCGATTATCTCATCAAGTGGAAGAACTTACCCGCTGAAGATTATACATGGGAGGATGAGAATTTTATACATAAGCATATAGAGCTACTCAAACGTTGAAAACAACACATTTTTTGAAGTACAAGGGCATGTTAGGTCCCTATATTACTAGTATAGTCCCTTATTGTTGTTAGTGTAGCCCCCTTATTGTTGTTGTTGTACCCCTGTAACCCCAATATTGTTATTATTGTGCCCTTACATTATTATTGTTAGGTCGGCTAGGATTATATTGTTACCCCATGGACTCCTATATATAGAAGGAGGTTTTTTCATTTGTATCATCCAATAATTGTTCATTTATGTAATGTGAAGGAGGTTTTCCCTCGAAGTGACTTATTTTTAAGGTGTTGATCTCTCTTTTCTTCTATTTTTGGAGTTGGTTTCATAAAAATAAAAAGAGATGTTCTTCCACTAAACATAAATTGGAAGAAATAGGATCCCTCCTCATTAACTCAAGACAAATCATTAGTCTCCCATGGAAATATTTTGTGAAATCCACCTAAATATTACTAATAAATATAATATCATGGAATATATGAGGTCTCAAATACCCCTTAAAATAAACGGTGTTGAAAAAGAGTATATATTGGGAAAAAGTAGGGATGCTTCTTCTCGGGAAACAAAAGTTGATTCCTCCATCATGAGGGGAATAACACTAAAATGTGAAAAGTACCATAGGTTCTAGCAAGTGGTAGAGTCCAAATAATTGTGGGGCATGTTATACCATGGATTCCCTTGCAAACTTGGTTGACTGCATGTAGGTCTCTCATTTCACCCTAATAATCCAATCCTTAGTGATAACTTGATGCAGGGCAAACCCTGCAATACCCATAATCTCTCCCAATACCATGCATATAAAATGACAATTCCAGTTTCAATTCAAGATAGCCCACTTTCTGGGCAATTTCAACACATGCGGAAGCTATATTTTAATTTATGGTTCTAAAACCATGACTATTAAACTCAAATAATCCAGCCCAGATTTAAACATCTTCCCATTTAAACACCAAAGTGGTCCTCAATTTCCACAATCTGGAAATCTCACACTATCAACCATTTTTAATTGAAATGGTTCACCATTCACCAATATGTTCTCACCATCTGAATGTCAACAACATATATCTTGTTCAAGACTGTTCAAGAATCAAACTACAGCTCTATAGTTATTTAAAACTTTACCACAGGTTTCAGTTATATACGTGCCCTTCACTGTTTTAACTTACCAGCTCATAACAATGGCAGTTCATATCAGACTCAGATTTTGACTAGAAATCGAATCTGACCTTACATACTTGTCCATCCAATCGTACACAAACTTTGACAATCTGGCAAATATAGAATTTCGAAAAAAACACGACTTCTGAACACATTGGATCCGAGTTCCATATACTTCTGCGTCGATTCAAATAGAATCAATCGCCTCAATCAAATACGTCATAACCAGATTTCATTTTATAAATCATCCTTCAAATTAATTGCTTCATAAACATGGATTAACGCAGATTAAAATACTAATGATCAGTTGCTGTAATAATACCTGCACCCTTCATTAAAAAAACTCAACAATTCTTATTACAAACTCATCGAATTTCAATGAAACCTTCGCGCATGTAATTCAAGAAATGAGGATCAATTGTGTTTCAATTTAACATAGCAGATATAACCCAACCGAATCTAGGAAAATGAGAACACCTTCTCTTCCACCGTGAACCAGCAATCAAAAACCCAATCTAATTGATTCAATCGATTTTAATCCGTTCTAATCGATTCTGCTACTCAGCGTACAATCAAACACAGTCATTCACAAGTTTGAACCACGCATTACCTTTGCTACTTCTGACAATTCGTGCTACTATTTAACACTGGTCATTACGTTGACTGAATTCCATTCAATGCTGGCTCAGTCTTTTCAACCCGTTCTTCATAATGAAACGCAACCTTTTAATTCATAACGCTGGGTTTGACATTTGTATAATCTCCACTTGCCATGATTCAGTTTTTTTTATAAAATCGATATTGATTTACCAAGAATCAACGTTCATTAATTCCGTCCATACAAAATTCAGTTCTGCCCAGGATTTTGTCTTCTGGCTTCAACGCACTAAATCTATAACGATTTATGCAATCAACCCACTATCAATTCCACTGAGTAACACAAGCTATTATTAATAATAAACAATCCTGACAGAACAGAGCTTTATGCACAGGTTTTAACACCAAATTGTAGACTCAAATGTATTGGAAAATACCCATTCATGCCAAGATTCAACACCTTCTACAATCAACGATTATGTATTGCAGGTTTCACACAAAGTTGATGTAAATTCAAGCACGTCGAGTCACCTTTTTCCCGTATACAACTTATATATCACATCGATCTTTATCATTGAAACGCAGAGAGAATTAAATTTAATTCCTCCACAATATAAAAACTCAAAGAAAAAGGAATCGAATCATCCCTTCATATATTGAACACAAATCCAATAAGGGCATAAACTTCAGAAATCAAATTTTGTATTAATACACACAATACTTACATAAAATCTTCTTCCTTGGCCTGATTTCCAATCGTTGGCCCTTTACAATTTCCCGAAGGCTTCCAAGTAGAAACCCCTGCTCTCTACTCACACTCTCACTCACACTCTCTCTGATTTCAATGCCTTTGAGGCTTGATAATTTATACAATTTTAAAATGATCTAATTTAATGCTCAATCCCTTCAACTTCTCATCAAAATCATAAAATCACTCTTCAATCCCTAAGGATCCTCTCTCAACCATAATTAATGAAACTAATTTCTAAATTAATATTTAGAAAAATCTCTCATCCCTTTACATCCTCAACTGACTAACTTCTCTCATATTCTCAAGCATTTGAGAATTATTTACAATATTTAATTAAAAATACTTAAAACCCACTCAAATCATTTCTAAAAATCTAGCTCTTAAAAACCCCTAAGTTTTAATAAAATACAAAGTAATTTTTCGAGCTAATGCTCCTGCATCATAACTTCAAGGGAAAAATTTTGTTTGTCTAACATATACATGTTGTCAATTCCAATAGAGCAACTAATATTTTGTATCACATCATAAATTTAGGACACACTTACTGGAATTTATTGTAGATAATAATTGGGGACTTTAACTTGATGTCTTATTTTAAAGAAAAGTGCAGAGGCATCTATAACTTAGATTAAGACATTCACTAATTCAAACATTATATTGATCATCCTCACTTAATCAACAGACTGACTAGCAACAACCTCTTCACATGGAATAACATGGTTGGGGCACACATTAGATAGCAATTAGACTAGATATATTTCTAATCTCAAATTCATGTTTCCAATTGAGATCAACAGCAATGGCAAAGATACTTCCCTTCATAGGTTAAAACCATTGGTCGATTCTACTAACATGAAAGGAAGGAGATAAATAATGACCTCATATTTTCAAATTTTATAATTTTTGGCTTGCTCATCCTAACTCATGACGAATATGATCAAGTTGACATGGAAAGAAAGTAATATGATCCCTGGCACCAAGATGTTCCACATACAACAACACCTAATGTGTGTAAAAAACAACATCCAAGCATGGAACAAGGATTACTTTGGAAATATCTTTGAGACAAAAAAAAAAAAAAATTAGATAAGGAGATGTTGAAAATTAAATAACCTTTAATTCAGCAAGAATCTGATGAGGCTCTTCCTCAACGAGAAGTTCAATTAAGACAAGAAATATACAAATCATATCTCCAAGAAGAGATCCTTTAGCAGTATAAGTCTTGAATTAGGTGATTAAAAGAGGGAGATCACAACACAAGCTTCTTCCATAACTCTCTTCTATCATGCCAAAATGTTAACCACATTTCCTTGTTGATAATAGAGTGATTCCTTTAACAGGAGAAGCAGGAGGATATATAAATTAAGCTAGTCAAGAACTTTTGTTCCTTGCTCCAAGAGTCTGAGGTGGATAAAAATATGGCCATGAAAATGAACTTAAAGGTTGTATTGACAGTGTTGGGCCCGCCAACATTTAGAGGATATCCCAATATAAAGCCCCAATACCATTTGGTGTATGAGTCCCATCTGGAATGTGGCTTGGTTGCCAATGCAGTGGGTTTTAATGATTTTCCTTGGCTCCAATAACGCATAGAGTGGTGTATGGTGACTTTGGTGGGAAAAAGTGTGTGACTCTATGAAAGGTAAAGTGCAATGCATGGAGGTTGTAACACGATAAGGGAAAGTGAGTGAGCCCCTTAGTAGTCTATAATGGTACATAGCTTGAAAGGAACACACAAGCATAAAGACATCACAAGCTAATTTTTTAAATAGTTCACAATTTAACAGTGATGGAAATATACAACAACAAGCATTCAGCAAGATTCATACTAATGCAAACGAAATAGTTCATAAGCATAAGTGTAAGTTAAATAACATACATTTCAAATACAACAAGAATATTCCTACTATATTCACAACATATGCATGAAAAATTTGTGGCTCTAAGATTTTATTAAAGTGAAATTTCCAACCATACATATATCATTTATGGACCACTAGCCCCAATAGTGGAACATGAAGTCTACACATTCTCCTCCAAATAAATACTCCCTCTATGCTACGGAGAATCCAAGGCTCTCAATAAACTCACAAACTCTTGATTCTAATCCTAACTGTAGCCAAAATCTTGGCTCCCAAAATCCCATTACATGGGTTATGAGGATATATTTATAACAAAAGGGGTGACTCTTCATATCCCCTTTGTGACTCTTGAACTTCCCTCATGACTCTTAAACTTCTTTACAAATGACTCTTCAACTTCATTACATCATGACTCTTCACATTCCACAATTGACACTTGGAATTTCACTTACAAATTATTTTCAAAAGAATATTATAATATACTCATACCCATATAGGAAAAAATTGGGTAGAGCCAACTAGATAGCCTACTAAGACAAAACAGATTAAGCTTGAGTTTGGGTAAACTCCATCTCTACAACTTTCACTCGTTTTTCCTTGGTCACGTAATGGTGCCAAGATTTGTATTGCACAATTAATGCCCCTAACTGTGTGATGGTGTTAGGTTGGAAGTGGACTCTAGCCTCCATGGCCTCTAGGTATACTGACTTGGAACCGGTATGAATTTTTTTCTATAGCAGGAGGAACATAGTATTGATTTGGACAAGGCCATCAATGTACTTCTGCATATTTTTCCTGTTCACTTCAAGATCTTCCTTGGTGTAAATATGTTTTCACTACTCCAAGTACTCTTCAATCTCCTACTTGATCTGATTCCTGCGTTTGGCTTCAATGAGTGAGCCAACTGATGGGATCATGTACGATTTCACCAGGAAATCCACATTGTTATAAAATCGTTCATATGAGGCTTGAATGCTAGCAATGAATGAGGCGAGTTTTTTATTATTTTTGATGAGCATACAAAATTTTATTTCTCCAACTCTGCCTCTTTCCTTGTTTTCTTTCCCAATTCAAGAGGTTCCCCTTTGTATCACATTGACCATTCATGCACAGAAACAATTTTTGTTTATACAGCCTTAATATTGATAACATGATATTTACACTTATGTTGCAATATGTGCAAGTGGACAACTTCCTTATGCATAGTAACCAACTCTTGATAAATATTATGCATGGTCTCTCCCAGTGTCTATACTTCACCGAGTATCATTGCCTTCAATTCTCCAAATAAACATGTGCGGGAGCTATGTTATGACCCTCTACTCGAATTTGTTCGACCTCTTGCCTAGCATCTTGCAATTTCTTTGCCAACTATTTGTTATCAACCATCAGATACTCATTGTTCTACTTTTCTACACTTGCGAAGGCCAAATTGGCTATGGAAAAGGAAATTGGATTCCTTCTGGTGTCCGCCACAATCAAGCTTTCTCTAATAAATGTAGGAGATGTGAGTTCATTTGGAAAAAATTTATTTTGTTCTTGTACAATAGTTTTCTAAAGCTCGTCATAATTCATTGTGTATGTGTTCATAACCAGACCTTCAACGAGAGGAACAATTTCATCTCCCTCGCTTGGAGATTGCTCTACTAGACGAGGGGGAGTATAAATGGTAACCTATTGTGTACTTGGAATCATATCGACATCTTGGTTTTTTGGCTCCGATTCCACCTCCATGCCTTGAATCACAATCAACTCCTCAATCTTTTAAGAGATATCCTTGTCCTGAAATTGTTCGTTTCCCTCTCCTGTCATTCGATTCTTCTCTTTCTCCTTAGTGTGTTTCCATGTGGCTTCTTATTATACTACTCTTTGCCTTTATTCTTCTTCCTCATGTTTCTAATTTTCTTCTTCCAATCACCTCTTCTCTTATTCTTCCCTCCATGTATACTCTATTTCATGCATCCTATGTTTCCTCCTTGACCCTGTTTCTAAGGTCACTCTCAGAATGATCGGATCCTCATTCAACTTGCATCTTCGCTCTCCCCCTGGGCTACCTGCAACCTTCCTCTTACCTTTTTTGCACACTAGGATTCACCCTTTTGTTGGTACTACTTCTGGAGAGACCACTTTCTGCGGAGTAACTTGTGAAGTTCCTGCACAACTAAGTCTCTCACAAGACTTGGAGGCATTATATAAATTCTTCCATCGTTCCTTCTCTGACTAGTAGAATGTCCCGCTTAGCCACAAGAAATGAATCCTTGCAAAGTGGTCTCTACAAAAATTCTAGATATCATATGAATTGAAGTCTAGAGTACCTAATGAAAACTTTTCTATCGTCTTTCCTTCAGTGTTTGCGAATTTCAGGTTCTTGATCTCATACAATTTGATTTTCATAGGAAGAATTGGCCAAGGTGATTTCTTCTTCCTTTTAAGATCTACTTAAAACCCTCTAGAGATATGATATGCAACTTCTTGCATGAATAACTTATCGGTGGCATACCTTGGTAAAATATATGGTGACTTATGTCCCTCGAAGAATCTGAGGAAAGTTTCATCCGGTGAGGCAAACCAATTGCTAACTCTGACTTTACTTCCATTGTGCTATGTGACATGAAAGGTGGATCCTCCTCAAAAATCAACCTGTATAACTGAATTTTGAAATGGTAAGTTATATTTACCATTAATATATGAATATAGTCTGTAGTAAATGTGAATGACAGGGTCTCATGGTTTTCAAGTCCAGTTCATGCCAGGGAATGAATTATGAGCACAGATTGCATCCAGTAGATAGGAAGACTATAAAATATAGCTCTCCCACCCTTGCGAGGATTCATGGCATTGACTACATGGATACTCAGCTGCCGAGCCAACAAGCCAACACGTTTGACCAATTTAAGGGTTTACCTTCGTTCACAGCATGTTTCAGTAAGAATTCCCTCCCTTCAGGGAAGGTCTCAGTGTTATGTTAACCGTAGATTCTGCAACATAGAACTATCAAGAGCTGATACACCCTCCTAAGATACTTTGTATTATAGGTGTTGATGGGTGTCTACTGAAACTTTGATGGATCTTTTGGTGCCCATCTTTAAACAATATCAATTATATTGAAGTAGCTCGTGGTAGCATAAAAATACGAATTCCTGAGCGATTACAACTCTGAAAAATGATACATGAGATGGTAATTTGTTACCATAAAAGAAGCAATCATTTTTCTGTTGGCATTGTTCAGAGTCATAATATTGAGATCTATATACAAAATTATTGAGCTGACCACATATGCACATGAGAAATGTGGATATCTTCATGCAACCTTGTGTAGTCCCGACCATTGAACATTGATATACACATGTCGGTCCTCTAGATAGGCTTTGAAGCTTCTTGTTGATAATTCTTCATTCACTTTTTTCCATGTTATATTTGATTCATTTTATATGAAAAGTTGAGTATCTAAATAAACTAGCAATTTTATTGGCGTACTCTCAAATACCTCCCCAATAATTCTCTTTGTGGTAACCTTTAAAGTAGCTCTCTTGGGTGCCATGATAATAGTGACTGATGAAGATAAGTGCTTAGCAACTGCAATACCTGTAGGAGGAAAAGGAACTTGTGGAAAAGATAAATTAGCTTCAGCAAATAAACTCACCAAGAAAGATTCTAGAAGAGACCACTGAACTGAAGGGGACTATTGCGCAATTCTTAAGGTGAAGGAAGAGGGACTGGTTTCGGGAACTGCAAATTATGCAGTCTCAATATCTAGTGATACAACCTAAGGCTTGAGAATGCACAATGTGTAGTTTAGCACGGGCATACTAAGGGAGAGACTGTGCATTCCACAGACTTAGTGGCCAAGGAATCATGCTTAATACCTGGAACTGCACAATGTGAATTTGGGTCATCTTATACTGCGCATTACACAGTCTCAGAGGCCAATCATCAAGCTTGAGCCTTGCACTTGCGCAATGCCCAACTAGGCAAGTCATGTGCTGGCCAAAAGAAGTGCATATCTGCCCGGAAAGAGTGTGGGAAACTGGCAGATCTGATTGATGGTGCAAGTTATAGTGGATATTTTACAGTATAGATATATCAATGAAAATAAAGTGTATAAAATCAACACGTGAAAGGGAAAGCAAACATGCATGGAGAGTCACTGAAACGATGGTCATCGGTTTACAAAAACAAGAAAAGTGATGCGACGCTTCTAAAGGTGAACGATGGACTGAACTAACACTTCTATAAGCTAATAAAAGTTAAAATACAATCAACCATGAAGAGAAACAAGAAAAATAGCACTCACAGAAGCGAAACAACAAAAAGAAAAAGAAAAAGCACAAAAGATGACAAAAACAAAACTCACTCGAAAAAGTGTCACAAACTCCACCGAAGGCTCCTTGATCTCCTTGGGAATGTTATAGATCCAATATTGAATGAAAAAATGAGATCTATAGGAATGTATTAAATACATCTAGGTTGATTAGGGTTTATGATGTGCATGCATAAAATTTACGAAAAAACAACACTTGGCGGAAAGTTCCAAAATAAAGAGTGTGCCACCTTCGGGAAACTAATGATGAATCCCTATTTTCTTGGGATTTTCTTTTCTTTTCTTTTCTTTTTAGGGAAAATTTCCATGCACACTTCCAAGAATGATTACGTAATTCCCGATGTTATGAAGCCAGCTCCAAAAATAGAAGAAAATAGAGATCAACGCCTTAGAAATAGCCACTTCGAGGGGGCAAACTCCAATACATTACATAAATGAAAAATTCTTGGATGATACAAATGACCAAAACCTCCTTCTATATATAGGATTCCATGGGCCCACAATATAATCCTAGCCTACCTAACAATAACAATCTAAGGGCACAATAATAACAATGTTGGGGTTACAGGGGTACAACAATAACAATAAGGGGGTTACACTAATAACAATAAGGGACTAAAATAGTAATATAGGGACCTAACGTGCCCCTCTCCTTCAAAAAAGTGTTTTCCTCAATGCTTGAGTAGCTCTGGGTGCTTCTGTGTAAAAATTTCATCCTCCCATTTAGAATCTTCAGTGGGTAAGTTCTTCCACTTGATGAGATACTCTGAAATTGATCGATTTTGTAGCTGTTGAGTTCTTGTTTCCATGACCTCTTCAGGTTCCAATATGATTTTTCCTTCCTCATCAAGTTCGAGAAATATTTTTTGAACTGGAATATTTTCACCTATAACCTTCTTTAAGCATGAAACATGGAAAACTAGATGCACTCACGAAGAAGCAGGCAGCTAAAATTTGTATGCCATAGTACCAATCTTTTGCAGCACCTTGTAAGTACCATAGTACTTTGGTGATAATTTATTATCCTTCTTAGCTTGCTTCAAGGAAATTTGTTTGTATGTTTGTAGCCATAAAATGCTTAGTCTCCTACATCAAAACTTCTCTCGCTGTTATGTTGATCTACCTATTGTTTCATTCGATTTTGTGCCAAATTTAGGTTATCCTTTAAGAGTTGGAGAACTTCATGTTGATGCTCGATGTGATCTTCCACTGCTTGAACCTTATAATTTTCTCTTAAATATGATGTGATGGACGGTGGATGATATCCATAAAGTGCCATAAATGGGGTCATTTTTGCTGCAGTATGGAAGAAAGCGTTATACCACCATTTAGCGAGAGGTAACCACTTGACCCATTGTGTTTGTTTATCAGATACAAAACAATGAATATATCATTCCAAACATTTATTCACTATCTTAGTTTGACCATCGAATTGAGGATGATAAGATGAGCTATGAGCTAATTGAGTACCTAAACAATAAAATAACTCCGTCCATAACCTTTGGGTTTCCATGTAGCTTTTTAATTGTGTCCATAACTGTAGTAGCAATCGTACTTTCTTCAAATGGATGAGATAATGCACAAAAGTGTGCATACTTGGTAAGTCTATCAACTACCACCATGATGACACTCTTTCCTTCGGAATTAGGTAAACCTATAATAAAATCCATTGAAATCTCTTCCCAACATTGACTTGGAATGGATAAAGGTTGTAGATAACCCGAGGTCTTAATTGTCTCAACTTTATTTTGCTGGAAAACCAAAATTCCACCACAAACTTTTGAATATCATATTTAAGGCCATCCCAAAAAAATTCTTTCTTCACCCTGTGGTAAGTTTTTAAAAATCCTGAGTGTCCTCCTAAAGGAGGAGTGTGCAATTCCAAAAGAATCTTTTGTTTTAGTTGGGAATTCTTACAAAGATATAAGTGATATTTATACCATAAGGAATCATTTTTCCAACTAAATGTATCAGATGTACTAGGATCTTGCTGCAACTTTTGAATGAGTGTCCCCACTTCTTCATCCTTCTTCCATTCATCCCTTGCTTCGGTTATCCAATCTGGTTGGATAATTGAAATGGCACAAAGCAATGCTTCCACCTCTTCATTATTTCTTGAGAGTGCATCTGCAACAAAATTTAGCTTCCCTATTTTGTAGATTATTTCAAAGTCATAACCCAACATCTTTGTGACCAATTTTTTCTACTCTTATGAAGATATTATTTGTTCCAAAAAGTGTTTCAGACTATCATGATCAGTTTTTACCTTGAAGTGTCTTCCCACTAGGTAAGGTCGCCATTTCTTTAGTGCATGTAGTATTGCTAACATTTCCTTCTCATAAATAGCTTTATGTAAATACTTTCCTTTGATTGGACAACTTTCAAAAGCAATGGGTCTTCCTTCTTGCATTAAAACAGCACCAATTCCATTTCCCGAGGCATCGTATTCCACAATAAAGGTTTTTGTGAAGTCTGGCGTAGCTAAGACCGGTGCTAGGCCCATTGCCTCTTTAAGATGTTCAAAGGCCTTAGTTGCTTCAGGAGTCCATGAAAATGCATCTTTCTTCAATAATGTTGTTAGAGATGCTACTATTCTCCCATAATTCTTAACAAAATTGCAATAATACCCTGTTAACCTGAGAAATCCTCGCAACTGCTTTATGGTTGTGGGGACTTTCCATTCCTTAATGGCTTTAATTTTGTTAGGGTCTACCTTAACACCCTCGTGAGATACAATATGACCTAGATATTCCACTTCTTTTACTCCAAAGAAACATTTGGATGTTTTTGCATATAATTATTTCTCTTGCAATAGTTTGAGCACCCTATCAACATGTTGAACATGATCCTTCCAAGCCCTGCTATAGATTAGTATATCATCAAAAAATACTAGCACAAATTTTCTAAGGAAGTCTTTGAAAATGGAATTCATCAACCCTTGAAATGTAGAAGGTGCATTGGTAAGGCCAAAAGGCATGACTGAAAATTCATAATGACCCTCATGAGTTCGAAATGTTGTTTTCAGAATATATTTAGTCTTCATTCTAATTTGATGATATCCTGAACGAAGATCCAACTTGGTAAAATAAATTGCTCCATGTAATTCATCCAATAATTCATCAATCACAGGAATGGGAAATTTATCTTTAATGGTGAGCTTATTGAGCTCCCTATAATCCGGACACATGCGCAATGATCCATCCTTCATGTGCACCAATACTACTGGAGAAGAGAAATAACTTTAACTTTGTTGAATTATACCAACCTCTAACATTTCTGCTATCATACGTTCAATTTTGCTATTTTGGACATAAGGATATCTATAAGGCCTGATGTTTGAAGGAACACTTCCTGTAATCAAATGAACAGCATGATCATGATCACGAATAGGTGGGATTCCTTTGGGAGTTTCCTTTGGGAGTTTCAAACACCTTGGAATGATTTTCCAAGACTTTTTGGAGATCTACAAAAACAAATGATTTTGATGTTGGAACTTATAGTGAGCATAATTGTGCAATTATGCCTTGTTTTTCTTTATCTAGAAGCTTTGTCATGACATTAGAGCTTATTATCTTTCCCGGCTTCCCTGTGATACCCCGTAATTTGACTTCCTTTCCTTTTGAAAAAAATTTCAAGAAAATTTCTTGAAAATTAAAAGCTACTATCCCCAAAGATTATAACCATTGTACTCCTAGTACAACATCAACACCTCCCATAGGAATGGAAAGCATTGGAATATTCAATACATATTCCCCCATGGTTAGCTTGATATTATGGCATTTTCTAGAGCATTTTATAGTTCCTCCATTTGCAACCATCACTAGACATTTAGGTGTTGGGTATAGGAAACAATTCAATTCCTTGGCTACCTTACAATGAATAAAATTATTGGTACTACCTGAATCAATCAACACTATTACCTTTTTCTTCTTGATATTTCCTTCTATATTGAGAGTTTGAGGAGTGGTAATTCCTGCCAATGAATTACATGATATGGTTGGACTCATTTCTTCCTCTTCTATGGTTGGTTCTTGGTGTATATCCTCTTATTTTGAATATTCTTGTTCATTTTCTTCTTCCTCTTCACAATCTATGTAAAATATTTCTTCTCAGCACACTTATGACCTTTAATGTATTTGCTATCACAACTGTAGCAAAGCCCTTTTGCTCTTTTTTCTTCCAATGGTTGTGGTGTCAACCTTGTAGGTTGTGGAAGTCTAGGAGTAGCAACACTTCCATCTTTATATATGTGAGTGGTAGGCTTCCTTGTCGCCATAATTTTACATTCAATTTTTCTTGCCAACCTGAATGCCTTCTCCAATGAATCAGGTTCCCAAATGTGAACTTCATGTTGGATGTTATCCTTTAAATTCCCTATGAAGACATCAATCATGTGTTCCTCTGGAATATCAGTTACCCTTATATTCAATTTTTGGAAGTCCTCAATGTGCTCCACCACTGAACCCTTTTGTTTGAGATTTATCAATTGGCTAAAGAAGGTGTTGCTTTTTGTATCCTCATAATGTGCTATCATTTCCTCCGTAAAAATTGACCAAGTGACAATTTTTTTATGGGAGAAAAGCCATCAATACCATACAAATGTATTATTTTATAAATGTAATGTTGCAATGCTTAACATTTGTGTGTTTTTCACATTGTTGAGATCAAAATATTACGCCATATGTAGTATCCATGTTACGGGATTCTTGCCATCAAACTTCCTCATATCCATCTTAGGAATATGGTGGTTCTTCCATCTAACATTATATTTTATGAAATCATGAGTTTCCTCTACTATCTTTTCGCCATTAGGAAAATTTTCTTGTATCAACTTTTCCAAACCTTTGTTGTCTACTTTCAGGTCATTCTTCATGTTTTCCATGTTGTCTTTCATTTTTTCATCGATATTAGCTTCCATGTCATCCATCATAGCTTCCATGCCATAAATCTTAGCTTCCAGGCCCACTTCCGTGCCATCCATCTTGGCTTCCAAACCATTCATCTTAGCTTCCACACCTTTCTTCAAACCATCCATCTTAGTTTCCATGCCTTTTTTCAAAACTTCCATTTCATTTTTTGTTGCTCCATGCGATAGCGAAATTTGGTGCACTTGATCTTGTAATTTTGATATCTCATGTTGTGTTTCTGCATCTTCATGAGTCATAGTAGAGCCTTCTAAAGGCTTAATGGGTGTTGAATTCTTTTTAGGGGGCATTTTAGAACCCAATACTGATATCTATTCTTCAATATACTCTTGGAATAAATTAAAACTATTTTTTTTCAAACTAGACTTATGTAATTCGAAAAAAATACACACCTTTTTCTTGCTTTTTAGGAGCTCGATATTGAAACTGAATTATCTTTGTTATTCCAGATCTTCAATATCTGAAATTAGGCCCTAGAGTAGCCCTCTGAATCTTCTTTTGAATGCTATAGTTCTGACCTGATTTGGATTCTTCAAGACAAAGTTATGCCCAATATCCCATGATGACCTAATTATGGACTGGTTCAGTAGAGACAACTTGTACAGCTTGCCACGTATATCTGTGTACTTGCAGCCACTTTTGATAGAATTCCAATCCGACGCTCAAAAAGAGAGTTATGACGTTTTTCCCATGGTCACCTCTTTGAGATGAAATTTGGGAGCCTGAAACAATCCTAACTTCCACATATCATATCTCCAACAATATTGCGAACCAAGATCTGAAATTTTTACAAGAGGTTCCTCAGGATTTCGGCTTCACCCTATAACAATTTTAGCTTTTGAAACTTCGTATGCGAAAATTTATAGCAAAAATTCCACGATGACTTGTTTTAGGTTAAATTCGGGAGCCTGAAAATCCCTAACTTCCCCAGATCATATCTCCGAAAATATTGCAAACCAAGATCTGAAATTTTTACAGGAGGTTCCTTAGGATTTCGTCACGCTCTGTACAAATTTCAGTTTCTGAACATTCATAGAAAAAAATTTATTGTGAAAATTCCAAGATGACCTGTTTGGAGCAGCGAAACACTAGAATCCAAATCTCTGATACCAAATGTTATGAAACCAGCTCCAAAAATAGAATAAAAGCGATATCAACACCTAGAAATAGCCACTTCGAGGGGGAAACCTCCAATACATTACATAAATGAAAAATTATTGGATGAGATAAATGAAAAAAACCTCCTTCTATATATAGGATTCCATGGGCCCACGATATAATCTTAGCCGACCTAACAACAACAATGTAAGGGCACAATAATAATAATATTGGGGTTACAGGGGTACAAAAATAACAATAAGGGGGCTACACTAATAACAATAAGGTACCAAACTAGTAATATAAAAACCTAACACCCGAGGATTGGGAAATTCCTTGATTCAGTGCATTGTGCAATTTCTGAAGGGATGCTTTACGCATTTTCTAAGCTTAAGGATGGGTTGCCATATATAAATATGCAATTATTAAAATCAAGGATAGCTTGCCTATATGGATTGTGCAATTTTTATCCTCAGGCTGGCCTGCATTCTAAAATTGCACAATTTCTAGAGGCAATCCCGACAATGTTGGAAGGTCAAGTCAGGATTTAGCTTGTGTTTGAAAGATATCAAGATGGAATGAAGTTCATCACAAGTGCAACATGAAAATATAAGTCTTGATATAAACATGAATACTTGACGACAATAAAATTTAGTCTCCTATGAACAAAAGGGAAGGCTCCAAAATCAAAGCATGGGAAAATTTTTGGAGGGTGGTTGTAGCAGCTACAACAAGTTGTCCCACCATTAATATTATTAGAATAGAGAAAAACTCTCAGGTAACCAATTACTTATGAAGAATTGGAATAGGTCATCAAACACTTGGCTCATGAAAATTTCCCTCACCCATATTGGTTCAGAATTAATTTTTTTTAGGCTTGATATCACATTATAGGCAAGGATATTAGGGAAATGGTGGAGAAATTGAGGTATTTAGGGTTAGTTCTTCAAGTCTTCATTTTAACATTCTTAGCTTACATCGCTAAGGACCATGAAGCTAACACAACATAGATGTTTTGACATGTTTCCCTCTACAACGTTTTTAATAAAATCATAACAAATTTTGCTAACCACCTAGAACCCCTCCTTACCTCTATCATCTCTGATGATCAAGGTGGTTTCCTGGAATGTCACCTAATCCTTGATGGTATTATTCATACCCATGACTCAATCCATTCTCTCTATAAATATAAACATCCTGGCATGCTTATCAAACTTAATATTTCTAAAGCATATGATCATCTAAATTAGAAGTTCATTTCCTAAAATTTTCAAACCTTTGGTTTTAAGAACAATTAGATCTCTTGGGTAATAGGATTAATTTCCTTATCCTTATTCATAGTCTTAATCAATGGATACCCCCTAAGATATCTAATTTTTTAAATTGTGTTGCATTAATGTGTGAATAGATCGATGCATTTAAAAAAACATTAGGATAGTGTTGTTACTGCGACAAACACCCTCCAAAATTTTGTGTACTATGGATATTGTGATCGGTCATTCCGTAGTCACTTCTTGGTCAGTTGATGCTTTTTGAGCTCCCTTGCTCACACATCCTCAATTTGTAACAACTGCATGAGTGCATTCTTTTATACAAGCTTGGAAAGCATAGCACGTTCCATCAAGACTATGCATGTGTGATGTCCAATCCATGTCGACATTTAGTGCGCACTGACAATGACATTTTCTCACATTCTAGTTGCGTTTGTACTTCCATTTTAGTGATTTTTGCAAATTGTCGCTTCCACGCACCTTTGTTCTCACGAGTGTTATTTTCATGTTTTCAGTTATTTCTTTTGTTTTATTTCACTTTAATTAGTGTCATTTTCATGTTATATTTTCTCTGACATGTGTTACTTTCATTGTCATTCACATATCGCAAGAGTAGTTCACACTTTAGCAATTGTCATATTTTCGCATGTTAGCTGTCGCACAATGTATGTATGCATGTTCTGGTGTTTTCAAGGGGTTATATTTGTGTGAGTAATTTTTCTAACCGTGTAAACATGAGTCACACTCATTCCCAAAGTTTTAAGCATTGTCTCACAAATGTTGTCACAGTCATTGAAAAGTGTAACTTTTGTGTCGCACTTGTCATAAATTCATTGCAAAGTTGTTTCATTGAGTAAAATAGGTTTTTAATGTGTTCTAGATGATATATTTTTTTGTGTCATCAATGTGTTTCAAGTGTATGATCACAATCAAGTCATATCATTGTTCAAAACAGTCTCTTCAGTCCCACACTTAGCCAAATTCCAAAAAATTCCCAGCAACCTAGCCTCATCCAGCCCTCTTGAACTGCAAATTGCACAGTCTCAGCCCTCAAGCAGTGACCTTGTCTCTTCGCACTGCACAATGTGTAGTATATGTCTCTTAGAACTGTGCATTTTGCAACCTCGATGCTTAAGCCCAACCTCTGAGTCTCAGAACTACACAATGTTTCTCACTAGCCAAGCCACCACTATGCTTTGAGTAGTCTCAATCCTCAAGCCTCAGTATTGAGCTCTTGAACTATGCAATAATTTTTCCTCCTATCCTTCCAGTACTGCGCATTTTTCAACTTCAGTGCTCAATCTCAGGCCTTGGCCTCGAAAACTGCACAATAATGCCCTCCATCCAGGCCTAAACTGCACATTGCACAGTCTCAGACCTAAAGCCCAACCCTTGATCCCTTGAGCTGCGCAATCACAAAATATTCTTTTCCTCCAAAAACTACACAATTGACTAAAAAAGTGGCCAACTTCTCATCCTAGCTCATTGAGCTCCCAAACTGCGCAATATTCTTTCTCATTCTAGCATCAACTGCGCATTGCGCAGTCTCAAGGCTCAAGCTTCGCCCCTAACTACCTAAGTTGCATAATTTCACAGTTATTGAGACTCTTTCCAACCTATCACCCAATTCTGGATCAGTCGTTGAATAAATATGCACCATCTTAGACTGGGATTTTATCAAACTGATGTCGTCTTGTCATGAGTGGATTGAAAATGAAAGTACTCTATCATGTTATGGAAAGATGATGATGAAGGACATGGAGAAGGAGGACAAAATAGAAGACACATATGGAGCTAAAGAGATAATATTATCATTAGGAATCATGTGAAGGAACATTGGACTATAACATAAGATCAAAATCAAGATCACATGGAAGACTCCTCATCTTCAAGTCATAAGGAGGAGCAAGAAGAAGAACATGTAGCATATTTCAAGATACAAAGAAAGAAGAAACAAGGAGGACAACTTGGCACTGTCATATCATCATGTATTCCATGTCATAATTTCATGTCATGTCCTATCACAAGTCATCTTATGCCATATAATTATTTTGGATTAATTAATTACCTATTCAAAATGTATTTTAAAGTGGAATTCCAAAGGATACATTCAGAATACGAAGAGTCATGTAAAGTCAAAAAGTCATAGGAAATCAAATATTCATGAGGGTATTCAAAGAGTCACAAGGAAGGTGAAGCATTACCTCTTGGTTATATATGCACTCTCATTGTATGAACAAAGGAATTTTCACCTTGGCTCCTCCCACAAGGCATTAAAGAGAAAAGCTAGTTCATTTGAGGAGCAAGGAGTGGTTGGCAGCGCTCCACTATTGGAGCCAGTGATTTTCATTGTATACATGTGTCTTGGAAATTTTACTTAATAACAGAAGCCTTTATGGCCAACACGTTCTTCATGCATGGATTATGAATATTTGTAAGACTATTTTGTAGATGTATTTATTTCATGATTGCGTTCATCTATGCTAAAGTAGTTGAACTCTTTTAGTTATTTTAGTACTTATCATATTGAGAATGGGTTTTAATGGTTGTTATTGTTTTTCCTAACCTTGTGGACCATTATGTAGGATAATAGATAGATCTTTCTTGTTAATTAGTTGTAATAATTGTCACATCTTCTGGGGCCTATTCCGTTGGATGTTAGACTGATACCTCTTGATTGTGTGTGTATCTACTAGGGTGGTACTATTACCTCTCTCTTAGAGTATCACTTATTTCTCTCCCTTTGCAGTAGAAGAACCTTGACACACCTACAAATAAACACTCACCACGCACACCTTATTTTTTTCAAAGGTACTCACGTATTCCTCTCTCTTGCTAATAGTTAGATCCAAGAAAAATCTATAAGAATACATGGAAATTTGTCAATATTCCATATGGGGATCCTATTCCAAGCAATGTGAAGTCTAATTAGAAATTCATATCAGGGATACCCCTTGGTTGACATATTTCCATCACCGTCAACAATGGCGCTAGAAGGAGGGACGGCGACAGGTTGTGCCTATTGACTCTTCTTTGAATCTCTTATTCAAAATGACTCTTCCCCAAATCATAATCATGATAATTTTTTCTAATGATCTTAATCTTACCATCCCTACTAAAGTTATTCATAACCTATACCAATTTAAGTTTGATGATGAGGGTAAATTAACTTTTCGTGGACATCTATTTCAAGTTGTCTGTTTTTTCTTTTCTAATGGAATACATTGCAAGGATATCATGGCCAGATTACTCACCCTCACATTTTAAGGTCGTGTTAATTGATGGTGTCATACATCACCTGCTGCTACTATCCATTGATTCGACCATATTGCGAAGGATTTTCATAAAGCATTTAACAATTATGATTAGCGTGATGTTCTTAAAATAATTAATCAACTAAGAATGAATCCTAATGAAGCAGTTGAGGATTTTTTTGATTGATTCCTTCACCCTTTTTATGAATTTTCGGGAGAAGATATAGATTGGGATTTATTTAAACAAAATTTTAAGGAGTTGGTATTCATCTCTTTGCACCGTGAATCTGAACCCCCTAATCTTTCTACTTGCACAACCTTTATAAATCATGAAGCACCTCTCATTTCAAAGGAGGAACCTATTACTCCTTTTGTTCCTTGTCCTCCTCCTTTTCCAATTCCAATGTGGGTGCCTCCTTGTGGTGATAATAAAGTTGGGAAATCCGAAAATCAAATTCCTAATCCATATCTTAGTCCTCCTTTCATTTCTCATGATTCATATCTAATGAAATAAACCCCAAAATGGCTCACAAAGCCTAGGGTGAAGGCTAATATTCTCATTCCTCGAGATGATATTAGCACTCTAAACAACAATATTGAATCTGGTTCCATTGAAAGTGTAACTTCTACAAGGGAAATATGTCATCCTATATCATCTACATTTTATGACTATGAGTATCATGGTATGCTTGATCAATCTTCTCCACCAACTAGTTCTTCATGCTCTCTTGATTTTCAGGTTGGTGGTTAAAATTGCGATCAGATACAAGGAAGTCACATTACATTGGTAGATGAGAGATAAATTTAAGAGACTCTTGATATCCATTCCCTTTCTCAAAGTTCCCCATGTCAAGATGATACACTTCCATTCTTACATTATTTTCAATCTACTAATCTCGGTAGTGAGTCAAATGTAATCAACACTTTCAATCAATATGTATCCTTTGACATCAATCATTATGATGATGATGTTTGTTGATGTATTTGATCATGAATTCCCAGGTGCATCAACTAATATTTTCATTTCTCATGAATACTTTACTTTAGATCCAGAATTTGATTCGATCAAAGAAGATTCACTTATCGAAACTTCCTCTTCATCTCACTATCCTTTGTGCTATATTGTTTTCGATGCATCTACTCGTGACGAAGATACTCAAGGTCATTCAATTCCTTCACTTAATGAGTTAACCTCTCAAGTGGCACAATGTGGTGATATTATCCATGATGTAAATGAAAAAATCAAATCATTGAGTACTCTTCCCATCACTCATCATCTCTTCTCTTGCATGAAGAAAACTCTTCAAATCATCTTTCTCACGAAATTTTCCCGATTCATTCATCTTCTATTTTGGGATCAGAATAATATCTCAACTTGAGTAATCTGCTTGTTGAAGTTGAAAAATATTGTAAAATCATTAACAAAGATGGTTTCCATCCGATGATCAATGGATTTATTGAAACTAGTGGTAGAATATATCCTCAAACCATGTATGACTTGGTTCAATTTTCAAATTTTGATTTTACAATTCTAGAAATTTTCAGGACCTTCCAAGGAGTCGAGGCACTTCAACTTTTGTTTATGGGTATGTCAAGAATTGTGACTATGGTAAGCCCCCCGAACTAAGTCAGATCTTGTTTCTCCTGCACAATCCTTCTCTTTGCATGGTTTTACTCGATGAAAAATTATTTTTGAAAAATGTTTGGTATCTCAGATGTGATCTTTCAAATTTCCATGATTTTACTTCTGACTAGATTCAGGAATATTTTTCAGTTCATTCATCTTCATGTAAATCTCTCACAAAAAACTCAGCTTTGGAATGTGCATCTCTCATAGATTCATGTAATTGCGAAGTTGATCATTCCAAACACCATATTTGGCTAAAGGAATCATATCTATCAGATGTATTTCACGATGAGAAGCTCTTGGATTTCCTTGTGAATATCATATTTTGAATCTTATTCTGCATCACACCTGAAATCCTCGATTGTGAATGAATGCATGAATTATTGTGTGAATCAAATTCTTCTTCATTCACTACATCTTGATTGGACTCATGTGTTTATTGTACTGGAATTGCTTTTCACTTCTTTCGATGATTATAATGCTAGTGTAGTGTGTTACCAGTTACAAATAAATATTTTCTCACATTCATCACTTGAGGAAGATGATTCTATTATTCAGAACATTTGTGAAAATCCTCAAATTGATTTATCTTTGTTTATTTCAAACTAGGAATATGATGTTTTAATCATCCCATCTGATCAATGTTTTGTCTTTGATGATTGTCATTCATTTTATCATTTTCCCACCTATTTATCCAATGACAATTGTTCAACATCTCACTATTCGGATTTTTGTCGAGTAGTTAAGGCACTTCATCCTTCGTTGATGGTTATGTCAGGTCCTCATTATATCGACATGACCGTTGAATATGATCAGATCTATTTTCCCTCATAATATTCCTACCATAATCTCATTCCTCTAATTGAAAATTCATCTTTTCAAATATTTCGGGGTTTTCAAGAGGATTATCATGAATTTTACAATCCAATCGTTGAATTTTGGAAAATTATTACCTAGAAATATCCATCGCAAATAAGAAGTTTCTATGTTTCCTTGTGCTTTCTAAAGAGTTCGGTGTAGATGGAGACACATTCGCGAGAAGCCTCATAGGTTTGTTTAATGATGGTTATCATAAAAAAGGTAAAAATATAAATTGGTTAGAAGTGGTGGTTATGGCATATCTTTCATTTGACAGGAAAAACCTTCAAATTTTTGTGCAAGCTATTCAAGTTCTTATCTTTTCTATTACACATTATTTTATATTTATTTTAATTGATCACATCTTTGTGATTGCAGATCGGGAACAATTTTGGTGGCTACATTGGAAATTCCATTAAACGTGACCCTGACCTTATAGTTGGTTAGGTTATGAGGATGTTTAGTTTCATTTTAATTTACCTACACATCCATCCTACATTTGTTTCATGTACTTTGTCTTGTTTTGGTTTCACATCATTTTTTTCTTTAGCCATTTTCTGTCTTGTCTTCTGGTTTTGTTTCCTTGTTATGTGTTATCTTTCCTTTCGGTTTGTGAGATTGTGCATGAAGATTCTCTGTTGGCTCAAAGGGAATGTGGCAGAATATAAAAAGGACTTTGTAACACTGCAACATTTGGCTAACTATTTGTCCTTCTTCCTTGTCTTGGTTACATATTTGGTCGATGATGTTTCGACAAAAAATACAATCCTTGTGTTAAGAAAGCCTTGTGTTGAACCATGATCTCCATGTCTATTCTAGAAACATCATGCCTACACTTCGGTCCTTATGTTTCGGTGTTTTTAGACTGATCCAGTCAAGTATAGAAGGGCAATGGGAAAATCAAAATGAGCAAACCAATATCATAGGTCTTATATATGCTTCTCTGAAGGGGAAACTTCTCCTGCTCTAAATAATTCAGGATCCCTCTTCTTCCCATGAAATAAATAAGTGATGATTCATATTCTTATATAAATAAATAAATAAAGGTGAAAAAAGAGAAAGGCTTCCTATGTAGAGAGTCGGTGAAGCGGGAAACTCCGTAGAGATACTGTTCAGGCTCATTGGAAGCGGAGCAATGTTTTTATTCCTGAAGTGACTCTGTTGGGATATTGTCCAAACCTTCTTGTAGCAGAGCAACACCAGAGATGAAAAAATATACTCTGAAAATAAAAATCTCATGAAATTCATTACCCTATCCCAATTTGAAACATTGTATGATCGATGGTCTTATGTTTTTGTTTAAATGAGTAAAGGAATGAAGGGGACTATGTTTATGCATGAGGTAAGTGGGGAAGACATGGTAATTTGAACAATGAATCAATTCTTCTTGGAGAAGTAAAACTTGCACAAAATAATTGACCAAGGCAGAGAAGCTGGAGTTCTACCATTGTGTCGCAAAATGTTGTCGCTATGACAAACACCCTCCAAAATTTTTCATATACTTAGATTTCAAAGCCTATTGTGGATATTGAGATCATTTGTTCCATAGTAACTTCTTGATTAGTTGATTCTTTTTTAGCTCCCTTCTTGGATTGGAAGTGTTAAAGTCACTTTCTCACACATGCTCAGTCTGTAACAAGTGCATGAGCACATTATTTTATGAAATCTTGGACAAGCATAGCATGTTCCATCAAGAATGTGCATGTGTGATGTCCAATCTATGTCAACAGTCAGTGCACACTAACAATGATAGTTTCTCACATTATATTTGTGTTTGTACTTCCATTTCATTGAGTTTTGAAAATTGTCGCTTCCACGCACCTTTGTTCTCATGAGTGTCCTTTTCATGTTTTTCGTTGTCTCTTTAATTTTCTTTCAATTTAATTCGTGTAATTTTCATGTTATCTTTTCTCTGGCATGTGTTACTTTCACTTTCATTCACATATCGCAAGAGTCGTTCTCACTTTAGTAATTGTCGTATTTCCACATGTTAGTTTTTGCACAATGTATTTATGCTTGTTCTCGTAGTTTCAAGGGGTTATTTTTGTGTGAATGAGTTGGTCTAACCATGCAAACATCAGTCACACTCATTCCCAAATTTTTAAGCACTATCACAGAAGTGTCATCACGGTTGTCGCAAAGTGTACCTTTTGTGTCACACTTGTCATAAATTCATTTCAAAGATTCCGCATTGAGGGAAATATATTTTTAATGTGTTCCAGATGATATATTTTGTTGTGTCATCAAATTTTTTCAAGTGCGTGATCACATTCAAGTCATATCATTGTTCACAACAATCTCTTCGGTCCCAAACTTAACCAAATTTCAAAAAATTCCCAGCAAACTAGCCTCATCCAGCCCTCCTAAACTTCACATTGCATAGTCTTAGCCCTCAAGCAATGGCCGTGTCTCTTGGTACTGTGCAATGTGAAGTTTCTGCCTATCATAACTATGCATTTCACAACCTTAGTGCTCAAGCCCAGCCCCTGAGTACAAGAATTTTGCAATATTTCTCTCCAGCCAAGCCACCACTATGCATTATACAGCCTCAATCCTCAAGACTTAATCTTGAGCTCATGAACTGTGTAATAATTTGGCCTCATATCCTTCCAGTACTGCGCATTTTGAAATTTTAGTGCTCTAGCATAGGCCTTGGCCTCCAAAACTTTGTAGTCATGTCGCCTATCCAAGCCTGAACTGCCCATTGCGCAGTCTCAAACCTCAAGCCCAAACCTTGATCTCTTGAGTTGCACAATCACCAGTTATTCTTTGCCTCCAAAAATTGCAAATTTGACTAAAACAGTGCCCAACTTCTCATCCTATCTCACTGAACTCCCAAACTGCACAATCTTCTTCCTAAGTCCAGCTTGAACTATGCATTGTGTAGTCTCAAGGCTCAAGCTTCACCCCTGACTGCCTGATTTGCGTAATTGCGCAATTACTGAGCCTCTTTTCTAGCCTGTCACCTAATCCTAGCTCAGTTAGTGGATCAATATGCACCATCTTAGACTAGGGTTTTATCGTACTCATTTCATCTTATCATGAGTGGTTTAAAAATGCAGGTACTCTATCATGCTATGGAAAGATGATGAATAAGGAGATGGAGAAGGAGGACATGATATAAGACACATATGGAGCTAAAGAGATCAGATTGTCATCAAGAAATAAGGCGAAGGAAAATTCAACTATAACAGAAGATCAAGATCAATATCACATGGAAGACTCCTCATATTTAAGTCATAAGGAGGAGGAAGAAGAAGAACATGTACCATCTTTCAAGAAGGCATAAAGACAAAAGAAGCAAGAAGGACAACTTGGCACTATAATATCATCATGTAATCCATGTCATCAGTGTGACATTTCATGTCCTATCACAAGTCATCATATGCCACATCATTATTTTGGATTATGTAATTACCTATTCAAAATGTATTATAAAGTGGAAGTCCAAAGGATAAATTCAGAATATGAAGAGTTATGTAAAGTAGAAAAGTCATAGGAATTCAAACAGTCATGAGGGTAGTCAAAGAGTCACAATGAAGGTGAAGCATCACCTCTTGGTTATATATACACCCTCATTTTATGAGCAAATACTTTTCACCTTGGCTCCTCCCGCAAGGCATTAGAGAGAAAAAATACTTCTTTTTAGGAGCAAGGAGTGGCTCCAATGCTCCACTATTGGAACTAGTGATGTTCATTGTATACATGTGTATTGGAACTTTTACTTAATAACAGAAGTTGTCATGGCCAACACGTTCTTCATGCAAGGATTATGAATATTTGTAATACTATTCTGTGGATGTTTGTATTTCATTTTTGCGTTCATCTATTCTAAAGTAGTTGAAATATTTCTATTATTTTAGTACTTATAATATTGAGAATGTGTTGTAATGGTTGTGTTGTAGCTGCTACAACACCACCCAAAATTTTGGGTATATTCAAAATTTTGGGTCCCCCTCTACTCGCTTAGCCATTAGGGTTTGACCCTTCCTGTAGTCAGTGACATCCCCGTGACCTATTCCCAACCCCTCACAAACCTTCTCATCAACACGATAAGATGCTTTTGTTGCAATCACGCCATGTGTGGGGGGGTATCATCACGCATACACTTGAATGGAAGCTTTTATGTACATAACATATGTCTATTAGAAGCCCTTCACCATGGATCATTTAGGCATTATGTTTGGACACTTCACCAAGCTCATGTAAATTATTTGGGGGCATCATTCTCTACAAGGTAACTGTAAATTAATTAATATTATAATGTTTCTTATAGGTCAATCCCACGGATGACATACCCAAAAATGTCATCACCACAACGAGGGAAAGAAACTAAAGTTGAACAAAAAGGGTGCAGTTGTGGAACATGACACTTTCATACCCTGTCCATATAGGGATGAGAATTAAGGCTACAGTCAAAAACCTTGTCAAGGCGGATGACAAGGATCTGTAAAAATTAGTCCAGCTTTGGCAAGGAAATGAGTTGAGACTGTTGGTGAAGTGAAAAGTCATTTCAAACGCTTTCATGTAGAATGTCAGGATGAAACTGACAGAATTGGATGGGGTAATGTGAATGCGCAACCATTTTGGGTTATAATGCTTGAGGTTCTTGACGATTTTCCACATGACCTTATCAAATTTCTCCTTGGATGGAAGTCCTTCTTGAGAGGAAGCATCACGAGTCTTCCATATCTTCAGGACCTTACAAGATCCATTAATTAAAGGGTGCATGGACGTTATTGAAAGGAAACATGCTGATGCTGGTTGGGGCGCTAGAGCATTTTTAGCAGCAAGGATCATTGGTTTAGGGATTTCTCCAAAATAACGAAGGACTTGGATCCCTACAGGTTGCCTGCAACTATTAGAATTTTTGCATGGAGCACTATCAAATATGTCTTTAATTGCATCAAATTTCAGCTATCTACCAGATATAAAAAATATATGGTGAAAGGACCCCCCTTAGTTTCAAGCAAGAAAGGTTGTTTCACTAAAGACTATGTTTCCCGCCTTGAAGAGAGATGCAAACATATTCCTTACAACAGAATTTTGATCTTGGAACGCATTGATCATTACCATGCGGAAGATGACAGTAAATTTATTAACGATAAAACTCTCAAACCAATTAGGAAACGATGGTCAAAAATTCTTGATACAGCTGGTTTTATGGTAAAGTTTGGTCCTCCATCCAAGATGATGGAAAAAGATGGTTATAATCCTCTTTTGGATGACTTTAAGAATACCAATATTTACCTCAGTGTGCCTACATATAACATGGTCCAAAATAAGTAGCCTATAAAGGATTGAAAAATGAGGAATGCCTGAGAAGTCAAAGATCCAACTAGGTGACATACTTTAGCCGCCCATATTAATGTCTTGATGTTTTTACATGCACCGCATTACATGGAAGTGAATGACGAAGATGTTTGACATCAAAAGTGAACAAAGATAGAAAGAGGCATTGAGAAAACCTCTCATCAAAATGGCGTTGGCCCGTTAATCCGTATCTCTCGGGACAAAGAAATCTGTTTGTTTTTGTAAAGCCACCGAAATAATTGAAATTCTCCGCAATGTGCCGCTATTCCAAAGAGTTTCGATATATGACTTAATTGTGTTGGCGGAATTACGAATTAACCCATATACCTTCATCTACAGAAGGCCGGAGTTGATTAAGATATAAGGAAGGTTCGCGCAGTTTCCCGTTGGGGATATAAAAAGGGTCATGATGTGACATAGGAATAAATCTGTATTCAATAACTTACGCGCCTCATCAGCCACCCAAGGAACCATATTTCATGAAAGCATTGGCATGTAATGAATGCCTACACTTTGAGGTTGCGACTGCGTTGAGGTTTAATCCTCATTTTGCAATCCATGTCCGTTGGAAGCTCGTGAGAGAAGAAGGAGGCTTACACGCATCATGGGGATGCACATTTACACGCTCAACGCACCTCATAAACCCGATCACCCAACTGAAAGCACGAATGGGCATGTTAGGGATGTAGAGTAACTATGCACAAGTTATTTTTCTTTGACAATTCACCCCTTTAAAAGTTGATGAGTTCAAGCAACGATGTACTCTGCAAGACCAAGGGTAATGAAGCTATCCTTGGGCGTTTTCAGTGAGGACCTCATGCAGGTGATGGCTTTATGCTTTACGTTGCTCCCATAATGTCACCTTATAAGGTGTGTAGCCACACTGGTCAATAGGTCGCAGTCTAGGTCCTTGATTCACCATCCAGAAGCACAACCGCACCAAAAACGCGACTGGTTGCTGAGTCGCGAAACTAATGGAGCGGACGAAAATGCGACTGGGTTGGAGTTGCAACCCTGTGACCTTCGTGAGGTCACATCTCACATTAAGAGCACAGTCGCATTATCCTTCTATGTCGCTGAGTCGCAAACTAATGGAGCAAACGTAATATGAAAATTGGGTTGAAATTGCGACTGTGCGACCTTTGTGAGGTCACATCTCACGTTAAAAACACCAAGTCGCACTAACTACTGAGGTCGCAAGACCTCGCCTCAAGAAGGCAGCAGGAGTTGCGACCTCGTAATTTAACAATCCTGTGACCTATGAATTTCATGCTCTGCGTGCACACACTGAGAGAGCTTTCTAGTGGTGTTTGGGGAAGGAACATGACGAGCAGCATCACCGTGGTTCCAAAAAAAAAAAAATCGGATGTGTCAACATGCAGGCTCATGGGAAATTTCGAGAACTAGGAGCTCTTGTTCGAAGGATCGCTCCCTATCTTTAACAAAATCACATTTCCTCTCCATGCTTAATCATTGTCCTCATGTATGTGTAGGATTAACGCTCGGATAAAGCCCCATTTCAAAGGGCCTCCCCCTTATCGATACCTTGGTGCAAACCTTTTGAACGTGGAAGAGGTATCATTAGTGCATATCATAGTTTCCTTGTGGAGAACACAATGAGGGCATAGTCCCAGTTAACGCTCCCCCTTCAATGGTTCTTGGACTGACAAGAAGTAGGAGCTAATCTCAACAAGACAAATCTCTGCCCCAACTTGCAAGGTCAATGGCTCCGGTGACAGAGGCATTATAAAATTTCGGTTCTGAAAGTTGTAGGTTCAACTGTCCATTCATGAGGGCAACATACTTTTCTTGCCAAAATTTCCTGGTACGTGACTGAGGAATGAATGTTTTGTTACCAAATTTCGACACAAGGTCGCAAGGAAAGGCTGCAAAAAACCCTTTTTTTTCCAAGGAAGATTAAGGGATGGTTTTATTTTTGATAATGGGGACAAAGGCACCAACAGCTTCAAGACTTGTGAGTCGGGATCTCCAGATGTCTCTTGTGTTGACCTGATAAAGCCCAAAGTTGAAATGTGTTGCATCATAGTGGGAGTCTAGTGCATTATCAACCTTAAGCCACTGTGGTTGTGGAATAAGCGATTTTTCATAAAATTATGCATTTGTAATATGATTGGAATTTATGCAAATACATCATTGACTATGCAACAAAATACGGTCAGCAACTAAAAGATATGCCTCCTTTACGTGGCTGTTGGCTTCTTCCTTATGGGTATTCAACAACCTCAGCCGCATCTAGAACTTCAAGAGTTGAATATGTGTAGGATCCATCTCATCAGGGTCTCTCCCCTTATTCAGAACTGATCATTGTTCACTTTCACTACTGCAATAAGTCATTTGTGTGGATTAAACATGAAAGGATAATTCTAGTATGTGCATTAAGCCCTTAGTGAAGTGGAAACCGCAGATTCATGACTATACCCACGTTTCATAAATTCGTTTCTATATGGTGTGATTTTCACAGAGGATAAAGGGGCATCATGTCTCATCGATGGAACCATATCCCTATGAAGTAACAGTTACAAAAATAAATTAAACTACAGATCCACATTTGGCACTTGGTCCATAACGCTACCAACGGACATTATAGTGATTGAAGAGGCGTAGGGACAGCCTACACAAGCCATTCTTTCTGATGACAAAGTGGCACAACACTTGACCACACAGGGGTCTAAATTTATCATTTTCACTCTTGCAATTAATTAAATATGCCCCTAGCAGTATTATTATTTGATTATGAAGACATGTGACCTACGCTATTTTATTGCAGGTAGAAGCTTTCAGTTTTCACAAAGAGCCAAGGATTTCCCCAAAAAGAAAGGGGACCTTTTCAAATCAAGTGGATTCTCATGAATCCCCAAGAAACTCACTCTAAGCTCAAAGGCACCTGGTCACGTTCACGAGACAGAGATGCAGGAAAAGGAATCTTGCCACGAAACCTAGAGATCACCGAAAGAAGAACGCAAGTCACAGATTTCCCAAGGTCGCAGGTCACAGATTTGTTCAAGGTTGCAGGTCGCAGATCTGCTCGAGGTCGCAAGTCGCAGATTTCCCAAGGCCACAGGTCGCAGGTTTGTTCAAGGTCGCAGGTCACAGGTCTGCTCGAGGTCATAAGTCGCAGATTGCTCGAGGTCACACGTCGCGGATTTCCCGACGTCGCAGGTCGCGGGTCGAAAATGGCCCAAGTTGCAAACCAGCCCAACAGTCGGGAAGACCAAGAGTCAAGGGGGCAACTCAAGAGTCATCTCAACCTATATGTACAACTTCGAGAAAGAGTAAAAGGAATTTTAGCTCGACAATGAAAGCCAGATGATAGAGGACTTGTTAGGAGAGAGTTAAAGGCACTCAGCTCTTGGTATCAAGTAGAAAGAGGGGTAGCGAGGCTAGGGTTTTGTATCATGCATTGAGATGAACAGCCCATGTTCCACTATTTGGTTTTAACAAGTTGTAAACATGTATTTAGCGTTGCAACAACATTAATAATATATTCTCCTTATCGGCACTGATTCACGTGCTTGTTTGTGGTGACATTATTAGTTGTCTAGTGCTTCATTATGTTGTACATCTGCTTTCATGCGTACCATCAGTCATGAACTATTTCTCATTGGTTGTATGTATGTCTACTTTTGGATTAGTGTTTATTTTTCCTTGCCATGTTGGTAATCTATTGTGAACTACTTTGCAGTTAACTTCTAGCGTGTTTTCTTTCATGTATGTTTGACTGGTTTTTTGGCTCACTGATCCTAGTTACGACATATCCCCTTTTATTTTTTGCTACTTAGACTTGCTTGCATCTTTGTTTATGGTTCGTTAATATTGGGCTGATTTTGCTTCGCTGATTGGTCATTTCATCCTCGCCTCTGCTCCATCATCTTCTCATCTGACAACCAAGAGTGGAAACAATCATGGTGATAGTCGAGCCCACATACCGGATGGAGCTCCTATCCCAAATGGTGTGAGGTGTAATTGGGACCTTTTACTGGGGAGACCCCCCTTGTTGTCGACAGTACAATTTTCCCCGTCAACAAATTGGCACTAGAAGGAGGGCCAAATGACAAGCTGAGCCCTCAGAGCTTGCAGTTAGTCTCATATCTATAATGGCTCATCCCCAAATCATTCTCCCAAGGTGTTTATCGTATTTATATGGTTCTCGATGCTCAATCCCCGATGAACCTATGTATCACTTGTCCCAGTTAAAATTCGATGGTGAAAACAGAGTTTCCATAACCGAGCACTTTTCAGATTTCTGTGAGTTTTGTGAGTGTTACGAAGTTGAAAACGAGGAGTTGGCTTGTGTGCTTTTCTCCCTCTCTCTCGAAGGTCATGCTGAGAAATGGTGCCGCACATTTCCGACAGCTTCCATCCATTCATTCGAGCAGCTCGCCAGTGAACTACAACAAGCTTTTCATAGGTACGATTTTCAAAATGTATTAATGAAGTTAAATGAGATCAGAATGGAACCTCAAGAATCTGTAGAGGAGTTTTCTATCAGGTTTTCTAATTTTTGTCTTGAGTTCCCTGAAAGGGATTTCGATTGGACATATTTAATTGAATAGTTTCGACACATGGTTTTCGTTTCCCTAGAACCATTTCAATCGACAACCAAGCCTAATCCTAGTGAATTTTATGATGATCTTCAAGTTGGCAGTTGTTCAGATTTTGTCCTGAAATCTTTCACACACTCTATCAAACTGGAGCTTGAAAAGCATGTTGGCCTAACATCTCTCCCTGTTAATGAAACCTATCTCAATTCCACTGAATTTTTTCCTGGGTACGATTCTAAATCTCATTATCATACTGATAATAAATTGAGTCTTGTCCCAGGAAAAGTTGATTTCCCTACAAAATCATTGGACCATGATGGGTCTATGAAATCATTGACCTCTCCGGATGACACTGATGTGCAAGATGAAAGTCTGTGTACGATTGATACCCCCGCATCTAAATTGTTTCATCCATTATTCCCTGATTTATTTCATGAGTCTGGCACACCAGTAATTTCTCCAATTCATTCAAAATTTTCTTATACTGGTATTGGCGACAATCATGAACACACCGGTGGTGTTTCACAATCACACTACCAAATTGATGAATCCCTTATGTCTGATCTTTTTCATCAGAAATTTTTAAACAACCAAAGGAGTGATTTCCTGTCTGAGCAACCTCAAGATGTCTCTTTTATTGATCCATCCCAATTGTTAACTTCCGGGGAGCCTAACATGCCAGGTACCCAACCTGATCAAACTAATGGCTCCAGTGATCACTACTTATCTAAAAACATTTTCACTCATATCGCTGAGGACTGTCACTCGTATCTTTTTTTCGACCATATGAAGCCACCGAAATTTGATGATCCACTTTGTGAAGATTCAAGGACCCATCAAGAAATTGAAGCAATTCAGCTTCTGCTGGTTGTTACCTCAAGTTCTTACGATCCTGATGAGACCCCTCAAACAAGTCCAACTAGGGTTCCTTGAATTAGGGTTTCTGACATGACGGTTCCCACATATCACACTCCTCTCAACATAACCGTGTTGGATATCAACTCATCCAATCAAGTCTTCATTCGAGTGATCTTTCCCTGAGCACAAATCTCTATTACCTAACGGCTGGTATGCAACAACCGATATACCCTAATTTATTCACTAGAAGGGAAACACCGACCATTGGCTCTAATATTTCCATTTTTTTCCCAGCCGGTACCAGTTGCACTCAGGTGCAAGCATGTGATGTTTGGAAAACCTCTCTACTGCCTGAAAATCTTCCGGTCAATTCATCACATCCTGGAGAATCTAAAGTATCTAATACATTGGATTGTCAATCTGTCAGTTCGCAGAAATTTGGCCGAATCGATAATAATCCCACTGACGGTTATCTAATCATCACAAATAACGATCACATCCATTCGCTAGTTAATCTCACGAAACCATCAAATTTTGGAAGCCCCCCACTCGAAGGTCCAGAGTTTGTCCAAGACAGTGAGCCATTTCAGCCTCCGCTGACAGTTATTTTGGATTCTTATATCCTCAACGAAACCCAGGGACAACTTCAAACTGGGGTTTTCAAAATTAGGATTTCTACACTCAGATTCACGAGCACCTCCAATTCACCTAGCGGATGCTTATTTTTTCCATCCCATCAAATTGATCCTCCTCAACACCATGATGAGATTCCTGGCAGGTTTGATGGACCCTATCCAATGAATATACCTACAAATAGGCAATGTATTTCCCTGTTTCTGTCGGACCTAGGGTTGTGCCTGGATGGATGCGGGTCATTTATAGATGATTGTATGTTTCAAGTTCATATTTCTATGCATCATGATGAAAGTGAAATTCAGCTTGAACAATCCATTCTGGGACGTTCTCTGGTAAGTAGCCATGACCTTCTTGCTATTGCACATGCTCTTTAGGTAAGTCTTGTTGTTGGTGCACGATTTTGTATGCTGGCTCTGATTGCGAACACTGTTGCTCTTGCAGGGTGGGAACTAATGCGGTGGCTACACTGGAAAGCTGATTTCACATAACCCGACCGCCTCTTTGATTAAACTAGGGTTTTAGGATTAGGCTAGCTAGGATCTACTAATAAAAAAAATGTATTCAAACTGTTAATTAGGTTCACTCGCTAAGGGTTTGCTTTATGTTTAAAATTATGCTTGTTGTCTTTTCTTGCAGTCAATAGTTTATGCATTATAATTTTCCATTTATTTTTGCACTCATGCTTTTTCAGTTTTCTTGTTGCTGCATTATATTCAGTTAATCGTTGTGTGTGTTTTGCCTCGTTTTTCACCTGCAACTAGTTACTCTTTCTCGCACATGGCATCGCCTTGCGTCATAAGCCTCGTCTATTGCATCGCGTTATGCGTCTTCTTCCTCGCATCATTTTCACCAGTTGTTGATTTAACTGTGAAAGTTTCCATACCATTGCGTGAGCCCTCATTTAGCTCCAGGCCTTGAATCCCTCGATGCCCAGCGTGGCCTTCTTACTCCCTTTGCACGGGTTTGAAGCTGATTGGTTGCCTTCACCCTGCTACATGAATCGAAACCCTGACCCTATTTTTTGTGTGGGGTTGTGGTGGTTACCCCAAGAGGTAGCTTCTCTCAGAACAGGTCATCAAAGTCGCATTCTTTACATAGCACCTATGAGTTTAAATTCATCAGCCTAGGAGATACAAGAAAGTTTCTTATGGGGAACTTTAACGAGTCTGAATGGCCTATACCCATAACCTGAGCCTTGTGCCCAGCATAGTCTCGAACATCTTAATGATCTGTTTTGCACGATTCTCTTGTGGGTGATAGATGGGATGTGAAGGCTTGGCATGAGGGAAAACCCAAATCAAAATATCTTTCAGTTTCTGTCAAACAAGAAACAACCTCTCTTGCCCGTGAAATAATTCGGAATCCCTCATCCACCCATGCTAAATAAGTTCCACGAGCACATAAAAATAACTGTTAAAAGCACATGAAATAAATAAGGGTAAAGTATTGAGAAAGGCTTCTTGCACAGAGAGGTAACGCAATGACTCCGCCGGGGTACTGACCAGGCTCGCCGGCAGCGGAGCAACGTTTGTGATTTCTTGAGGTGACTCCACCATGGTATTGACCAGGCCTGTTGGTAGCAGAGCCACACCAAAAACTTTATTTTAAAATTCTGAATATAATAAGCCCCCTGCCTTGCTATCTACATCATCAACCAACTACTAGCATCTGTGAGCTTCCGCTTTGATGTGTTCCGATTAACGGGACCTAGCTGAGGCACAAGACCTAGGCATATCTGTAAAAGGTCAAAGTAATACAAAAGGATACCTGCAGAGCTTGTTCAATATTCCCTTGCATACCTATCTGGACTCAGACTATTGTTGGGACGTTGACAAAGATGTTGGATTCTATCAGTGGTTCGTCATTTGTTGTAGATGCTACAACACCACCCAAAATTTTGGGTATATTCAAAATTTCGAGTCCCCCTCTACTCGCTTAGCCATTAGGGTTTGACCCGGCCTGTAGTCAGTGACATCCCTGTGACCTATTCCCAGCCCCTCGCAAACCTTCTCATCAACACAACAAGATGCTTTTGCTGCAATCATGCCATGTGTGGGGGGGTATCATCACTCATACACTTGAATGGAAGCTTTTCTGTACATAACATATGTCTATTAGAAGCCCTTCACCATGGATCATTTAGGCATTCTGTTTGGACACTTCACCAAGCTCATGTAAATTATTTGGGGGCATCATTCTCTACAGGGTAACTGTAAACTAATTTCAATATTATAATGTTTCTTACAGGTCAATCCCACGGATGACATACCCAACAATGTCATCACCACACTGAGGGAAAGAAACTAAAGCTGAACAACAAGGGTGTAGTTTCGGAACATGACGCTTTCATACCCTATCCATATATGGATGAGAACCAAGGCTACAGTCAAAAACCTTGTCAAGGTGGATGACAAAGATATGTAAAAATTAGTCTAGCTTTGGCAAGGAAACGAGTTGAGACTGTTGGTGAAGTGAAAAGTTATTTAAAACGCTTTCATGCAGAGTCGGGATGCAACTGACAGAAGTGGATGGTGTAATGTGAATGCGCAGCCATGTTGGGTTATAATGCTTGAGATTCTTGACAATTTTCCACGTGACCTTATCAAAGTTCTCCTTGGATGGAAGTCCTTCTTGAGAGGAAGCATCACGAGTCTTCCATCTCAGAGATATTCAGGCCCTTGCAAGATCCATTAATTAAAGGGTGCATGGACGTCCTCGAAAGGAAACGTGTTGATGCTAGCTGGGGCACTAGAGCATTTTTAGCAGCAAGGATCATTGGTTTAGGGATTGCTCCAAAATCACTAAGGACTTGGATCCCTATAGGTTTCCTGCAACTATTAGAAGTTTTTCATGGAGCACTATCAAATATGTCTTTAATTGCATCAAATTTCAGCTATCTACCAGATATAAAAAATCTATGGTGAAAGGAACCCCCTTAGTTTCAAGAAAGAAAGGTTGTTGCACTGAAGACTATGTTTCCCGCCTTGAAGAGAGATGTGGACATATTCCTTCCAACAGAAATTTGATCTTGGAACGCATTGATCATTACCATGCGAAAGATGGAAGTAAATTGATTAATGATAAAACTCTCAAACCAATCAGGAAACGATGGTCAACAATTCTTGATACGACTGGTTTTATGGTAGAGTTTGGTCTTCCATCTAAGACGAGGGAAAAAGATGGTTATAATCCTCTTTTGGATGATTTTAAGAATACCAATATTTACCTCAGTGTGCCTCCATATAACATGGTCCAAAATATGTAGCCTATAAAGGATTGAAAAATGAGGAATGCCTGAGAATTCAAAGATCTATCTCGGTGACATACTTTAGCCGCCCATATTAATGTCTTGATGTTTTTACATGCACCAAATTACATGGAAGTGAATGATGAATATGTTTGCAATCAAAAGTGCATAAAGATAGAAAAAGGCATTGAGAAAACCTCTCATCGGAATGGCGTTGGCCCACTAATCCATATCTCTTGGGGCAAAGAAATCTGTTTGTTTTGGTAAAGCCACCGGAATAATTGAAATTCTCCACAATGCGCTGTTGTTCCAAAGCATTTCGATATATGACTTAATTGCGTCAGAAGAATTACGAATTAACCCATATACCTTCATCTACGGAAGGCTGAATTTGATTAAGATATAAGGAAGGTTCGCGCAGTTGCCCGTTGGGGATATAAAAAGGTTCATGATGCGACATAGGCATAAATATGTATTCAATAACTTGCGCACCTCATTAGCTGCCCAACGAACCATATTTCATGAAAGCATTGGCACATAATGAACACATACACTTTGAGGTTGCGACTACGTTGAGGTTTAATCCTCATTTTGCAATCCACGTCCGTTGGAAGCTTGTGAGAGAAGGAGGAGGCTTACACACATCGTGGGGATGCACATTTACACGCTCAACACACCTCGGAAACCAGATCACCCAGCTGATAAAGCACGAATGGGCATGTTAGGGACATATAGTAACTGATCACAAGTTGTTTTTCTTTGACAATTTTCCACTTTAAAAGTTGATGAGTTCAGGCAGCGATGTACTCTGCAAGACCGAGGGTAATGAAACTATCCTTGGTCGTTTTCGGTGAGGACCTCATGCAGGTGATGGATCGATGATTTACGCTGCTCCCATAATGTCACCTTATAAGGTGTGCGGCCACACTGATCAACAGGTCGCATTCCAGGTCCTTGATCCACCATCTAGAGGCACGACCACACCAAAAACATGATCGGTCGCTAGGTCGCGAAACTAATGGAGCAGATGAAAATGCGACTGGGTTGGAGTTGCGACCCTGTGACCTTCGTGAGGTCACATATCACATTAAGAGCATAGTCGCGTTATCCTTTCAGGTCACTGAGTCGCACGCTAATGGAGCGAACATAATATGAGACTTGGGTTGAAATTGCAACCGTGCGACCTTTGTGAGGTTTCATCTCACGTTAAAAACACCAAGTCGCACTAACGGCTGAGGTCGCAAGACCTCACCTCAAGAAGGCAGCAGGAGTTGTGACCTCGTAATTTAACAATCCTGCGACCTATGAATTTCATGCTCTGCGTGCACACAATGAGAGAGCCTTCCAGTGGTGTTTGGGGAAGGAACATGACGACCAACATCACTGTGGTTCCAAAAAAAATTGGATGTTTCAACATGTAGCCTCGTGGGATATTTCAAGAACTGGGAACTCTTGTTCGAAGGATCGCTCCATATCTTCAACAAACTCGCATTTCCTCTCCATGCTTAATCATTTTCCTCATGTATGCATAAGATTAACGCTCGGATAAAGCCCCATTTCAAAGGGCCTCCCCCTTATCAACAGCTCAATGCAAACCTTTTGAACGTGGAAGAGGTATCATTAGTGCATATCGTAGTTTCCATGTGGAGAACACAATGACGGCGTAGTCCTAGTTAACGCTCCCCCTCCAATGGTTCCTGGACCGACAGGAAGTAGGAGCTAATCTCAGCAAGACGAATCTCTACCCAAAACTGCAAGGTCGATGGCTCTGGTGACGGAGGCATTATAAAATGTCAATTCTGAAAGTTGTAGGTTCAACTGTCCATTCATGAGGGCATCATACTTTTCTTGCCAAAAGTTCCCGATACGTGACTGAGGAATCAATGTTTTGTTGCCAAATTTCAACACAAGGTCGCGAGGAAACGCTGCAAGAAACCCTTTTTTTCCAAGGAAGATTAAGGGATGGTTTTATTTCTGATAATGGGGGCAGAGGCACCGACAACTTCAAGACTTGTGAGTCGGGATCTCCAAATGTCTCTTGCGTTGACCTAATAAAGCCCAAAGTTGAAATGTGTTGCATCATAGTGGGAGCCTAGTGTATTATCAACCTTAATCCACTGTGGTCGTGGAAGAAGTGATTTTTCATAAAATTACGCATCTATAATATGATTGGAATTTATGCAAATACATCGTCGACTATGCAACAAAATACGGTCAGCAACTGAAAGATATGCCTCCTTTACGTGGTCGTTGGCTTTTTCCTTATGGGTATTCAACAACCTCAACCGCGTCTAGAACTTCAAGAGTTGAATATGCATAGGATCCATCTCATCAGGGTCTCTCCCCTTATTCAGAACTGATCATTTTTCACTTTCACTACTACAACAAGTCATTTGCGTGGGTTAAACATGCAAGGATAATTCTAGTATGTGCATTGAGCCCTCAATGAAGTGGAAGCCATAGATTCATGACTGTACCCACGTTTCATAAATTTGTTTCTATATGGTGCGATGTTCATAAAGGATAAAGGGGCATCATGTCTCATCGACGGAACCATATCCTTATGAAGTAACAGTTACAAAAAAAGTTTAAACTACAAATCCACATTTGGCACTCGGTCCATAATGCTACCAACGGACATTACAGTGATTGAAGAGGCACAGGGACGGCCTACACAAGCCATTCTCTCTGATGACAAAGTGGCACAACACTTGACCACACAGGGGTCTAAATTTATTTATTTCACTCTTTTAATTAATTAAATATGCCCCTAGCAGTATAATTATTCGATCATGAAGACATGTGACCTATGTTATTTTATTGCAGGTAGAAGCTTTCAGTTTGCACAAAGAGCCAAGGATTTCCCCAGCAAGCAAGGGGAACTTTTCAAAGCAAGTGGATTCTCATGAATCCCCAAGAAACTCACTCTAAGCTCAAAGGCACCTGGTCACGTTCACAAGATAGAGATGCAGGAAAAGTAATCTTGCCGCGAAGCCCAGAGATCACCGAAAGAAGAACACAAGTCACAGATTTCCCAAGATCGCAGGTCGCAGATTTGTTCAAGGTCGCAGGTCATAGATTTGTTCGAGGTCGCAAGTCGCAGATTGCCCAAGGTCGCAGGTCGTAGGTTTGTTCAAGGTCGCAGGTCGCAGATCTGCTCAAGGTCGCAAGTCGCAGATTTCTCGAGGTCACAGGTCGCAGATTGCCCGAGGTCACAGATCGCGGATTTCCTAGGGTCGCGGGTCGCAAATGGCCCAAGTCGCAAACCAGCCCAACAATCGGGAAGACCAAAAGTCAAGGGGGAATCTCAAGAGTCATCTCAACCTATATGTACAACTTCGAGAAAGAGTAAAAGGAATTTTAGCTCAATAATGAAAGCTAGATGATAGAGGAATTTTTAGGAGAGAGCTAAAGGCACTCAGCTCTTGGTATCAAGTAGAAAGAGGGGGAAAACCACCCGGTCGGGACCTTAGGACAGCTCCTTTTCCATTTGGTATGGTGGCTCCGACTGGATTGACAGGACCAGTTTCCTAATAACTTAAATGGGTTGGTTATGGAATGATTGGATGAAATGGAAAATGGGACTAAAATGACTTAAACAATCTATCTAATTTAATCTATAACTAATAAATAATTCTAAAACTAACCCGGGTATTAAATATGAATACAACTTTAAAATTGTTTCAACTAAACCAATAACCATGAAAATGTGTTATAGTTTAATTGAAATATGCAGTAACAAATAAAGATAACTCTGTTTAAGAAATTAAACAGAGTTATAATAACACATTGCATTCATCATTTTATATATCATTTGCATATACTGTAAAAGATGAATATTTCTACACACTCAAAAATGATATGTATAGAGAAATATTGTAAAACAAGTACATATAAATGATAGCAAATTTTAAAGAGAATATCTCATAACATAAGAAAATTAACAGTGAATAGATAGAAATACCATATCCATCTTGATACTTTTCCCGATGCAATTCGATATCCAAATCCAGCACTTCAATGTAAAATAGACTCCAAGATACATAAATGAAATTCTTAAAGACAAATTTTCATAAAATCACCAGATGTGATCCTTTATAAAAATATAAGAGTCAATGGAGTACAAAAATGTAACATCCAAGTCAAAATATTACAAATTCAGGACCCCTTTCTAAATGCATGAAAGGGGTTTAAATAGGAACTTTAAAATAAAACAAAATAACTAAAACTACTGCTACAATCTATCTAATCGGAAATCTAGAAACAGAATTGCGATCATGAAGTGAAACCGATTCATTGATTATCTCATGTGTTTAATGTGCCCAGATAGCAGATTTTGAGCATACTTTTCACTTATGTTGGATGACTTAGCCTTGAATGTAGCTGCCCAGTATACGTAGCATCAGAGAATTCAGGAATGATACAATGAATAGCATTTGAAAGGAATTTGATGGCCATTTGTTGGCTGTGTGGCTTGATTAGATAAGTCCACATAATATCCCATGAAATTCCTTGAAGTTTGCTAATCTGTTTATTCTTATTGATTATCTCTTCTTTCCACCTGGAATCAGCTTCTTTTACTTTTGGTAATTTTCCTGGAGTACAATCTGAGATTAAATTAGTGGCATACAAGCTATCATTAATCAACTATGTAATATTATTCATCATACTTTTAGCTCTTGATATGGCTCTTTCTGATTTCATCAACTGATGTTCCCATTCCGCAAATAAAATTTCCTTGTGTCTTTCTTCAATTCTAGGAAGATTAGCTTTTCTTCCCTGCTCTGTATCCTGCCATGAAAGAAATTCAGAAATTTTGTCATCAGCCTCATCAATTTCTTGCCTAAGAGTGACTGCTTCATCTGTCAAATATGATGTTATTTCGCACAAGGACTCAGCTTGTGTCAACTTTAGACAAAATTCATTTAACTGTTGAGATAGCAGTTTGTTTATTTCAAGAGCTTTAGTTTTGAATTGATCTATTTTAGGGTAATCCTTGAACTCGTCCAATGTTGATTGGAATATTTTCTCTTGTTCAATCTTGGCATTTTTCTCATTTTGCAGAAGATTTTGTAACTTTTCTACCTCTTGACTTAAGTGTTGTTGTTTGTTTAAGGCTTGTTCATCAATCTTCTTCTTTTCAATGTTAAGCTGCTCTTCTAGCTATTTAGATCTGAGCTCCTTATCTTGCAATTGTTTTTCCTGCTGAACAATCTTTTGCTAATTCTCTGTGGCCTGTTCCTCCAACATAGCTATCTGTAAGTCTTTTTGTTTCATTAACTGGGAGACTTCAGAAGCTTTATCTATGGTTGCAGCACTATAGGCACCTGCGTATTGAGATAATTTGGTGAGATCCTTCGACGGATTTACCTCAGCATTTTTATAAACAATATTCATAAATTCCACTTGTGATGTTGAAAGTGGATCCTGGTCAATTCTTCTCCTCTTCCTCTACTTTCTAACAACAACCCTATGTTTGGGACTATAAAATATGTCAAGAGGAGGAATTTCTTCTACTTTCAACATAATTTCACCTGTAGGATGTTCAGGAGTAACTTCCATATCTTGATCTTCCAGAACATTAACTTGGGGATTATTTTGTTGTCCTATTTGGTGGGCAAATTGCTCATATTAGCTCAACAAATGGAGAAACTATAACTTCAGCATATTCCACTACCTTCTTAGTAGTTTTTCCTCTTCCAAGTTGAAAATCTGGATTATTGCTCATATCTCCTGTTATTGCTTATACAATATCTTCATTTCCTATGTCCTCTTTTTCAGTACGCACATTGGTCTCAGTACTTGTGCTTTCCTTTTCTGTGTGAGTTGTAGATTGCTGATCAATATGTACATTGAATTTACCATTAGTATTCTCTTTCTACACAACAGGATTAGTTCTTGTGACTTGCTTTTGTGTCTGTACATTGGCCCCACTGGTAGATGTTTCTTTAGCTACTCTATCAGCTGCATCCTCTTTTTCCTTTTGCTTTGTTTCAGACTCTTGCACAGGAATTTGTAATTGATCTAGAGGAGATTTAAGCAGTCTATGGCGTCTAAATAACATGAATTTATTCATCTCTTCAGCCTGAAATTTAGACTTGGGACAAATTATTAGTAGAAACAAACAAATCATCAAACTCATCTGGTTCATGCTCAAATCGAGCGATTGAGACTAAAGTAGTAAAATCAAACGCCACCTTCTTTGGGTCATATTTCCTGCCTGGGATTGTAGAGAGTTTAAGATCACTTATCTTGATAACCTCCTTCTCAGCATGTGTGAAGTTATTGAGAGTATAATGTCCACAGTGGAAGGGAAAAGTAGGCCACATCCACTTTTTATTATTCTTCAAGGACCTGGACATGCCTTCTACTGTTAACTGATAGTAAATATCTTGTGCTAACAGTTTATCGTGAACATACAAAAGCAGAATATGGGGCTCTACAATGCTCCCGAAGACTCTGATATAAGAAAATATTTCTTCTCTGAACCAGTCCCCAATCAAGGATATATCAATTTTAGCTTTTTCAGAAAGACTAGGAGGGAATCGGTTAAAAATGGTTTGGTAAATAGGGATGAGGAAACCATGAAAAATTCTATAAACATGCTTTTTAAAATGAACTTTCCACAAGAATTTATGATATATATGAATAGGAGCAGGATCTTTGGGGGTCCATTTCCATCCTAACATGGGAAATTCAGATTTAAAACATAGGGCATCTATAATATAGGCACAAAAGTAGAATGGGGTTGTGTTTCCTGTGTCCTTGTCCTTTCTATACTCGAGAATCCTATTGGCTATCTTATCTGAAAGAATGACAGCCTAGTCCATGATTTCAAAATTTACAGCAGAATGGATTAAAGGCACCATTTGTATAGAAAACTTAGTTGAATTATCATTCCCAAACAGTCGGCACATCATTGCGGTGGCATAACAGTTTGGAGGTGAAAGGGACTCCACAGAGTACATACCTGATGCCTCATTTTTGTGCTTCTCTAGAGCTCTTCTCCACTCTCTGATTGGCTCCGACTGATTTTCATTATTTGCAGCAAATTCCTTGATGAAGGCTTTGTTGTAAATTTTCTGCGGGCCCGGAAGATGGTACATTTCTTTAATGTCCTCTGCTTTAAATGACCCAAATGTTGTCCCAGTAGCTGAAACAAACGTCCTGTTTTGGATGGTCACATTGTCAATTACCCACCGGATCACATCATAATAAGGGAAAATGTTTTCCCGAGCTACAATTCGATGCAGGAATGAATTCACAAGTGCTTGAAGAGAAGTTTTTGAATCAGAATCTGAGTCATCCTCATCAGGAACCATTGCCTTCGCCACAGTGACCTAAGGATTTTCCCTTTCAATGAGGTTATATACCTCTTCGCAAGAGAGTTTTCCAAGACCTTGGCACGATGTGTCTGTAACCATCTTAATTCTGGCTGGTTTCTCTTTAGGTACCATGGTGAAAATATGGGTCTTTACAGTGACAGTGGCCTTTGCTTTCCTTGATCTCGTAGACATTTTGTTGTCTAATAACGTTTCTCTTGCTCGGCAAATGAAATGATTGGATGTTCTATTGTTCTGTAATGGAGAAAAAGCTTTCAGACATGGTAAAAAGAGAATAAAGAGAATAGCTATATGAAAGATTTATTCATTGATTTTCATTTATAACTCCGTATTTTAAACTTAAATGATCTCTTAAGAAGTCACATTCACGCATTTGAAACAAAATCAATTGTGATTATTAATTTGATTTTCTTTTAATGGTAAAAGTACAATCGGAGATCGGGGTTTTTGAAATAAGAATAAAATTTCCCTTTTGAATTCTTGCGATTGCGATGAATAAATAGTGTATGCACAATGTAAAAATAAACAAAAATACTAAGTATTGATAGCATCGGGGATTTTCAAAGGGACAAAAAATAACATATTATGACCTCCGCCGATTTCCGATTGCGATGATGGTATATCGCATTGGCTCTTTTCAAAAGAAATGAGTTGCAAATGATATTTTCCGATTTGCGATTGTGATTACAGTGGGGTCCATCACATCGGAGATTTAGTATCATGAGTGAATATAACGTTATTTCCTCCCAAATGCAATTGCGATTAATCGCATCTCATCGGAGTTTTGTGAATGACCTAATGAAGAGTTTGCATTTTAGTTTTGCGATTTTCGATTACAATAGAGCCCGTCGCATCGGAGTTTTATAAAACAGACGCATATTACATTGCTCTTCCGAAATTCCATTGCGATCAATCGCATCGCATCAAAGTTTTATAGATCCAATGTGAAAGCTTAAACTTTTGTGATTTTGCGATTGCGATTGGTTCAATCGCATCGGAGTTTTTATAAAACAAATATACGACTTACGGATATCTGCAATTTGCGATTGTGATTACTATATCACATCAGACTTTGTTTCAATTGAATACTTTCATGTATTATGTTAATGTGATAAAGTCTCTATATCTCATCGGATAGGAAATTCTTTCAATGTTGCATTTGTTTATAAACACTTGCTATGAAATATATGCCCTTTTAACAATGAACCTTTATTTTTTTATTTCAAAATGATCAGATTTCCTTTAAGTCTTTTATTCCTATCTAAAAAGAAAGAAAGGGGACCTATTTCTAAATGAAATTTATTCTAAAAATCTGAAATGGGGAGGGTTTTTGTACCGTACAACAATTGGCGATTCACTGGAAGAAATAGTTATCTCTGAAAGAATAAAATGAGTACTATATTTCTAGTAAGTAAAAAATTTTAAAGATAATGAAAACTATCTTAGAAAAATTTTAAATAAAATATAACTCTGAAAAAGAATAAAAATCACTTACAATTTCTTTCTAATTCCTCAAGGATAAAAAAAAAACATTTTTTGGTTTTCTCAAGCCTTGATTGGTTGATAATGATGAAGTAAGGGGCCTTTCCAAGTTTAGCTTTTGTAATATACTCTATTGTCATAGGAATTGCCTCTGCTGCCTGCAAACGTTCATAGTCTCGATAGGGTTACCTTTTAACCATTAACCATTTCATTTTCCCATCCAACTAAGATTATGACTCTTTAAAAATAAATTCATAAGATATATTATCTTATGTTTTTTATCTTTTATTTTTTTTTTAATTTAAGAGCCATTGTTCTAGTTTGGTAGCCAGTTAGTAACAATTCCATTCACCAGTTGTAATTAAAGTGATGAGACCCCTTGTCTTACTTTCATAAGCCATTACCATGTTTTGGTATGCAGTGTTGGTAATGTCAGTTTTACTACTTCTTATGATCATATTAAGCAGGCTCATGATGAGACCCCTTGTCTTACTTTCATAAGCCATTACCCTGTTTTGGTATGCAGTGTTGGTAATGTCAGTTTTACTACTTCTTATGATCATGGTAAGCAGGCTCGTGATGCAACCTCTTATCTCTTAATTTTGCCATATAATTTCTTAGAATTACATTCTAAAAAATCACAACCTAAATGGATGGGGTGAAATAGGTTTATCCTTAAGAATCAATGGATGACAATTTTTAGAATTTTTTGAGTGCCAAAGCTCAAAAAAGTCTTTACTTTTTAAAGATAACCTTTCTTTGCTCAATAAAATTATAATGATTTACATTTTCCTTAAGGTTTCAAAAGATCATGCAAATGTTTTGAACAAATTTTCAAAGTTTAACATTTTATTTTAAACTATCCAAAACTGTAATCATCTCCTTAAAAATTATTATTTACACAAAATAAGTATTTATAATATTCTCCCTAAGACATTTTCTAATAGTAAAAAGTCAATTAGATACTTATTAACAACCTTTATTTACAAAACAAACAAAAATTGCAGAAAGGAATATGTACAAGTAAGAAGGGGTTACCTCCTTATAAAAATAATTTCTTTAAGACAAGCCCATTTACAAGAAGATATTCTCTCTTTCCTATTAAATCTTGGAGTATGAATGTATATGGGCCTATCTTTTCAGCAATCTGAAATGGTCCAAGCCACATTTTCTGAAATTTGGTATGCTTACATTTTTCTTCATGTGCTTTATCCCATTTCAGAACAAGATCACCAATTGACAAATTTTTTGAGCCGGTGGAACTTGAATCAAAAGAAGATTTTACAAGCTGTTGATGTTTTTCATGAATACTTTTTGCTTTATCTCTATCTTCTTCTAATTTAAGGATTTGATCAAATCTCAACTGAATAGATGAGGAAGGATTTTCTTCAATAAATTACACTAAAGCTAATGATGGAAGAGCTAGATTTGATGGTATCACAGCTTCTTTTCCATAAACTAAATTGAAAGGTGAAACTCCTATTGAAGCTTTAAGAGTAATACGATCAGCCCATAATGCAAATATTAAAGACTTGTGCCAATTCTTTTGATTTTGATCAATGGTCCTTTTAATGATTTTGATGAGATTTTTGTTAGTAGATTCAGCTAAACCATTACCGTGTGGATAATAATTTGCTAAATATTTCAATTTAAAACTTATTTTGATTGCAAATTCCATTATACTATTTCCAGAAAAATAAGATGCATTGTCGAAGACAAGAGCGTTAGGTACACCAAACCTGGTAATGATGAATTGATCGATGAAATCAATAATTGCTTCAGAATTGGCTACCTTTAGAGGGATTGCTTCTATCCACTTTGTGAAGTAATATATTGCTGTAAGGATGTATTTGTGCTATTTGGAAGAGTGAGGTACTATCTCACCAATGATGTCAATCCCCCATTGCTCAAACGGTTGCTCAATGTTTACTGGTTGCAAAGGAAAAGTTGGCTCCCTTTGTCTTCCACTAGCATTTTGACAAATATTTCACTTCCTCACATTATCATGTGTATCTTTGAAAAGGGTAGGCAAATAATACCCAGCATGGATGATTTTGTGAGTTGTGGTATCACCTCCAAAATGACCTCCTGCTGGTCCATCATGTAATTCCTGCAATACCTTTTTTTCTTCAGTCTTTTCAAGACATCTTAATAGGATTTAATCATAATTATTTCTGAATAACACATTATCAATGATTCCATATTTAATAGCCTTCAATCTTTAAGCACATTTGTTCTTATAGCTGAGATTAGAAGGAGCATACCCATTTTTCAAGTAAAAGATCAGATTAGCATACTGAGATTCAGAATCTGTAATACTTATCTGACTTACTTGAACAACATTATCTGGATCTTGATTTTCTGGTATGTTGTGAGCTCCTGCTAATAGTCTGAAAAAACCTTGACCCCTAACAATCTTGGCTGGCTTAATATCAATTTCATATTCTTGCAAAGCTTTCACCTAATTAGCCCTTTTTTCTCCTACTTCCTTTTGAATTAATAATTGTCTCACTGCAGAGAATGGGACAATAATTTTTGTATGTGTTTTTAGGAGAAAAGGTCTAAAATGTTTGATTGCCTTAAACACAGTGAAGGCTTGTTTTTCTACATCGGAATAATTAAGCTCAGCTCCTTGCAGATTCGAGCTGAAGAAAGAAATGGGTGCTTCTATTTGTTGATCATTGAGTTGTGTTAAAACAACAGCATAGGATGTTTCGGTGGCCAAAGTATACAGAATAAAATCTTTAGAAAAATCAGGAGTATTCAATGCAGGTGCGTTAATGATTGCCTGTTTGAATGCATCAAAGGCTTCTTTCTCTTTATACCCCCATTTGAATACTGAATTTTTCTTAATCATATTCTGCATAGGTAAAACAATTTGAGAAAAATTGGGAATGAATATTTTTACAAAATTAATCTGCCCTAAAAATGATTGCATGGATTTTTTGTTATGAGGTAAAGAAATATCCAAAATTCCTTTCACTCTATCCGGGTCAATATATATACCATCTTTTGACACAACAAACCCTAAGATTTTTCCTTCATTGAGAGCAAAGAAGGATTTATTTGGGTTTAAATAAATACCAAACCTTCTACATCTTTAAAATATTTGTTTCAGATCATGTAGATGATTGGCTCTCTTCTTTGAAAATACTGTTATGTCATCAAGATAAATAAAAACTGATCTATTAATCAGACCCTTAAATGCTATTTCCATGGCTCTCTTGAAAGTAGCTCCTGCATTTATTAAACCAAAAGGCATTTTCTGATAAGCAAAGGTTCCCCATTTGGTTCTGAAAGTGTTTTTCAACCTATCATCTGGATGTACTAATATTTTTTTATAGCCTGAAAATCCATCAAGGAAGGACATGAGTTCAAAACCAGCTAGCTTTTGAAGTATTTGATCCATGGTTGGCAATGGGAAATTATCTTTTTGACATGCCTTGTTTAAATTTCTAAAATCAACGCAGATTATAATATCACCATTCTTCTTCCTGATAGGTACCATGTTGGAAACCCAATTAGAATGCCTTACAGGAAAAATGATTTTGGCTTTCAAAAGTTTATTGAGTTCTGTTTTGATTTGACTTTCAAGATTTGGATGAATCTTTCTTAACTTCTTTTGAACAAGCTTGACATCAGACAGCATTGGAATTGTGTGTTGAATAACTGAAGTATCATAAGTTTTTAAGTCTTCATATTTCCAAGAAAAGACATTTGTATACCTATTCAGAATTTTGATAAAAGCAGTTCTTTCCTTTGGAGTTAAATTGAGTCCTAGATTAACATTTTGAGGTCTAGAGTCAGAGCCAAGATTTACTAATTCAAATTTCAAAGTAGAACATTGAAGTTTAGCATTAGTAACTTTCTTGAATCTGTCTTTTATATCATATAGATCCTCAAGTTTAATAACATATTTAGGAATAGGATTTTCATTACTTTTTGAAGTAATTTTCAAATCATGATCATCTTCATCAATGATTTGTTCACCATAGGATTTCTCTGAAGTCAAGAAATTCAATATATCTTCATAATGGTAGAATACTCTCCATTTTGTGATATTATCGGGAACATATGGGCGAAAAATCAATTCTACTGAAAATCTATCAGGACTGCAATCTTCAGCAGGGAGGAGTTTGGATGCAACATTAGCTAACAAATCAGCTGACGTGTTTTGATTTCTAGGGATATAAGAGATATTAAATGCTAAAAATTGAGTGGTAAGGTCTTGCACAAGGGTTTGATAATGTTGGAGATGTCCTGAAAGACAATGGATGGTATTCCTTACTTGTCTTATGACAATTTCGGAATCACCATATACTTTCAAGTATTTGACATTTAACCCTATAGCTTTATAAAGCCCTTGAATCAAGGCTTCATATTCTGCAGTATTGTTTTTGCACTCAAATTCTAGTCTACATGATAGCATGGTTTTCTCTCCTTCTGGATCAATTAAGATGCATCCTGCTCCTGCTCCATCTCTAGATTTTGATCCATCAAAATATAATGACCAAAATAAATACTTATCTACAGGTTTATCTACAAATGTATCAGAAACATTAACAATTCTCGAAGAATTAGATTGTGAAAAATTTTCAATTTGCGAAATAAAAGTATTTACAGAAAAGGGTGATTGTGGTGCAGTGAAATTCCCAAGGAATAACTCAGCAGAATAACCTCCAAGGATATTTTTGTTGAAAGCTACAGGTTCATTTCGTTGTTCAAATTCAGTTACAGTGTGCGTCATGTGTTTTTCTCGCTCGATTTTGATTTGATTTGGTTTCCCTTTGTAGGGAAGCCACATATGTGAATAATCAGTTGCGATATAACCATTAAGCTTTGCAGACCAATCCCTGCTTAAGACTAATCCATAGAATTCAGGAATATCTGCAATTAGAATATCAATTCTTTGGACAATCCTATGATCGGAAGCTAATCTAATGGTAACTGAATTGATTTCTCCTACAACTTGAACTTTAGAGCGATCCAATTGTACAATGTGAACTGCAGACTTTTGTGGTTCAATATTCAATTTTGCATAGACTAAAGTAGGCATTATATTAGAGGATGCTCCAGAATCTATCAAACAATTATGAAAATTCTTATCGTAGATTTCATAAGTCAATAGAAAATGAGGTGTTTGAGAATTATATCTTTCTCCAATAAGAACAGTATCTGTGGCATCTACTTTTCCTAGTGGCTTACCAGTTCCTTTGGTTGCTATGGCAACTACACCACTTGGTAGAGGAGCAATAGGTGTAGCATTTAATTCTTTCAATAGTAGCTTTTGTTGATATTTAATTTTGCTGAGTTCATGTAAAGAAATGTTTGCTCTAGTCTTTTCATGTCTTCAACAATGTTATAATCCATAGGATCGGATACCACCAAAGTCTTAGATGTTGATGTAGGAGGATTAGAAGATGATGGCTGATTCTGAGTGGGTAAGGGAGAAGCTTTCTTTGCAAGAGATTTGTCTTTGGTACTTGGAGTTGTAGTTTTCTTCTTAGGAACAGATTGAATAGGTTCTTATGTAGATTTGCTCCTTGTACTTACAGGCATAGCTTCTTGTTCCATTTCACTGTCCGAGTTAGGGAGAATGAAATCCCACATTCCATGTAATTCAGCTATTTCTTCTCTTTCTTCTTCTTCATCTAATACTAGAGGAGTATCTTACTCTTGTTCCTCTTCTGATTCTGCAATGGAAATTGAATTAGGAGGTTTAGATTCAGCTTGATTTCTCTTGAAATTTCTGAATGGTCTCTTTGTAGAAGTCTCTGCTACTTGCTTTTTAATTCCAACCATCTCATTAGACATGGTTTTGAGAACATTCTGTAAGCCTTCCATGTCATATGGATCTTTGGGTGTCTTCTTCTTTGAATCATCCTTAAAGCTGACTTTCTTGGATTTTCTTTCTTCAATGGAAATTTTTCTTATCTAAAGCAATAGTCCTTTTTTCCACTGCAATCGCTTCTTTCATGTTCTCAGCCAAAGTCGGTTTAGCTGCTCTATCAACAAAAATTGCTATGTTTGAAGGCAAAGCATTTATATACCATTCACTTCTAACCTATTCACTAGGATTTGAATCTGTAGGGATTTTATTCAAAATTTTGTTAAATCGAGAGTTAAAATCTTTAATGGGTTTCATAGGTTCTGTCCTCGGGTTGGAAAGATCATTGATTAGGGTAGCTATGGATCTGTCATCTCCAAATTTGGTTAAGAAATGATCTGAGAAAATATCCCAACTTGTAATAGATCCTGAACGTAATGAAAAATACCAGGATCCTGCTGCACCTTGCAAATTATAGGGGAATAATTTGACTACAACATCGTCATGCTCAACTCCATTCAAATTTACAGCAAGCATAAAATTATTGATATGTTCTTCAGCTGGTATGTTCAGGTCCGGACTGAATTTTGGTAGCCATTTTTCAGCATGATCGGGTAGATCATGTAAAGGTGCAGGCATATTAACAGCTCCGGGTCTAGCTCATGGTCTTGGTGTTGCTTGTGCCATTGTTGGGATAACAATGGGAGGATTTGGAGAAACAACTGGTGTTTGAGTAGTAACAGTTGAAGGACTAGAAGAGACAGTTGGTGTTTGGACAGATGTTGTTTGAGCAGATGATGATGAGACAACGACACTTTTCTGATTTGGGGCTTGGGAAACAGATGATTGAATCTACGATGAAGAAGTAAAATCACTTTCTGTTTCCAATGGGGTTCTTCTTGTTTTAACTCTACTAGGTAAAGGAAATTCCTTTGGAGGAATACCAAGTTTTTCACTCTGTGACCTAGAGAGAGGTCTAGAAGAAACAAATTGTGAAGTAACACTACCTTCAGATATTTCAGACTCTTCTAATGACAATGAGAATCCTTGGAATTTATGAACTAAAGCTTCAACTTCAGGAGACTCAGGAGGTTGGTTGTCTGAATGGTTTGAGACTTTGGTAGTGGGTGTTTTAATACTCTTATCAATTTCTTCTCTGGTGATTTGAGATGTGGAAGAAATTGAAGAAGGTGATGAGGGTGAGTTGCTCTTAGAATGGCCTATAGATTTGGATTTATCTGCCATTCATAGCTTAGGCACTCCTTCTAGCACCAAAATTGTTGAAGCCTCAAAAATCGCTACTTCAAACGTTGGGGGAAAACCACCCGGTCGGGATCTTAGGACAGCTCCTTTTCCGTTTGGTATGGTGGCTCCGACTGGATTGACAGGACCAGTTTCCTAATAACTTAAATGGTTTGGTGATGGAATGATTGGATGAAATGGAAAATGGGACTAAAATGACTTAAACAATCTATCTAATTTAATCTATAACTGATAAATAATTCTAAAACTAACCCGGGTATTAAATATGAATACAACTTTAAAATTGTTTCAACTAAACCAATAACCATGAAAATGTATTATAGTTTAATTGAAATATGCAGTAACAAATAAAGATAACTCTGTTTAAGGAATTAAATAGAGTTATAATAACACATTTCATTCATCATTTTATATATCATTTTCATATACTATAAAAGATGAATATTTCTACACACTCAGAAATGACATGTATAAAGAAATATTGTAAAACAAGTACATATAAACGATAGCAAATTTTAAAGAGAATATCTCATAACATAAGAAAATTAACAGTGAATAGATAGAAATACCATATCCATCTTGATACTTTGCCCGATGCAATTCGATATCCAAATCCAGTACTTCAATGTAAAACAGACTACAAGATACAGAAATGCAATTCTTAAAGACAATTTTCCATAAAATCACCAGATGTGATCCTTTATAAAAATATAAGCGTCAATGGAGTACAAAAATTTAACATCCAAGTCAAAATATTACAAATTCAGGACCCCTTTCTAAATGCATGAAAGGGGTTTAAATAGGAACTTTAAAATAAAACAAAATAACTAAAACTACTGCTACAATCTATCTAATCGGAAATCTAGAAACAGAATTACGATCTTGAAGTGAAACCGATTCATTGATTATCTCATGTGTTTAATGTGCCCAGATGGCAGATTTTTAGCATATCTTTCACTTATGTTGGATGACTTAGCCTTGAATGTAGCTGCCCAGTATACGTAGCATCAGAGAATTCAGGAATGATACAATGAATAGCATTTGAAAGGAATTTGATGGCCATTTGTTGGCTGTGTGGCTTGATTAGATAAGTCCACATAATATCCCATGAAATTCCTTGAAGTTTGCTAATCTGTTGATTCTTATTGATTATTTCTTCTTTCCACCTAGAATCAGCTTCTTTTACTTTTGGTAATTTTCCTGGAGTACAATCTAAGATTAAATTAGTGGCATACAAGCTATCATTAATCAGCTGTGTAATATTATTCATCATACTTTTAGATCTTGATATGGCTTTTTCTGATTTCATCAGCTACTGTTCCCATTCCGCAAATAAAATTTCCTTATGTCTTTCTTCAATTCTGGGAAGATTAGCTTTTCTTCGCTGCTCTGTATCCTTCCATGAAAGAAATTCAGAAATTTTGTCATTAGCCTCATCAATTTCTTGCCTGAGAGTGACTGCTTTATCTATCAAAGATGATGTTATTTCACACAAGGTCTTAGCTTGTGTCAACTTTAGACAAAATTCATTTAACTGCTGAGATAGCAGTTTGTTTATTTCAAGAGCTTTAGTTTTGAATTGATCTATTTTAGGGTAATCCTTGAACTCGTCCAATGCTGATCGGAATATTTTCTCTTGTTCAATCTTGGCATTTTTCTCATTTTGCAGAAGATTTTGTAACTTTTCTACTTCTTGACTCAACTGTTGTTGTTTGTTCAAGGCTTGTTCATCAATCTTCTTCTTTTCAAAGCTAAGCTGCTCTTTTAGCTGTTTAGATCTGAGCTCCTTATCTTGCAATTATTTTTCCAACTGAACAATCTTTTGCTGATTCTCTGTGGCCTGTTCCTCCAACATAGCTATCTGTAAGTCTTTTTGTTTCATTAACTGGGAGACATCAGAAGCTTTATCTATGGTTGCGGCACTATAGGAACCTACGTATTGAGATAATTTGGTGAGATCCTCTGACGAATTCACCTCAGCATTTTTATAAGCAATAGTCATAAATTCCACTTATGATGTTGAAAGTGGATCCTAGTCAGTTATTCTCCTCTTCCTCTACTTTCTAACAACAGCCCTATGTTTGGGACTGTAAAATATGTCAAGAGGAGGAATTTCTTCTACTTTCAACATGATTTCACCTGTAATATGTTCAGGAATAACTTCCATATCTTGATCTTCCAGAACATTAACTTGGGGATTATTTTGTTGTCCTATTTGTTGGGAAAATTGCTCATATTGTCTCAGCAAATGGGGAGAAACTATAAGTTTAGCAGATTCCACTACTTTCTCAATATTTTTTCCTCTTCCAAGTTGAAATTCTGGATTATTTCTCATATCTCCTATTATTGCTTGTACAATAGCTTCATTCCCTATGTCCTCTTTTTCAGTACGCACATTGGTCTCAGTACCTGTGCTTTCCTTTTCTGTGTGAGTTGTAGATTGTTGATCAATATGTACATTGAATTTACCATTAGTATTCTCTTTCTACACAGCAGGATTAGTTTCTGTGACTTGCTTCTGTGTCTGTACATTGGCCCCACTGGTAGATGTTTCTTTAGCTGCTTTATCAGCTGCATCCTCTTTTTCCTTTTGCTGTGTTTCAGACTCTTGCACAGGAATTCGTAATTGGTCTGGAGGAGTTTTAAGCAGTCTATGGCGTCTAAATAACATGAATTTATTCATCTCTTCAGCCTGAAATTTAGACTCAGCTAAGTTATAGACTTGGGACAAATTATCAGCAGAAATAAACAAATCATCGAACTCATCTGGTTCATGCTCAAATCGAGCGATTGAGACTAAAGTAGTAAAATCAAACGCCACCTTCTTTGGGTCATATTTCCTGCCTGGGATTGTAGAGAGTTTAAGATCTCTTATCTTGATAACCTCCTTCTCATCATGTGTGAAGTTATTGAGAGTATAATGTCCACAGTGGAAGGGAAAAGTAGGCCACATCAACTTTTTATTATTCTTCAAGGACCCGGACATGCCTTCTACTATTAACTGATAGGAAATCTCTTGTGCTAACAGTTTATCAGGAACATACAAAGGCAGAATATGGGGCTCTACAATGCTCCCGAAGACTCTGATATAAGAAAATCTTTCTTCTCCGAACCAGTCCCCAATCAAGGATATATCAATTTTAGCTTTTTCAGAAAGCCTGGGAGGGAATCGATTAAAAATGGTTTTATAAACAGGGATGAGGAAACCATGACAAATTCTATAAACATGCTTTTTAAAATGAACTTTCCACAAGAATTCATGATATATATGAATAGGAGCAGGATCTTTGGGGGTCCATTTCCATCCTAACATGGGAAATTCAGAGTTAAAACATAGGGCAACTAGAATATAGGCACAAAAGTAGAATGGGGTTGTGTTTCCTGTGTCCTTTTCCTTTCTATACTCGAGAATCCTATTGGTTATCTTATCTGAAATAATGACAGCCCAGTCCATGATTTCAGAATTTACAGCAGAATGGATTAAAGGCACCATTTGTATAGAAAACCTAGCTGAATTATCACTCCCAAACAGTCGGCACATCATTGCGGTGGCATAACAATATGGAGGTGAAAAGGACTCCACAGAGTACATACCTGATGCCTCATTTTTTTTCTTCGCTGAAGCTCTTCTCCACTCTCTGATTGGCTTCAACTAATTTTCATTATTTGCAACAAATTCCTTGATGAAGGCTTTGTTGTAAATTTTCTGCGGGTTCGGAAGATGGTACATTGCTTTAATGTCCTCTGCTTTAAATGACCCAAATGTTGTCCCAGTAACTGAAACAAACGACCTGTTTTGGATGGTCACATTGTCAATTACCCACCGGATCACATCATAATAAGGAAAATGTTTGCCTGAGCTGCAATTTGGTGCAAGAATGAATTCGCAAGCGCTTGAAGAGAAGTTTTTGAATCAGACTCTGAGTCATCCTCGTCAGGAACCGTTGCCTTCGCCACAGTTACCTTAGGATTTTCCCTTTCAATGAGGTTACATACCTCTTCCCAAGAGATTTTTCCAAGACCTTGGCATGATGTGTTTGTAACCAGCTTAATTCTGGCTGGTTTCTCTTTAGGTACTGTTATCACTCAGATTTTCCTTGAAGTTGTTGGAAGAGGAAAGGAGTCTGAGGTAATCACAAACCAAATTTTAGGTACAGAATCTAGCCAATTTGTACCCAGAGAGGGCTCTCTCTATAAGATTTAGCTTTTTTTTGAAAGATATTAGGTTAGTTATGAAAGTCCAGGGATTTTGATTGAGTTTGGGTGATGAAATTCTGTAGCTGAGGGTAAGACTGAGTAATTTAGGCCATTGGGCTAATGGAGTCAAAGAAATATGGCTTAACTTGATTAATTTTCTTAACAAGAGATGGTTTCACAGGGCAAGGTAATCAAATAAGGAACAATTATAGACCTAAAATGAATGGAATGGACTCGAAATGGGTGAAGGGCAACTAAGAATCCTTCAACACATTCGAAAGAGGGAACTTGATTGATTGTTGACAAAGAGAAATTAAGAATTCTTTATCAAACAATCAAAATGAATGAACTAGAAAACAGGAGCAATTAAGAATTCACTGTTTAAACTAGTTTAGAAGAAAACATTAAGAACAACAACGATTGAAAATAGATAGCACTTAAGCACTTTCTGAATTATTCCTTTTCGTTTATCATTCAGAATATGAAACAAAGATGATATAATAAACAAGTATAAAACTCTAAAACATAAGAGATATATGACTTATTGATCTGTTGTTTGACTCAAGAATCCTATGAAAAGTCTTTTGCATCAATTCCTTATCTAGCTAGCCATACAAAATTTTTCCAACAGCACTTTATTCCAAAGTAATCAATGTTACAGCAAAGTCTAAGAATCCACCCCTCAATACTCCAATTGAGGGAGTATTTATACAAAAAATTATAAAAAAATATCTCCTAAAAAAATGAGATATAATCTAGGATGACTCATGGATATATTACAAGAAAATAGAGACAGATGGTCTCGCAGATAAGAGAAAGGATAACCGATGTTGTGTTGTTTCCTTCTTTTGAGAATGTGCTGGAGGCAGGCCCTATGATTTGGCTTGTTACTGTCCTCTTTAGTAACTTTGTGTTGGCTGCTCTGTTTTACTGATACTCTTTATCTGCACTGATACACTTTGACCTCTGTTTATCCTTTTATCCTTCTTATCATGATTTACTGTAGTAAATAATCAAAAATTCATGTAAGGATAATTTTTACAAAAGTTTTAACATTTCTTCCCACCATTTAGCTTTCGGTATTCTGGTTCTTCGTAGCTTCCTCAGAGTTTCATCTGTCTCTGTATATCTGAAGAAAGTAGGCTGAATTGGGAATAAATTCTTTACCTCATGCTCAAGATAAAACAAATTTTCCAATCTGTCATGAAGAATTTTGCCTATAGGCAATGTTTTTGTTACTGATGAACTAGTTGAGGAACTGGCCTGATCGTCAGCATGCTTGTTCAATTTCTCAACATAACTTTCAAGGTTCATTATTTTATCATCTGAAACTAAAGGACTTGGCAATCCTTTATTTAACAGAATATTCAATCTTTTTGTGAAGGCATTGATTTCTTCCTACATATCAGAGCATCTTCTTTCTAGATTCGGCATCAGAGTTCTTTTAGTAAAAACTCTTTTTATTTCCAGAATTGTTCCTGTCACGTCTTGGATGTCGAGTTCTTCAAGTTGATATCTATTCTTAGTATTCAAAAAGTGTATAAGTTCATTGGCTTCTTCAGCCATGTTTCCTAATTCTTCTCTTGCTTTTATAATTTCTTCCAAAGAAAATTTAACTAAATCATTCTGCTCATACATTATTTGAATTGATGGCCAGACATCATTTATTGACTGAATGATGTTGTCCCAAAGAATTTCTTTTATTTCCTTTAAAGGCTTCTCCAATGTCAGATCCTTCTCCAATGCTTTAACCAATTTTTCTAATCTGTTGACCTCTCTTGTTTTTTCTACAACGCTTATCTTTGAGAGATCATATTTTTGTTCTAAAGTGGTGAATTGTACCTTTGTTCTCTGGAGCTCTGTCACTTGGAGTTTCAATTCCTCCATTGATTTTATTAATTCTTCAGTGCTTAAATTGGAAGTGTTGACCTGTGATAATTCTGTTGGCTGACCTGTTGTTGTTGTACATGTAATTACTTCTGCTGTAGATGATGGAATGTTCGCATGCTTGTCCTTTAATGCCTTTTCAAGCTCTTTTTCAGTCTCATTTAGTTGCTCATTCAGTTTTAAGAGCAAATCCATCAATTCTTCTTCAGAGTTTTGCTTTAATATTTCTGCAGTTTGTGGATGCCTTGAAGATGGCAACTTCAATTGTTTCCTTAAAGCTGCAATATCATCATCTTTCTTCTTAATCAAAGCTTCTATACCTCTAAAATCTTTGGGATTATGACCCAATCCAATAATTATTTCTTCCAAAGTATTTATTCTGTTGTCCTTAGCCTGAGAAGAGGCTTTTTCAAGATGAAATTGAGCATCAGTATTCTTCAAAGAATCCTGTAATTTTTGGGTCATCATTGATTTATCAGTCAAAGTAGAATAAATCATTTCACCTATCTATTTGTGCAGCTCAATCTGATCCAAAGGATGAATATCCTTTGCTGTGAATTCAAAATTGGTTCTGATATAATCTGCAGTTGTTTGAGGCTGCTGCACTTTGGGTTTGAAGTGACTCATTATCATTTTACCCTGTTGGATGTCATAGGCTGACATCAATCTTTGTTGATTTTTAGGAGCCATCTTCAAATATTGATTATAGACTTGAAGTCTTAATGGATCATTTCTAGCCTTTATATTTATAAATGTCCTTTTAATATCCCAGGCATCTTTCACTAGTGGTTTGAAAGAAGATACTTCTGCACTTTGCCGCCTTTGTAGCTCTTTCCTCTGTGAATTAGTGGATATTCCACTGATTGTACATGTTTGCTGACTACCTAATTCTTCTCCCCTCTGACTATCAGGGATTTCTTGAACAGATTCTACTTCTGAAAGAGGATTTAATTTTTGTATTTTAACATCAGGTTGTTCTGAAGATCCACTGATTGGGGTAGTTGTTTCTGCATCTCTCTTCTTACCTTTTTCTTCATTGACAGGAGTTTGCAAAATTGAAATTTCTGCCACATTAATTTGAGTAGGAGAAGTCTGTATTTGGCCTTGTTCCTTATAAGTTTCAGGTTGTTCTGTCATTGTGAATTTCTCTGTAAATTGTATATCAGCCTCCTTTTTTTTCCCTTTGGATGCTACTGTGGCCAATGCACTGATTTCCTGTAAATTTTGCTGAGAGGTTCCAGCAGAAGAAGGACCAATTCCTGGTATTTGCACATGTCCAAAAGAATTCAGGTCAAGTATTTTCTCAAGATATTTCATAACATTTTCAACACTGACATGTTCACTATCTTGTTCTATCAACGTCCCTTCCATACATTCATTCATATTGGCACATTGTTCAATTTCTGGAATTCTATGATGAAGGTATGGTGATAATTTGTTTTTCATCCTCCTATCACAAATAAAGTTGTTTGGGTCATAAGGTACCCAGTAGAAACTTTTTTGCAATTTGAGATAGTCTTCTAAGATTATTTCAGCTTCTTTTCCTGCATCCCTAGAATTGCAGACAAAAGGACCTAATTGACTCTTAATTCTGAGCTGAGCTTTTTTCTTGGCATTGCAAAAATGGACTATATCTGAATTTATCATCTGTCTGAAATATTCTAAGGCAAAGAGCCTCATTGGGACATATTTTTGTAACTTGATTCCAGTATAGGTACCAATCACCTATCCTGTATTGCTTTGAGAATTGGAGAATTTTCTTGATATCACTATTTACCCTACGAGGGGAGACTCCTATTAATAAGGTGGTTGTAGGGTGCAAAAATAGGTCAATGAAATCATTATAAGAATAAGGAGAATCAGAGGAATTATGAGTGATTGCAGACCAAAAGATTATAGACCTAGGATTTTCCTTAGCATCAAGTTTCTTGACATGGAAAGGGAAACTCTCTGATTGATAGTAAAGCATGAGATGGTATATAATAGAGGAATATTTGAACACTTTTTCATTTTCCAATCTCATGAACTGATCATGGATTTTATCAAAAATGTAGGAAGCAAAATCATATTTGACAGCAGGAGGTTGTCCAGGGGTAAAAATTGACAACAATACTAGGGTTAATTGATCAACATATTCACTAGTATTGAAATCCATTACAGAAGATATCATGTTAAAAATGAGTCTGCCCACATCAGTGAAAAAGGTATATCCATAAGGGGGAGGGCCTTTGGGCTGATGTTCTGGCAACATAAAAGTTTGGCAAAGGTGATTAAACTCTTCTTGGGATAAATTGGCTGATTTCTCAAATAACTCTCCCATGGAAAGGGGAGTCAAGGCTTGACCAGGCTGAAACTGTAACATTTTGTTGATAGATTGAGCAGTTATTGGGAAAAGGATAGTTTGACTCGGGGACATGACTGCTCGTTGATTGGGATCATAAGAAGGGAAGTTAATAATTTGTCTTTGCTTTGCTTGAAATTCTTCCAGTGTAGTGTCTGCCTTTGCACTTGTGATGAAAGTAAAGATTTAACACATCTAGAGTTATTATCCATCACATGTAAATCTGCAACAACATCTACCTACCCTACCTACTTTACCCTACCATTTTTTCTTCTTTGTTAGGGTGCACTTAGACTGGCAAACCCTTATCACACTTTTTCTTTTACATGTGGAAATATTATCTAATTCTAACCTTATTACATCCAAGGGCTCAGATTAAATTGTCGAGCTCCTTTTATTTACTCTACCTATCTACTTATCTGCCAAGAATAAACAGTTTGGTTGTATTTTATTCTCTATCTCTAAAACATAAAATTGAAAAATGAACTAGCCAAGCTTAAACTGTTTGATTGTTCATAAATTGTGGCATAAGATACAAGTTGCACACAATTTGTTTATTACATAAGAGAAAAAAGTAGTGGCATTTAGACTTGCACACTTTCCTTGGCCTTTCTTTTGGTGGGGTTCATTTTCTTTTACTTTTTTGGCCATATTTATTTTTTCACCCTTTGATTTTTCTTTTAGGGTATACCCTATTTACATTTTTTTTATTTTTTTATTTTTTGACAATATGGAAAACCTTTGCAACAAGAAAAGGTATGAACATATTACATAGCTCATCAAGTCAATCATGATATATGACACCTATTGGTATAGGAGTCTAACAGGTACCATGGTGAAAATAGGGGTCTTTGCAGCGACAGTGGCCTTTGCTTTCCTTGATCTCTTAGACATTTCGTTGTCTAGTAACGTTTCTCTTGCTCGGCAAATGAAAGGATTGGATATTTTGTTGTTTTGTAATGGAGAAAAAGATTTCAGACATGGTAAAAAGAGAATAAAGAGAACAGATATATGAAAGATTTGTTCATTGATTTTCATTTATAACTCTGTATTTTAAACTTAAATGATCTCTTAAGAAGTCACATTCACGCATTTGAAACAAAATCAATCGTGGCTATTCATTTGATTTTCTATTAATGGTAAACATACAATCGGAGATCGGGGTTTTTGAAATAAGAATATAAAATTTCCCTTTTGAATTCTTGCGATTGCGATGAATAAATAGTGTATGCACAATGTAAAAATAAACAAAAAGACTAAGTATTGATCGCATCAGGTATTTTCAAAGGGACAACAAATAACATATTATGACCTCCGCCGATTTTCGATTGTGATGATGGTATATCGCATCGGCTCTTTTCAAAAGAAACGAGTTGCAAATGATATTTGCCGATTTGCAATTGTGATTACAGTGGGGTCCATCTCATCGGAGATTTACTATCATGATTGAATATAATGTTTCTTTCTCCGTTTTGCGAATGACCGAATGAAGAGTTTGCATTTTAGTTTTGCGATTACAATAGAGCCCATCGCATCAGAGTTTTATAAAATAGGTGCATATTACATTGCTCTTCCAAAATTCGATTGCGATCAATCGCATCACATCAAAGTTTTATAGATCCAATGTGAAAGCTTAAACTTTTGCGATTTTGCGATTGTGATTGGTTCAATTGCATCGGAGTTTTTATAAAACAAATATACAACTTAAGGATATCTGTGATTTGAAATTGCAATTACTATATCACATCGGACTTTGTTTCAATTGAATACTTTCATGTATTATGTTAATGTGATAAAGTCTCTATATCTCATCGGATCGGAAATTCTTTCAATGTTGCATTTTTTTTATAAACACTTGCTACGCAATATATTCCCTTTTAACAGTAAACCTTTATTGTGTTATTTCAAAATGATCAAATTTCCTTTAAGTCTTTTATTCCTATCTAAAAGGAAAGAAGGGGGACCTATTTTTAAATGAAATTTATTCTAAAAATCTAAAATGGGGAGGGTTTTTGTACCATACAACAGTAGGATACTAGACATATATTTCTTGTTTATTGGTTGTAATGACCTTCACATCTTCGGTGGCCTATTCCGCTAGATGTTAAACGGATACCTCCTTATTGTGTGAGTCTCTACTAGGGTGGTACTATTACCTCTTTCTTAGATTCTCACTTCTTTTTCTTCCTCTGCAGTAGAAGTACCTTGACGCACCTACAACCGAAGACTCACCAGGAACATCTTCTTGCTTTTCGAAGGCACACTCATGTTCCTCTCTCTTGTTGATAATTAGAGCCAAGGAATATCTATAATAATAAATGGAAATTGGGTCGATACCGGATGGGGCTCCTATTCCAAATGGTGTGAGATCTAATTGGGAATTCACATCGGGGAGACCCCTTGGTTGACGGATTTCCATCACTGTCAAAAATGGCGCTAGAAGAAGGGCTAGACGAAAAAAATTTCTCCTTGAGTCTTCTTTGAATCTCTTATTCAAAATGGATCTTCCCCAAATCATAATCCCGAGATTTGTTTCTAAAGAACTTAATCTTACCATCCCTACTGAAGGTATTCATAATTTTTTCCAATTTAAGTTTTATGGTGAGAGTAAATTAACTTTTCATGAACATATATTTCATGTTGTATGTTTTTTCTTTTCTAACGGAATACATTGCAAGGATTTCATGGCTATATTACTCACCCTCACATTTCAAGGTAATGTTAATCTATGGTGTCATACATTTCCCATTGTTTCCATCCATTCATTCGACTAGATTTCATAAAGCATTTGACAGGTATGATTATTGGAATGTTATTAAAATAATTAATCAACTAATAATTAAGCCTAATGAATCAGTTGAGGATTTTTCCGATCGATTTCTTCACCTTTTTTATGAATTTATGGGAGAGGACACAATTTAGGATTTATTTAAACAAACATTTAAGGAGTTTGTATTCATCTCTTTGCACGGTGAATCTGAATCCCCTAATGTGTCTACTTCCCCAGCCTTCATAAATCATGAAGCACCTCTCATTTTAGAGGAGGAACCTATTACTCCTTTTGCTCCTTGTCCTCCTCCTTTTCCAATTCCAATGTGGGTGCCTCCTTATGGTGATAATAAAGTTGGTAAATCTGCAAATGAAATTCCTAATCCATATATTCATCCTCCTTTCGCTCCTCGTGATTCAGATCTAATGAAATAAACCCAAGAATGGCTCACAAAGCCTAGGGTGAAGGCTAATATTTTCATTCCTCGGGCTGATATAGCACTTTAAATCACAATCTTGAATATGATTCCATTGAAAGTCTAGATGGAGACACATTCGCGGGAATCTTCAAAGGTTTTTTGAATGACAGTTATAATAAAAAGGGTAAAAATATAAACTCGTTAGAAGTGGTGGCTATGGCCTATCTTTCTGCTGACAAGAAAGACCTTAAAATTTTTGTGCAAACTATTCAAGTTCTTATCTTTTTCTAGGAATTTACAGGGTAAGTTCCTTAGATAAAACACCAAAGGTCACCACTTACAAACATATCACAGATCAGTACACCAGTATTGATGTGGTTAATCAAAGAGGGAAATAGTCCATGGCATGAGACAACGCGTCCACTTCAAGAAATTTACATAAGCTTCTCTCATTAATTGTTACCAAAAAAATGACCATCCATGCTCTTTGAATAGAGATCATGGACAAATCAGGTGCTAAGCCACGGATCAAGTGTCGGTAATACCGAGGAGAGAATGAACTGTCAGATCACTACATATCGTGACCATCAGATTATAACCTACGAATGTACATAGTAAATAAACACACGTTACCTAACTCTATGCTAGACCACGTTATACTTAACTATTTTCTATGTTTCGAAATATCCTAACACTTTTCTATTACACACTATTTTATATTTTTTTTAACTAATCACATCTTTGTGATTGAAGATCGGGAAAAATTATGGTGGTTACATTGGAAATTCCATTATATGTGACCCCGACCTCCTAGCTGGTTAGGTTAGGAGTAGGTATAGTTGCATTTTAATTTACCTTCACATCCATCCTGCATTCTTTTGATGTACTTTGTATTTTTTTGGTTTCACATCATGTTTTTCTTTAGCCATTTTCCATATTTTCCTATGGTTTTGTTTCCTTTTTGTGTGTTGTATTTCCTTTCATTTTGTGATACCGTGCATGAAGATGCTCTGTTGGCTCAAAGGGAATGTGGAAAAATAGAAAATGACTTGGTAACACTACAACATTTGGCTAACTCTTTGTCTTTCTTCCTTGTCTTGGTTACATATTGGGTCGATGATGTTCCAATGGAAAATATGATCCTTACATTAAGAAATCCTTGTGTCGAACCATTATCTCCATGCCTATTCTGGAAACCTCATTCCTACACTTGGGTCTTTATGTTTTGATGTTTTCAGCTGATCCAATCAAGTATAGAAGGACAAGGATAAAATAAAAATGAGCAAACCAATATCATAGGTCTTATATATGTTTCTGTGAAGGGGAAACCTCTCTTGCTCTGAATAAGTAGGGATTCCTCTTTCGCCCATGAAATAAATAAGTGATGATTCAAAGTCCTATATAAAAAAATAAATAAGAAGAGAAATGCGTCTTGTGTTGAGAGGTGAAGTAAGCAACTCCACCGGGGTTTTGTCCAAGCTCATTTGCAGTAGAGAAATGTTCTTGTTCCTAAAGTGACTCTGATGGGGTATTGTTAAGGCCAGGTGGCAACATAGCAACACTAGAGATGAAAAACTATACTCTGAAAACATAAATCTCGTGAAATTGATTACCTTATCCTAATTCGAAACATTGTATGATCAATGGTATTATTTTCATGTTTAACCGAGTAAAGGAATGAAGGGGACTATGTTTATGCATGGGGTAAGTGGGGAAGCCATGGTAATTGAACAATGAATCAATACTTCCTAAAGAACTATACCCTACACGAAATAATCGACCAAGGCAGAGAATCTAGAGTTATACTAGTGTGTTTCCAAGTTTTGTAGCTACAACAAACACCCTCCAAAATTTTGAGTACACTCAAATTTCAGAGCCTACTGTAGATATTTCGATCGGTTGTTCCATAGTCACTTCTTATTCAATTGATTATTTTTGAGCTCCCTTCTTGGACTGGAAGTGTCGAAGTCACTTGCTCACACATGCTCAGTCTGTAACAAGTGCATGAGCACATTATTTTACGAAAGCTTTGACAAGCATAGCATGTCCCATCAAGATTGTGCCTCTGTGATTTCCAATCTATGCCAACAATTAGTACGCACTGAAATATATATTTTTTCACATTCTAGATGTGTTTGTACTTCCATTTCATTGATTTTTGGAAATTGTTACTTCCATGCACCTTTGTTCTCACGAGTGTCAGTTTCAAGTTTCTGGTTGTCGCTTTTTCTTTCTCTCACTTTAATTAGTGTTTTTTTCATGTCTTCTTTGCTTTGGCATGTGTTAATTTCACTTTCATTCACATATCGCAAGTGTCATTTGCACTTTAGTAATTGTCGTATTTTCACATGTTAGTTGTCACATAATGTATGTATGCTTGTTCTGGTGGTTTCAAGGGGTTTTATTTGTGTGAATTATTTTTATAACTGTGTAAACACTAGTTACACTCATTCCCAAATTTTTAAGCACTGTCGCACAACTATCATCACGGTTGTTGCAAATTGTACCTTTAGTGTCGCACTTATCGTAAATTCGTCGCAAATTTGTCGCATTGAGGGAAATATCTTGTTAATGTGTTCCATATGATATATGTTGTTGTGTCGTCAAAATTTTTCAAGTGTGTGACACATTCAAGTCATATCACAGTTCATAATAGTCTCTTCGTTCCCACACTTAGCCAAATTTCAGAAAATTCCCAGCAACCTAGCCTCATCAAGCCCCCCAGAACTACGCATTACACAGTCTCAACCCTCAAAAAGCGACCTTGTCTCTTGGAACTTCACAATGTACAGTATCTACCTCTTAGAAATGTCCATTTTGTAACTTTAGTGCTCAAGCCCAACCCCTGAGTCCCATAATTGCGCAATCTTTCTCTCCAACCAAGCCACCACTACGCATTGGGTAGTCTCAGTTTTCAAGCCTCAGTCTTAAGCTCTTGAATTGTGCAATAATTTGGCCTCATATCCTTCCAGTATTGCACATTTCAAAATTTCAGTGCTCAAGCCCAGGCCTTGTCCTCCAAAACTGCATAATCATTCCCTACAGCCAGGCATGAACTCCGCATTGCTCAGTCTGAGACCTCAAGCCCAACCCTTGAGCTCTTGAGTTGCACAATCACCAGATCTTCTTTGCCTCAAAAAACTGCATAGTTGACTAAATCAGTGCCCAAATTCTCATCCTAGCTCATTGACCACCCAAACTGCATAATATTCTTCCTCAGTCCATCCTAAACTGTGCATTATGCATTCTCAAGGCTCAAGCTTCACCCTTGACTGCCTGTGTTATGTAATTGCGCAGTTATGAAGCTTCTTTCCCATCTTGTCACCCAATTTTGTCTCAATCAGTGGTTCAATATGCACCAAATTATACTAGGGGTTTATCGGACTTATGTCATCTTTTCATGAGTGGATTGCATATACAAGTACTTTATCATGTTATGGAAAGATGATGAAGAAGGAGGACTTGCTAGAAGACACATATGGAGTTAAAGAGATAATATGATCATCAAGTGAGAAGGTGCAAGAACATTGGACTATAACAGAAGATGAATATCAAGATCACATGTAAGACTCCTCATCTTCAAGTCATAAGGAGGAGGAATAAGAAGAACATGTACCATGTTTCAAGAAGACACAAAGAAAGAAACATCAAGAAGGACAACTTGGCACTGTCATATCATCATGTGGTCTATGTCATCGGTGTCATGTCATGTCCTGTCACAAGTCATCATATGCCACGTCATTATTGTGGATTATGTAATTACCTATTCAAAATGTATTGTAAAGTGGAAGTCCAAAGGGCACATTCAGAATATGAAGAGTCATGTAAAGTTGAAAATTCAAAGGAAGTCAAACAGTCATGAGGGTATTCAAAGAGTCACAAGGAAGGTGAAGCATCACATCTTGGTTATATATACACCCTTAATGTATGAGAAAATTACTTTTCACCTTGGTTCCTCCTGCAAGGAATTAGAGAGACAAACTAGTTCTTTTGAGGAGAAAGGAGTGGCTCCAACACTCCATTATTGGAGCTAGTAATGTTCATTTTATACATGTTTCTTCGAAATTTTACTTAATAATAGAAGCCTTCATGGCCAGCACGTTCTTCATGCATGGATTATGAATATTTGTAAAACTATTCTGTGAATGTTTGTATTTCATGTTTGCTTTCATCTGTGCTAAAGTAGTTGAACAATTTCGGTTATTTTCGTACTTATAATATTGAGAATGTGTTTTAAGTTATTCTATTGTTGTCCATTCCTTATGCACTATTCTTCAGGATACTAGACAGATATTTCTTGTTGATTGGTTGTAATTACTGTCGCATCTTTTGTGGTACTATTACCTCTCTCTTAGATGCTTACTTATTTCTCTCCCTCCGCATTAGAAGAACCTTGACACGCCTACAACTGAACACTCACCATGCACACCTGCTTGCTTTTCAAAGGCACACATGTGTTCCTCTCTCTTGCTGACAATTAGAGCCAAGGAAAATCTATCAGAATACATGGAAAATGGGTCGATATTTTGGATGGGGCTCCTATTCAAAATAGTGTGAGACCTAATTGGGACTTCACATCGAGGAGACCCCTTGGTTGATGGATTTCCAACACCATCACCAGATAGTCAAACTTTAATCCAACCTTGTAATTTATTTTCTAGGAGTATTATTATTTTAGTCTTTGAAGAGTAGAAATCCATGTTTTCTTAGATTTAACCCTTCATCATTATTTAAATTGTTCTCATTTTACTCAATTTACATGCCCTCCAATAGCTTCCCTTCCCTATATTGGCCCATTCTTGCGATGATCTTTGTGTTTACAGCACGTGGTGGTTGGTATCATTAAAATGTTCATCCAAAGCTAATCCTTTTATTTTGTTATGTTGCAGGTATGCATAGTGCTCACTTAACCTTACTATAAACAATCTTCTAATTTCACTAATTTATTTCTTGCCACAAAAATGGGGGATTGAATCCACACCTTTTTCATCTCTTCAATCTATTTCATCCTTCGCATTATGCAATATCTTTTCTATTGTGTTGTGAGGGGATAAAGAGATCTTAATGTTTCCTCTCTTACAAATTCTTGCAATCCTGTTTGACATGCCTTTTTTGTAAGGTATACTTATGTATTTTTGCTCCTTATTACCATCAATGTTTCTAGTACTAGATCTTCCCTTAACCATTAAAACAACCCTATAAAATTGTCTTTACTATACCAATTTATTTTAAGTACATTATTAAGGAACTTCAACTCGTGTTCAATGTTCTTGATGTTCAATATTAGTATGCCTATAGTTATGAGAGTATTGATGACACTGGATTTATAATCTAGGTATTAGAAAAACATGGAAGTTTTGTCTTCAAAGGCTAAACTAATAAAAAATTTAAACAATAAAAATACATTTTTTTCTTACTGTTTGACCATCCTAAAAAAATGGATTATTATTCATCTAGTTATCAAACAAGCCAGTAATTTGAACTTAAAAACTCTTGAGAATGATTCCTAACCTAGAATTAAAATGTTGATGAAAAATATCAAAACCCTTAACATAGCCTACTGCTTTCAGTGAATAAGAATTAATTATTCACTACATATAATGAGAAACCTTATTATTTCCCTCCATGAAAAGGAAACACTAGTTGAAATACGATGGTGTGAAAACACAAGGATTAAGATAGCACATAATTACGAGACCTCTCTTTCCTTAATAAATGAAAACCAATTATGCATTCCATGCCTTTATACTATGAAACACCACCTCTAAAACACCAAAAAAAATTATCTCTTCAGAAATGCAAGCTTAGCTCTTGTATATCCTGAAATTAGGTTCACTAGAAAAATATGTCCTCGCATTTTATGAGAAATTGTTTATAATACATTCGGCGAGATGATTAGGTAAAGTGTGAAGTGCACTACATCTCGACATATTAAAATTGTTGAAAAAAAAAATTAATGAACATCTTGGTACATAGAACAAGGTGTGTTAGCGTTGATATCATTGAAAAATTGATGTTATTAATATTTCCACCATGGAGCTAGATAATACCACACATTAATTTTTTGGTTCTTCCATGAAATATTCTAATGAATGAATTGATATTATAATTGAGATCATTGAAATTCCCTTGAAAAAGGCTAAAGAATTAAGATCATAATTATGCAATGGTATCTAGGAGAGCAAGACTACTGAAAAATAATATGTATAAGGAAGAATCACTAGATTTAAAATTTTAAGGAACAATGATAACATTCTCACTCTAAGAGGAAATAAGGGAAATGTAAGCAATGATAAAATTCCCACTCTAAGAGAAAATAAGGGAAATGTCGTGGTGATATTGAATAGAATGGATTATGACAAAAAAAAATGATTGAAAATATATCCAATACTAGTTATAAGAAATTAAATGGTGATATGAAAAAAAAAATATTGAAACTTATAAGTGTCGTTGGCAGTGAAGAAGCCATCACTTCATATAGAAACAAAGAAGAAAAATCTTCCAAAGTATCTTACCATTCCAAGAATCTATGGATTAAAAAATGTGCACAAATAAAATATTCCTTTGAGGCCAATAGTAAATACTATTGGCTCACACATACACATATACAAGTTGATGAAGTGATTGCTAACGAACTCAAATTATAGTTTAGCATACATTCTCCTTTGCCAAAAGCTGCTTATATATGATTGAAGATATTAAGGACATGAGATTGGAAGAAGAAGATATTATATTGAGTTTCGATGCAGCCTTTATATTCTTAAAGATTATGATAGATGATGTGATAAAATCAGTTATAAAAATTACTAATGAGGACAAAAAAAAACAGTGAAATTTTATTTGAAGTTTACATACTTTAGCCTTTAAGGTGATAATTATGAACAAGTTGAGGGTGTGGGAATGAGTTCTCCTTTGTCTTCTGTGATGGTTAATTTATACTTAAAAAATTTAGAAAAGCAAGCTATTGATTCATGCCAACTCAAGCCCAAAATGTGGGAATGATACTTTGATGAGACACATGTGATTTGGCCACATGGAAGAGAACATCAATTATGATTCTTTGAGCACCTAAGCAAAGAGTCTAAAAACATAAAGTTCATTATGAAACTTGAATAAATGAGATTATACCTTTCTTAAATGTCCTTATGACCAAAATCTCTGATGGATCTTTACCACATTAATTTTATCAAAAATAACCCATATGAATGATGCTTTGCATGCAAATTCTCATTACCACACAACTCTAGAATGAGTTGTCATCAATACTCTAGTCACTTAAGCCATTTGAAATTGGATAATGAGTACATTGAGAAAGAATTAAAGCACCTTGAAAATATATTTGAAATGAATTGATATAATAAAAAGCAATTTGATAGTGTTGTTTTAAGAGTTAAGAGAAGAAAGGGTACAAGAAACAATGGTTGGAATAGGGATGTAAAATCAATAAGCCCACCTTACATAAAAGGTACAACATACAAAGTGGGAAAAATTATTAAGAAAGGAAATACTAAGGTCCCTTTCTCCCCATTAACACAATATAAAATCTATTGGATCAAATGCCATCAACCCAAGAAAATAAAAATATGTGTATCCAATCCCTTACTCTTGCGTCAACCAATACATTTGTGAAATTGGAAGATTTTTTCTAGTAAGGTTAAGTGATCACTATGAATACCTAAGGCATAATTGTTGGGTATGTGTACAACCATTTGCATACTTTCCCCTTGTATTGTACATTGGGATGGGAGTAAGGTGGGTCACTAAGGGGGGGAATTTGGCCCCATGCATGAGGACCCCTACCCCACCCCCCCCCCCCCCCCAAAAAAAAAAAAGGTAAAACATGTTACATTCATAAAAGACATTCAATGGCCTCAACCTTCCCATTGGGAAACCAGGTATGTTGGCCACCAAACTGCATTGTATGTTATCCAAAATCTCAATAACTTAAGTCTGTCAAATAAAGGCTTATATGATTGAATGTCTAGAAACCATTTATCACCTAAAAAACTATGAAATGTGCTACTAACCGACATGTACATCAGGAAATTAAACAAAACTAGGAGATGCCATATCTAAACTAATAACTACTCATCGGAGGACTCCATAGGAACTGCATCCTTAGCACTGTAACATGGTAATTATGACTGAGGAAGGCATGGAATGTGCTTCTTAATGCAGCCAAGTTGAACATTTTGCTTCTGGATTTGAAATTGGATAAGTTGAAATTCTTTATAAATTTCCTAAAAAACTAGATCATATTTGACAGAGCCTGCAGGAGAGGTCATGATAGCTTTGGCAATAATAATTTTCATCAGACAGTAGAGATGAAGATTTTTTCTATATTGGGTAGTGCGGTCGAGAGTGTGTCCCCTGTCTGGAACTAGGACTCACCAGTCTTCTAACTGCACTTCAGCTTATGCCCACTGATGTAATTATGCTTCCCATGTCGAGATCATTTGTTTAACCTGGGTTGGGGTGCCTATATTATAAGCCTGGGTATCCTCACTAATAATCTAAGCATTAGATTTGCGGTCGCTTCTCTTTGGTTGTCGAGTGGAGGATGAACCTCGGCCGCCAAAATTCCCCAACTTTCGACTACAGCCCCAGCCCCCATTTCCAGACGAATTAGCACCAAGGGATGGATGAGAAATTTTAATTAGCAACCAATCAATCAAAATACAAATTTTCAATCAAAAAGGACAAGCCATAGTCCAAGACTAGACCGTCTTCTCGCGGGCAAGGTGATTACACAATTTTGAGAACCTGACACAGTTACATAAAATAAAATCAATAAGAAAAAAAATTTAGGCCTGATCCTTACATATAAACTGAGAGACAAAGAGGGCAACCACCATCACCACTCAATTTTTTTTACCAACACCCCATGCTCAATTAGGCCAATAAACAGAGAGAAACAAGAGTTAGTATGTTTCCTTAGGAGGGAGGTGCCACAGACAGTATCCCCTAGCCGAATACCTTGAAGACCACACCATAAACATAATAAATTATATGCAATAAATTAAACGTCATTCCCTTGCTCAGGGTCAACAAATCACAAATATAACCCGCACCGTCGAGCATACAATCCTCTACCAGAAGACTAATAACTAGAAATTTACCATACATTCCCATTCGAGACAATATAATGCCAAATAAAAAGGAAACCGACATAGAAACAGTAGACATAACACATGAAAAAGCCACAAAAACTTTCCCATTTTCCAGGAAACTAGTTCCATTTCTCACAGTATTCGAGTTGCAAAGATTGTCAAGAAAATTTCTAGATACATTAGTATACTGAGAAGGTCACGGTCGAGGAGGGGAGAAAAGGAAAATAACATACCCTACTACACACGCCATTAACCAAAGAGGGCCAGTCATGTCCCGAGAGTAGAACCTCCCAACCTTCCTTGCAGACATAGGGTTGATAGCCAAGAACCTGACTTTACCTCCAAGAAATGAACCCCAACACAATAAGTTTGCATGAATGGGACTTCGTGCCCCACCCACCTGCAGTTTAAGAGCCCCGCAACCTATCTCATCAGCATTAAAATAGCCCATGTGTGCATCCACCCCACTAACATGATCACACATGTGAGGCAAAGGTCGAGTCGCCCTCTATCCCTAGGAGATGTAAGTGTGGTAAAAAATTAGTAGAGGGAGCTAGTAAGGGTGTTTCATCAGTTTCAATAGGTGAGAGAAAGGTTCAAATTTTGGAGGAAGACATGATGGGAGTAGGTTACATTGGTCAAATTATAGAATTAGATGTGTTAAGTGCAACACTTCACTAAGGAGGGAAGACAAGGAGGATAGTTATATTTCGAATTGGATGAGGAGTGTAAAAATATATATATATATGGGAGAGGATAGTGATAAGGTAGGACATATGACTAGAACAAGTCAAGGAATACATAGGTAATGATATAATGGAACACAAATTTATAAGATAACAATTAATTATTGGATGAAAAGAGTATTATTCATAGTGTTGGGTTATGCTCAAAATTTCCTGATGGTGGTGTGTCAGTGGTCCGGGTTTTGTTTCAAAACGGACGAAGAGGTGGGAGAAATAATTAGGGGAATATGGTTCTAGGATCCAATGGGTGTAATTTCTATGGACTTGATTAGTTTAATTTTATCCCAAGTCAAAGGTAGCAATGAAAGAAGCAATTTTTCTAAAGCTACAAATTGTACCCATTAGGTTATGGAATGAAAAGAAGATCGGAAGTCATTGATGATTGTCTAAGAAAAAAAAAATTGGTGGATGGGGCCACTAACCATACCCCATATAGGATTATATCACACAAACCAATGGTGCAAAACTTCAAAGAGAACCTTTCAATTATTATATAAATTTTAGTACAAGAGAAAATCCATGTGCAAGTAGATGATTATGTGAATATTCCTTTTAAGTGTAGAAGATGCCATGTTTAGGAAATGTTCCACATGACACTATGTAACCTCACACTCTGAAAGTTTGGAAACAGAAGGTAACCCCAAGGTTTAATGAAGAATTTGGTAAATATTTGTCACTTTCATGAGGAAGGAGTCAAATCTTCCTAGTTCAAAACATTTGTGACCCAATTCCAAATTCAAAGAGTTTCGGAATAAGTAATGGAGGTTATAAACAAGAAGTATTTTTTTGTCCTAGAAAAAAGTTAAAAGGATGAAATCATTGAGGTACAAAGTTCAAAGGAGATTCAAAAGGAATATCACTCTTACTTATACAAACATGCAAGTCATTGATAAGCCAATTTCGCAACTCCTAGAAATCCATTTTCATTTTAATAATGTAAAATTTGAATTTAAGAATGGAGTGAGGCATCCTAGGGCCCATTTAAATCAATGAGGAAACATTTTGGGGATCTAAGGATAAATGGAAATAAATGGGAGATAAATGAGGGATGGGAATCCCTAAAATCATCCCTAGAAAAAAATTAGCCATATTCCAATAGTAGATGTAATTTTGACTAATGAATAGTCCATAATTCCTAGTAGCATTCCTTCATAAACAAACTTGGGGTATTTTAGAGCTTCAAGGTCCAATATCATATTAAACTTGTGGGCTAGAAAGTGAGATAATGCAAAGGGGGAAACATATATGGAATGGGGGTTAGGAATGAATCTGGTAAGAGATGTGTTCACATTAGCTATGGGTAGGAAATCCACTCTTTAGCATGCCTAGAAAAAATCCTTTAAGGAAATACAATAAGGGAAGCAATTTTCCCTCAAAGGGGTCCCTAGAGAGTGACAAACCCTAACCAAAGTGAACACATGATCACCCCGTCTCTTGATATCAAAGGGTTGGGAAAATCCCCAAAAATACTCACCTTGTCAACATTGGTCGAGTTGCACAACCCTAATGTCATTCTCCTTCAAGAAACAACAATTGAGGGTCAAAAAGTGAGAGGAAGTTTTGAATAAAAAAAATCAATGAATGGAAAAATTTAGCTATAAATGCAGTTGGTATCTCAATGGGAGTCTTAATATGTTATAAAAAATATATTCCTTTGCCAATCCTTTTCTTTTGCATCGATTATATGGAGAATTTTTTTGTTTAAGGAGATAGGAAAAAGGTATCATAGATGAACTATTTATATGGTCCCTAAGAGTAAGATATGTTGAAAATGGCACCAAGAAATATTCTAATTTAATTTTCCCTTGAATTAAATTAGAAGAAAATTTTAATTCCACATCACATGAAAACTTGTACAAGTTAACTAAGTTAGTTTGACTTAGTTGGTTTAGTTAATTTTAGTTGAGGGTCTAACTTGAGTCATGTATAGTGGTTCCTACTTTTTAGGAGCCATGGTTGAGTTTATTTTGAGTTGTAATTAATTAATTTAGTTTATTTGAGATAAATTTAGTTTAACTAGTTCCAACTATTGGAGGAACTAGTGGAAGTTCAAAGTGTGGAAGTGGAACTTGGACCACACTCAGTGGTCAACCAGAGAACTGATAGATCATCCATAAATAACTCATGCATGTGTGATCTGAGAGTTACCAAATTGGAGTTCAAGGGCAATGTACTATCAATTTTATAATCATCTAAATTGTACAGGTCGTGTATGCAGTCAGAAGAAGAGTCTAAAGGAACTGTGTAATCCAATTGAGTAAAATTCCTATTAAATAGGGGCATAATTCCTCATTGAAGAGTGTAAATAAGTAGGAGCTTGGAAGGCTAGGAAATTGGCTAATTTTTGGCCAGATTTAGTCTAAGAAGCAGTGAGATAGATAGAGATAGTGTGGAGGTTTCTCGGCCTTGATAAAATCATTGTAATCTTCTCATATTTTCTTACCTATGCAATATACAAATATTAGGGGTTTTTATTCATGGATTTCCCTAGAAAATCATTGGGTAATGTGTTGATTGAGTTCTTTCTCTTGTATGCTTCATGATTTCGGGATCGTTTATTGGTTTCCAAAATTGGTAAAGTAGATTCAAGTCTATTAGTTTAGAAAATTAAAATTAGCAGTTTGAATCTACGTGATTTTCTACATGATATCAGATATGAAATCACTATAGAAGAGAAGAATATGACTTTGTAATTGCAGGAGGAACATTTTTTTCAAATATCTTGTCCAGAGCTAGCAGCAGGATCAGGATGGTGTTTTATGGTATGAGGCTCGATTATGCCCTTGAGGGTAGCTTGAATTACTTTTCCTGGAGAGATTGGATGGAATTAGTCTTGGAGGAAAATGGACTAAAATATTTCATTGATAAGGACATCCTGAAACCAACTCCGACTGATGCAAAATATTTAGTAGAATGGAATAAATGCTTAGCAAAGGCCAAAAGGATTCTACTAGAAGGATTTTGAGATCATATTGTCTCGAACCTCCATGGAAAGGAAACTCCATGTGCAATATGGAAGGCCTGAACAATTTTTTTCAAGAACAACAGTGACCACAGGAAGCTGGCATTGAAGGACAAGCTCAGGAAAATCAAGATGGAGAAGGGCGAAACAATACCAAAGTACTTGACCAAGTTCACCCAATGTTTGGATGAGCTTGGAAGTGTTGGTGTTACAGTTGTCGAAGATGATCTAGTGAGCCTATCACTTCTAGGCCTTCCCAAGAGCTGGAACAACTACTAGGATTCGATAAATGGGAGGGAGAAGCTACCAGAGTGGGAGCATTTTTAGTCTAACTTGGTGCAAGAAGAGATTCGGCAGAACACTAGATATGGATCATAATCCAAGCATGATGATGAGGAGAATTGTGCCTTGGTTGGAAAGGCATAGAAATGGAAATGGAATTCATCCCATTCCAAATAAAATTCTGGTTAGGTAGGCAAGAAGAAGAACTTGTCGAAGATTAAATTTTTTCATTGTCAGGAGCTGGGACATTATGCCACGAAGTGTTCGTAAAATAAGGTCGACAAGAATCCCTCAGGAGGAGTGGCAGGTGAAGCATTTGTGTTACAATTCAAGTTGGATTTTACCGTCATCACATGCATGGTGTCATTGGCGATGGTTAGTGTGTGGTACCTATACAATGGAGCCTCATTCCATATGACCGGCAATAAAGAGTTGTTCAACAACCTGGAGGACAAGCCGAACCTCCATATGAAAATTGAGATGGAAGATGATGGAAGGTATAGCGCAACTGGAATTGGTATTGTTACTTTGCAGAGGGAGTCTGGTTCTCCTCTCACATTGAAATATGTCATGTATGTTCCAGGTTTGAAGAAGAATTTAGTTTCAATTGATATGTTGGATTATCGTGGCTACAATGTGATTTTTAGCAAAGAAAAATCATTCCTTCGTCACATAGCCAAGGGAAAAGTGAAGAAGATCTAGGTTCGAGTAAAGAACCTCTACAAATTGGATGCAAAATATTGTGTTGCCTTGAGCATGAAAGCAAAGAAGGTGTAGAGCTGAGACATCAATGAGTTATGGCATAGAATATTGGGCCATCTACACCATAGAGTTTTGAAGATCATCCAACAAATTTCTACAGGACTTCCCAAGGGTGCACTTGAGCAATGTGATACATGAAAAGGATGTAAATTGGGGAAGTACACCAAATCCACCTTTCGTGATAAGGATAGTTGAGTGCAAGCGATCCTTAAAATATTTCACTCAAATGTGTGTGGACCATTATCAATAACCTCCACATCCAAGCACAAGTATTATTTGATTTTTGTAGATGATTTTAACACAAGTGTTGGATATTCTTCATGCAGAAGAAAGGTCGGACATTTAAAAATTTTGTGAGTTCAAAGCACTTGTTGAGAAAGAAAAAAGCAGGAAAGTGAAGGCTCTCAGGAGCGACAACGGTGGAGAATATGTGTCGAATGAATTCAAGAATGTATTTGCATCAGAAGGAATTCAACGAGAGTTGATAGCACCCCATAACCCACAACAGATTGCATTTGCATAAAGAAAGAACAAAATAATTGTGGGAGATGCACGGGAAATGTTACATGATCAGTGCCTACCATTGAAAAAAAAAATATATGTGCAAAACTAGAGTCCTCAACACCGAAGGAATATTTTTACGGTAAGAAACCATATGTGGCGCACTTTAGAATATTTGGTTAATTGGTTTACTGTCATGTTTCCAAGGATGCACGAAAAAAGCTAGATCGAACAGCTGAGTTGGGCATATTTGTGGGGTACATTGATACACCTCAAAACTATAGGGTATACCTTCCATCTCACAAGATGATAGTGGTTCATAGAGATGTGAAATTCGATAGAGGGAAGGCCATGCAAATTTCCCTTGAGAGGGAGCTTCAGTTGCATGCAAATGAGGAGCTTTTAGATCTAAAAGAATAACCTCAAGTTGTGGATCAGCTAAAAGTAGAGGCGCAGAGAGTGGAAGAACCCACTCATGTAGAGACATCCAGAGATGGAAGGAACCTCACCATAGAGGTTGAAAGGTTGATGCATGATGCTAGAGAAAATTTGGGAGTACACACATCACAGTACAAGAAAATAAGGTCCCCATATCGGTACATTAGCTACATGGCACTTATGAGCGAGAGTGTGGAGACTGAGTCATCATCATTCGAGGAAGCAGTGCAACAACCAGTATGGGTTGATGCCATGTTATAAGATTATAACTCCATAATTAGTAAAAGTGCATGGGAATTTGTCCCAAGACCATAGGACAAGTTAGTTGTAGGATCCAGGTGGATATGCAAGGTGAAGCAAGCAGTAGATGTGAGTTTCGAGAAACACAAGTCCAAATTTGTGGCCAAGGGGTTCTCTCAGGTGGAGGGAATATATTACAAGTATTCCTTTGCTCCAGTAGCAACGCACTCTTCAATCAAGCCTATTTTAGCAATTTCAGCGTAGATGGGATGGAAGATACATCATATGGATGTAAATACAACTTTCCTTGACAGATTGATTGAGGATGAGGTGTACAAAGAGCATCCAGAAGGATTTGAGACCTTGGACAAAGAGTTGCATGTGTGCTGACTCAAGTGATCATTTTGTGGATTGAAACAAGAACCTCATGCTTGGTACACTAGGATCAACATTTATTTCACCAGGTTGGGCTTCACCAAAAGTGAAGTAGATGTGAACCTTTACCATATTGTGGTTGAAGGTAAATTATTGATTATGGTAATATATGTTGATGATTTAATTCTAACAAGTGATGAGAAGCTCATAAAATCTTGCAAAGAATATTTGGCAAGAGAATTCAAGATGAAAGACAAGGGGCTCTTGCATTATTTTTTTGGTTTGGAAATTTTGCAAAGAGATGGGGAATTTTTTGTCTCTCAAGGCAAGTATGCCAATGAGCTACTGAAGAAGTTTCACATGGAGAGCAGAAACCCCATGGAGACTCCTCTAGCAGGGAATTGGACGAAGGAATATGTTACTTTAAGTGAAGTGGTAGAAGATACCATTTGCAGGCAGCTTGTGGGTTCACTTATTTACTTGGTGAACACACGATCAAACATGTGTTATTCGGTTAACTAGCTTAGTCAGGAAATAGTTAATCCAACCAATCTCTATTGGAAGGTAGCCAAACATGTGTTGAGATACCTCAAAGGCAACACTTAGTTTGGTAATTGGTACAGGAATACAAAGGGAGTGAAGCTTCAAGGCTTCACAAATGTAGGTTTGGCAGGGAGTCCATTTGATAGGAAGAGCGCATCAGGCGAAATCTTCAATATTGGGTCAGCAGTAGTTTCCTGGTACAGCAGGAAGCATAGATCATTTGTGTTCAGTTCAGCAGAAGTAAAGCACATGGTTGCTAGCCAAGTATCTTATGAGGCTATCTGGATGAAGAATATCCTTTTTGGGTTGTTTGGTCAACAAATGGATCCTACAATGATTTACTGTGATAACCAGAGTTGTGTCAAACTCTTGGTTAATAAACCTTTTCATGATAGGTCCAAGCATATCAACGTTCGGTACCACCATCTCAGATATTGTGTGCAGAGGTGGATCATGATGCTAGAGTACATTCCTATAGAGGAAGAGGATGCAAACATCTTGACGAAGGCACTGTTAAGAGGAAAATTCGAGTTCCATAGAGGCAGGATCGGTGTATCAAATAATCCCTTTCTTGCTGAGAGGGAGTGTTTAAAATGGCACCAAGAAAGATTCTAATTTAATTTTCCCTTGAATTAAATTAGAAGAAAAATGCAATTCCACATCACATGAAAACTTGTACAAGTTAATTAAGTTATTTTGACTTATTTGGTTCAGTTAATTTGATTTGAGGGTCTAACTTGAGTCATGTAGAGTGGTTCCTACCTTTTAAGATCTCTAGTTGAGTTTATTTTAAGTTGTAATTAATTAATTCAGTTTATTGGAGTTAATTCAGTTTAACTAATTACAACAATTGGAGGAACTAGTGGAAGGTCAAAGTGTGGAAGTGGAACTTGGACCACACTCAGTGATAAACTAGAGAACTGATAGATCAGCCATAAATAACTCATGCATGTGTGATCTGGGAGTTATCGAGTTGAGATTGGAGTTCAAGGGAAGTGTACTATCAGTTGTATAATAATCCAAATTGTATAGGTGGTGCATGCAATCAGAGGAATATCCTAAAGGAATCGCGACGCAATCCAATGGGGGGGAATTCCTATTAAAGAGGGGCCTAATTCCTCTTTGAACAATGCAAGGAAGTAGGAGCTTGGAAGGCTATAAGTGTTTGCTAGATTCAGGTTAGGAAGTAGTGAGATAGATAGAGATAGTGTAGAGGTTTCTCAGGCTTGAGCAAAGCATTGTAATCTTCTCATATTTTCTGACTTATGCATATACAGATAGCAGGGGTTTTTAGTTGTGGCTTTCCCCAAGAAATCATTGTGTAATGTGTTGATTGAATTCTTTCTCTTGTATGCTTCATGATTTATCCATATTTTATTGGTTTTTTCATTTGGTAGAGTAGATGCAAGTCTATTATTTTAGCATATTACAATTAGTAGTTTGAACCTACGTGTATTTTCTACAAGACCTTCTTGGAGGGTTTTTTTCTCTTTGGCATGCATTAAAAGGGAGAAAGTAATGGTAGGAGGGCTCTTAAACTTTAGTCTTAATAGATCTAAAGTATGTAAGATTTCAACAAGGTAGGGTAAGTTAAGAGATTTCTACATATATAACATAGAGGAGGTGAGTTTTATTTATGTATAACATAGAAAAATTAGTCTTTCATGGAGGAATAATAGACCGGGCGAAGCATGATTCTTAAAAAGACAAAATAGATTCTAAAAAAATAAGATTTTAATAAGTGAATATAAAAGGGTGATATCATGAGTGGAATGTGGAGGGGGTTAGAATCATTTACCTTCTCTACTCCAAATTGACAAGGAAGTGGTTAGAAGATGAGGAATCCTTGAAGTTTATTCAAGAATATTGGAAAGGGGTTGATGTGAATTCTAGCAATTTAAAAAGTTATCAATTGGAAATAACTCTCAAGAAAGCAAAGGATCCAATTATAGTTTGGGCATCGATTAAATCCAAAGTATGGGCATGGATCTAAAATAAGTGAAGAGAAAAATATCAAAACTTCATGAGAAAAATTAAAGAGGGACAATTAGTGAGGAAGAAAGCTTAAGGTTGAGCAATATGGAAAGTGAAAAGAAAAGGATGTTGTATTGGAAATAAATGGATGGAGAATGAATAGTAGAGAAAATGTGTTAAAATATGGAGATGAAACAACAAAACAAAATAAAAAAATCATAACTATGCCAAGGGAAAGACTTAATACAACATGGAAAATGGAGATCATAACTATGCTAAGGGAAAGACTTAATACAACATGGAAAATGGAGAGACCAGATGGAGAAAAACCAACAAGTTTCATGAGATAGTATATTTGGGGGTATCTCATTTCCAAGGGATTCATATAAAATTATCAAAGGTCTTTGTGGTTTAATAAAATAAGGCCTACTAAGGGTAATTGACAAAGTGAGAAGATTGGGCGAAATTTTTGGGTTCTTCAACTCTACCTTTATAACACCTAGCCCCAAAAAGGATAAGCCACAAACTTTTCACAATTTTAACTTCATTTCGATATGCAACTATATATAAAAAAATAATGGCAAAAATTATACTTGTAATGATTAAGAAAATTTTCTTTAAAGTGATCTCCCAAGAGAAATTTGTGTTTCTTGAAGAGAGGTGGATTCATATTGGTATTAAAGCAACAAAAGAAGGCATGCATACTATAAGAACCAAAAAAGACAATGTAGTGGTGTTGAAAATTGATTTATCAAAAGAATATGTTAGGGAAAGCTAGCTATATATTGGGTTGATGTTCCATGTGTGTTTTGATGTTTCAATGGTGAGGAGGATAATGGGATGTTTAACTTATATTTCTTTTGTAATTATAATAAATGGATCAACATTCAATTTCTTCACTCCCAAATGGGATTTCAGAAAAAATATGTCTCCTGTCTCCATTTTTGTTTTTAATAGTGGTTGAAGGATTAAGTAGGGCCATACTACAATTGAGGAGCATGGGCACTATTACATGAATTAAAATTGGTAGGGAAAGACACTATCTATAGCACACATTATGTTTATTAATGATGTTTTGTTGTTCGACAATGCATATATAAGAGAAGCATGAAAGTTTTAGGAAATTTCAAAAGCATATAATGTGGCAACATTGATGGAGGTAAACATCAAAAAATATATTGTTTCCTTTGATTCATTGGATATTAGAGTGGAAAAATAGTTGACTCAATTCCTTCCATTCAAGCATATTAACTCTCGGGAAGGGCATACTATATCTAGGATTTTTTCTTAGGCCAAATGGATATGGCACTACAACGAAAAGATCCTTTAGCGGAGGTTATAAAGGAGGTTTTTAGTGTTATAAAATTGGCCAAAATTGTCAAAAACACATTTGCTACAACATCTGTTTATGGTTACGGAGGTTTTGGCAAAGATTTTAACGGAATTTCAACACATCTAAAAAAATTGGATGGCCAAAGGTTATTACGAATGTTTTTTTCATTGGTGCACTACTAAGGTGTCAACGCACTGGTGTGTGTCATCTAGAAGGTGGCCCAAGGCGGTCGAAGGTGCATGCACCGAGCCGTCAAGGTATCAAAACCACACGAGGGCACAATTTTGGTGATACAACGCACGGGGCCGTTCTAATTGGTCTTGGGATTTGTGCGGTGCCCATAGGTCATCTCAAAGCACCGGTACGTTGAGTTATAGAAACACTCCGGTGTGCAGTATCAAAAAAACACACCATTTTTTCTAATTCGTATTGGTATTTTTACGGTTCCCATAGGTCGTACAAATGCCCCAGTGCGTAGACACACATAAATGCATCAGTGCACAGTATCGCACAAACACACCGAGATTTATAATTGGTATTGGTATTTGTGCGATGCCTATAGGCCATATAAACACATCGGTGTGCTGTATCATACAAATGCACCGGTGTACAGTAACTGACATGCACCAGTTTTCATTTTGTATTTCTTAGAAACATCGACCTGTGACAGTGCAATTATTGTGATTTTTTTAAATTCAATATTCATCAAAAGTCGACACATCTTAACAGTATTCACATTAATTAAATTTGTATTAATGCATTTGAATGTGATGTTTGGATTAATTTGTTATATCATATCATAATTACTGTGATTTTTTTAATTTCATTATTCATCAAAAGACGACACATATCTTTTAACAGTATTCATATGAATTAAATTTTTATCAATGAATTTGAATGTGATTTTTGGATTAATTTGTTATATCATATCATCAAATTTCACATCTCTTCATTATAATATTTAATCATCCATAAATTTAATCAATGGTGTTACATTTCACAGCGACAATGGAGAACGCAATAGAATAAATTAAAACATTTATTATTATTATATATAAGGTAGTCTTTGTCATACAAAATGGGACAATTATTGGTATCCATTTGTCTTTCAATTGGGACACTATGTCCATTACATTAAACAAAATGTCTGGTTTCACAGACAAATATTTCAAAAAATACAATGCCTTGCTTTGATATCCAAACATAGTGATAAGCATTCTTCGCTTGAACTGTTGTCACTGCTAGAGCTACTTCCATGACTTGGGATATTTTCCAGGAATGTTTTGTTCATGGTTTTGATTGTTTTCTTCTTCTTCACCTTCCATATACAAACATAGAAATAAATTGTAATGAGTGTATATACATTGGTGAGAATAATGAAAATTTCAATATTAAATAATATACATCACTGTAAATCGAAAATAAATGACGTACCATAGCAACAATTGACTCATGAACTATACACATTCTTTCAAAACCATGTAGTGTGCCATCTTTCAAGATTTCATCTATTGGCACAATTCCATACTTTGTTTCCTGCAAGTTTTATACCCCATAAAAAATCATATATTTAATATAAAATATTTTTTGTACTATTAATTATAGACGGAGCTAAGTAAAACAAGATCGATAGATGCTTACAAATTCCACAATTAATTTCTGATATGCCAACATATACTCACAAGCCACATTTAACCCAATGTCAATCAATTCTTCTGATGGTTCTTCTTTTTATGTTAGCACCTGTTTGAAGACATTCAATGATGATTTTTGTAAAACAACTTAAAAAATACAGAAATGAAATCTAGTTAAGTTGTTATAAGGAATTACAATTACTCACAAACTTAGATATCAACTCTTTTCTTCCTTGTCATCTTGTTTTATGTTCTAAATGGGTTCCATTTTCTTTTCTTTTCTGCAATAAAATAACTAAAAATCAATATTTAACGTTAAATTAATTTTTTATTGTAACTAATGATCGAAAAATTCAATGATTACATATTACATTTGAAGCACGTTGTTGTTGATATGGCTCCTCCTATGATGAAATTTTGTCCATTTCTTTGACCATCTCCTTGTACACCTTTTTGGACATTCCTACTGGCATATTTCTGATATCAACTCGTTCATCTTTTGAGATTTTCATACTCTTCTTGAAAATGTAACATGACAATAAACTATTTAATTTTTATATTGACATATGAAAAGTAAATATAACAAAAGTGATATTTATAAATAATTCTAGAGAAACATTTAAAGGAATATTACTTTTTCATTCCTTTTTTTTGTACTTTTTTGCTATGAAAAGTATGACATGTTTCATTGACCAATTTTCTGGAAACTCTTCCTGTAGTTTAGATAAAATTGGGCTCTTGGAATCATTGGATTTATTTTTGTATTGTAAGTGGAAAGAACGTCTATACATTCGTTCCACTAGATCCCTCAAACTTTTGTAAACGTTTTTCCCCCTTTCGTTAACCTCCAGCACCACTCCAGATGAGCTAAGAAGCAATTCATTTTTATTTTCATGTTCTATTTTTTTCTTTTCTTAGAACAACATTCCTTTTCTGAGTTGTTGGTCCTGTAGAACATTGAATAGATGTGAATTAATATATATTTTTACACATGTTATCTAATAATTTTAAGTATATTATTAATGAAAATTAAAAAAAGAAACTCATATTGGATCGATAGTATTTTTTCATTCACCTGATTCATCATTTTGCAATTTTTCCATCAAGATTTTACACTCTAGATTAGAAATAACCTTATCGTGCTTCGTCATTTTATGGCTCTGCATGATACACAGTAAACAATACATATTAGTTAAACTTACATATATTTCAAAAATAATGTTTTTTTTAAATAATTTACAAAGAACTTGCCTTTTTTTCTTTTCTTGATATGTTATCAGAATTTTTGTTACTTGATCTCTTGTCAGCCATTTCTTTATCAATATGAAACCTGTACCATATCATTCATTAATATATTTTATAAATAAATTGTCAACTTTTCAAGTAAAAAAAAAATCTCAAGAAACCGGTGCGTTATTCATGGTCTTATAAACACACCGCCAAAATAGTATAACACATCGTATGGTGCTCTATGTCAACAAGGAGCATCGATGCATTACATGTTAACCACCGCACCGATTTACACAGACAAAATAATAAAAATTGTCCAATTTTAGTTTTTGTAGCATAAACACCCCGTGCAAACAAGGGACCACTATACGGTGCTCTCTATCAACTAGGAGACCCGGTGCGATGCGTTATGTGTTACATGGTGCATCGATTAACACAATAAAAATATTTTTTTTCAAACAGCACGAGCGCGATGCGCCATAATGAAATAGTGCACCGGTGCCCTATTTTACATATGGCGCATTGATTTTAAAAAATTATGTTTAAATTTTTTATCACACGGTACTTCTGTGGTGCGCTGGGATAATCCAGCATACCAGTGTGCTAGGTTACGTCAGCTGCATCGATAAAATAAAAATCTGTCTTTTTTAAATTCACACAAGGACCGACATGGATTGGGATCCAAATATGCAAGTCAACCCATGGGTTGGATGTCTTAGGCCTATATATAGCTATACAAACCCTATAAATCTAAAATGAAAAGCCCTAATTCTAAAATCACAGAAATAGGGAGAAGAAAGGGCAGAAAAGAAAAGAATGTAGGGTTTAGGGTAAAAATGGATTTTTTTTTTTATATTGTTTCTGAAAATAAAAAAGAAGTTGAAATTTTTTTCTTACTACGTAAAAAGAAATGCTAAAAAAGTTAAAAAAACAATAAAATTTAATCATGAGATCATTTGAAATTCTATGCTACAGGGTTTGAATCACCAGAGGTTTGGAATTCTTATTGTCTGAATACTTCTGTTTGAATGTATTGCGCTGCTCCATAGTGCTCTCGTGCTCTGTTTCTCTAGGTATGTCTCCTACAAATATCTAGCTGAAAATTTTTGCAAAAATAGTGAAATAATGAAAAATGTTCAGTATTTAAAGAATTTTTTTATGAAATTATATTTTCAAAAATATTTTTCCGCCCATTTTTCAATTTACCTCTTTTTTCACTTAAAGAAAATAGAGTTGCACTTTTTTATTTTCGGTTATTCGTCACCAGTGTGTCACTTAATAGCACCGCACCGGTGCATCCGTTTATAACATGGCACCAGTGTGCAGTAACGAAAATGCACTGGTGCAGTGATCTGTACATTAGCACTGATAACAAGAAGGCCATTTTTAAGGCACCGAAATTACTTTTAGGTGTGTGCACCAAAATTTGTTGTTGATTTTTCTCAAATGAAAGGAGAAAATATTATAATTATATCGCATGGAAAATTCTTCAAAATCTAGCTCGTTCCATAGTATTTCTCAAAGTCCATCACAGAGTTCTCCCTATCCATCTCGAGATGTAATATTTACTTCAGAATTTATTTATATTTTCATTATCTAATTGAATTTATGTTTTTTATCCATGTCAATCATGCACAGCTTAATTAAATTTATTATGTATACAAATTTTGGGGTTCATGCAGATTCAGAATCGAGTTCAGATGCACAAAATATTCAAACAGCTCCAAAACATTGAAAGCTCTTATCAGAGTAGCATACTGCAAGGCGCATTTGGTAGACGAAAATGGACAGTCACTTCACCCTGCCAATTGTAACAATATTGCATCTTCTAGCCACAATCCTGGGACAATGATGGTAATAATTATAATTGTTTGGTATATTGAATTATGTAATTATTTCAACGTCAAACCAATTAATCATGAAATATTGTCAACGTGCTTACTAATTGATATCATATATTTTGTACTAATCATATTCAAATATTTTTCAAAAAATTATTGGGATTCTAGTGATGATGAGCGACCTACCTACCATCTTCTGTTGCACCCCACGACAATGTCAAATCGAGAGAAGACTGAATCAAGAGAAAAAATCGGAGAGGAACGATATCAAGAATGGTTGAATCAACCACCGATTCAATTCTCGCTACATCCATATTCAGCAATTAAGAATGACTACAGCAATAGTAGTTCTTCACAAGCTGGTAATGGAGGCAATCAAATAGAGGTTGGTATGGATGATTACTTAGGGGATATGACTGCCATGGAGACAATGTTGTTAGATACATTCCAAAAAGATGATCAACTTGAGGATGATGCTCATATTGCTGACACCTTTTTTGAAAGCCTTAAATTTTCTTCCACCACCTCTCTCTTTGGACCTGGCGGTTAGTCAAATTCTACCCAGATAGGCACAGCAATGTTCATGTACAACTTGAAAGCAAATTTTGGCTTTTCGAATGCATGTTTCTCAGAAATTTTGAGGTAAGTTACCACAAATTCCTCCCTTATATAAATTTTAGAAATATAATCAATACACAATAAACATTAGAAATGGTAAATTTTATGAACATTAATAATTATATCAGCATTAATGTACATTTATTAATATATTTTCTATGATCGCCAACTATAGGTTATTCAAAGATAAGGTTCTTCCGAGTGATAATGTCTTGCCCGGTAGCTACGAAGAGGAAAAGAAATTGTTGAAAATGTTGGGTGTTGAGTATATATCATATCATGCATGTCCAAATGATTGTATTCTATATAGAGGAGAATATGTAGACAAAGATATATGTCTGAAATGTGAGCATGACAGGTATGATAAATAAAAAAAGAATGGTAAATCACGTACTGGTCCTCCTTTTAAGATATTGAGGCACATGCATATAATCCCAAGGATTCAAAGGCTCTTTCATTGCAAAGAATTAGCTATGTTGTAGGGATGGCATGCTTCACACAGAAGTGATTTGGGAGCTATGTGAATCCAAACTGATTCAATAGCCATGAAGCATATAGAGGATACATGGCCTGAAAAATTCAACTATTCTGTTTGGCCTGATGAAGTGATCAATAACAATATCCCCCCATGGTTTTCCATGAAGAATGAACAGCTTATGTTGGCTCCCATAGTCCCTAGTAGAAGAAAAGTGAAGAATATGGATGTCTACTTACAACCACTGGTAGATGAATTGAAGGAATTATGGGATGGAATAAATGTATACGATGTATCAAGACCCATCGCAATAGAGAGGAGTTTTACGTTGTATGGTATATGTTCTTACATGACACATGATTATCTAGGCTTAGGAGTTTGCTCTGGTAAATTAGATGTTTAATTTATTGATTTTTTTATATACGTAACAATATTATTTCACATATTAGTTATTTAATTCATTGTGATTGTTTTGATCTTCATGATATTCTTTAACGTGACATGCATATTAATTGTATACAATAATCTCGTTGATCTTCTAAAAAAATGTTATTTTGGATGTAAATGTTGTGTACCTTCTCTGAAAGCTAAATGTTCCAAGGACCTACGAAAGCCAGTGTATGATTGCTCCAAGGTATTCCTCCCAGAAGAACACCCTTACAAAAGAGCAGCATTTTCTTTAAATGGTAAACGAGAGAGATCCCAAAGGCCTCCAATAATGACACCAACTGAATGGCTTAGAGACTATGAGAGAGAGAAGGAGAAGGAGTTCATATAAATGTTCGATTCAAATGGGGAGCATATGTTTGATGATCCAGAATTATTCGACACCTGTGTTGAGAAATTTCCCATTAAGATGAAAAGGAAATCTATCTTTTATAACCTCCCATATTGGGAGCATCTTAAGATTACCCACTTATTATATCCCATGCATATATTTAAAAATGTTTCATATTCTTTATGGAGGAACATATCATCGAAACAAAGTGACACATTGGTTGTTAGGAAAGATCTTATTACTTCAAAAACTAAAAAGAAACATTGGCCAAGATGATTAGAAAGTATAAGATTGGAGGCAGATGATGGTCCCTCTAATTAATGGTTTTTCAAAGAAGGTGACATCCCATGGATTTTAAAAAAGATGATCTTTCTTTAGCAAAGGAATTTATAATGGGTGTGAGGGTGCCATCTTCATACAGGTCTTCACTACGGCGTTGCTTCACAGTGGATGACCATTTGTCGAGGTTGAAATCGCATGCCCATTTGAATATTCTAAGAGTACGTATAATGTCAAAAGCATGATTTTATTATTTGTTATATTAATAAAATTTATCCCATATGGGTATCATAAAAGATAACTAATTTTGTATATTATTGCACGTGTTTATAACTTTTCAGTGCCATTATACTTTGTTCATGTGTGGGTGTGTGAAACATGAATTCCCTCAAGACCTAGGATGTGCCATATCTAAATTATCTACATTTGTACGTTGGATCACATCAAAGGAGATTCATGTGGCTAGAATTCCACGGTGGCGTCAAGAAATAGTTGAGATTGTTTGTATGTTTGAGAAGGAACTGCAGACAAGTTTCATGGACTTGCAGGTTCATCTTCTAATCCACCTACTATATGAGGTTGAATTAGTTGGGGTGGTTTCTTTCCATTGGATGTTCTTCTTAGAGAGGTACGTGAAGAAATTGAAAGCTTTTTTTCGACAAATGGAAAAACCCGAGGGACCTATGGTAGAGGGGTACATATCGTATGAGTATTTCTATTATGCCAATTGGTCTGAAAATGGAAGTATTTGTAAATGCTATAAATGTTGTGCAAAGTGTCCATTTCCATTTAATTAAATTTGTGCAAATTTCTCCATGTGTTCCAGGTTAAACAAAGTGTTTTGGATATGTTTTCTGAGTCTTATGTGTGAGGGAATGTTAATTAAGTTTTTTTTTTAACATATTAAATCAAAAATACACAGTAGAATAGTTTCAACATAACATTACTTAGATATTTTGTGAGCAGTTCACCCCTCCTGGGCTATGTCTGTTGGAACAAGCCTCCCAAATTGGCTTGTCATCTTGTATTAAAATGCTCCAAAATGCTAATACAAGTTTAAAAGTGCCTCAATAGGAAAATATGAATGTAAATATAGATTCAAAAGACATGAAAATGCTAAAAATTATTCTCCATATACACTAAACAGTGAAAAATTACCAAGTACAGTGCCTTCTTTAGCAAGGCCCTTATGGCTCTTTGAACTCCTCTGAAGCTTTCTGGGCTGTAGAAGTCCTCAAACAGTTCTAAAACCTCTTCCATCAGGTTCAGAAGGTAGAAAATAGTCGAAAATGGTTTTTGGTTCACCTCAAACAATGAGGTACAACTCAATACAGCTCCATTTCCCCAATGGCCCTAATGGCTCTCCAAACTTCACTGAAGCTTTTCGGGCTCTAAAATTCTTTAAAAAGTTATGAAACCTCTTCCATTAGGTTCAAAAGGTGGAATATAGCTTAAAATGGTTTTTGATTCACCTCAAATAGTAAGGTACAACTCAATACAACTCCATTAAGGTACAACTCAATACAACTCCATTTCCCTAATGGCTCTGATGACTCTCCAAGCTTCCCTGAAGAAAAAATGGTTGTAGAACACCTCTACTGCCTTTGGAAACTATCCCAAACACTCTAGAATGCTCGGAATAATCAAAATTGAATAAAATTTCGTCCAAATTGGTCCAATATTGGAGAATTTATGACCAAAACAAATTTCTGCCCAATCTTCCCTAAACAAGCTCCACCAAATGTGGAGACACTGCCAGTTAGGAGCGCCAAAGTTGGCCGACCTCCAAAATTTTCGGACCCGCCATAAATCCCACCAAATATTAATTCTGGATTATTTTAACTTAAACATGGATTAAGGCAGATTAAACCTGCTTTAACAAACAAAACGCAATTGGCGCTAATGAACCGGATTAGTGGCTAAGCCACGTTTTAACATTAATTAATTACATTTAACCAACTCTGTCATTGTCTTTAGAACTTGGTCGCCCATCCTGGTCATATAGAAAATTATGAAGTGGGGGTTGGCCCTAAGGGGCTGGCCCCCTTTACCACTAACCAATCTGTGGTTTCACTTTAAATCTAACCACCACTCAGTGTATGTTAAGAACCACCCCCATGGCACAACGGTAGAAATGTGTGCTTTTTGGCATGTGGTCTGGGATTTGAAACCTGTAAAACCCCAATAATTTTACATACCCAAATATTTTCATGGCCTGGGGCCACGTGGCGGCCTCCGAGCCTACCACATGGCAACCCGTGATTGGCCACAATAACAACTAGTCAAACCATTGACGCATAACAACATGACAAGTTCGAAACCTGTAAAGGCCCAATAATTTTACATAGCCAAAATTTTCCACAGCCTGGGGCCATGTGGCGGCCTCCAGGCCTTCCACGTGGCAGCCCATGATTGGCCACAATAACAACTAGTCAAACCATTGACACATAACAGCATGACACTTGTCAAAACATAATTGGCTCGAATAGAATATTCTAGGGAATATTGTAGGAATATTCCTTGAAATATTCTTTTTTAAATTTTTCCAATCTGAAAGTCAAACTTGGTCAACTCAGTTTTTTGTAGTTTACTGAAAACTTCAAACCTGCATAACTTCCACATACAATGTCGGATTTGAGTGCCATTCATGGCGCCAGAATCGCAACGACGAGGCCTATCCGATCATTCAGGTTGCAAGTGATTTTGAACACTTTCAATTTTGAGCTTTTTCCATAGCTCGGACTTGAGCTCCTGATCACCAATGAGCACATCAAGCAGATTGACAACAAACCAAGTGCGGTGATTTGGGACGATGAAAGGGATGAAGACAAAAGAGAAGGGGAGTTAATCCAAACAAGTGGAAAAAAATGCTTGATAAAGAGTAAGCGACTTATAATTTTTCAAATTTACACAAAGTAAATATTCATATTGAACTTCGATATAATGTATATTTTGATCTTTATGTACTATATAATGTCAGTTTGATTTCACCAATGAATGTAGAAATTGAAGCAATCAATAAATTTTTTCTTTACAATCCTGAAGCTACACAACCGTGGGTCGCATTGTACGAACAAAAGAGGATGAAATGGGATAGTGACAGGAAATAATTCTGATGGTTGAATAGTAGAAGTGTGTTTATCTCGATCATTTAAAAGAAAATATGCCAAAAATATGCCCCAACAGTTGGGTTGTTGACCAAGTCATAGAGAATACGGTGCAACCGGCCATTACCCGCGTGTTGAAGAGGATGTGCTAAACGTAGGGATTGGGTGCAGTAACTCGGTAATAATCTATTTAATTTATATGTACCTTTGAAACTTATAAGACATATATATTTCATATTTTAACTGTTGGGTTATTATAAGACACATGACACTATGATTTTTTAACTTTTTTATAATAGGTGCATTTGTTCCCATCTATGTGGGCATATGGACACCATTTTCACACAAAAAATGTCGATGCTGGAAACATCACATAAGACTATGGAGTGGAAGTTGATTTCAATCAATCTAGTCGATCTAGCCACCGTGATCAAAACTTAGTACGAGGGACGTTAGGTTACGTCAGAAATATACAAGAGATCATTGAAGTGAATTTATCTTCTTTCCAGTGTGTTATTTTTAGGTGCAAGTGGTGGGACACCTTTGATCGGAATAATGTAAAGGAAGATCACAATAGTAGGATGATATGTATCAACTCTAGAAATATGTGGGATGAAGCTAAGGAGCCCTATGTTTCCCCCAAACACTGCAACCAGGTGTTTTTTTTACCCATGTGTTGGATAGGGATTGATGGTTCGTATTGAGACATGACCCTAGATCAAAACCTATTTGTGAGAACAATATTGTTATCATGCCATGCAAGCTGGAAGATAATGAGGGTGATCATGAGAACCGAGAGTGATATGGTACATGTGTTATTTCGTCAATATTTATACTTTTTAATATGGGTTTTTCGAAACATTATAATGCGTATTTTGAATTAATTGGTAATTTTCATTGTGTTAATGTTAAAATCAATATTTCACTTGATAATGTTGATCTCAAAAACAATGGTGCACTGTATAAAGTTCTTTTTTTTTTGTATGTAAGATCATAATAAAATAATGATAATTCTAAAGCACATGAATTTATTTGCATTATTTTTTAAACTTTATTGTGTTACAATAATTCATATTATTCTAGATTTATTATTTAAAATTATTTAAAATTTTACGAATTTACAAATTTACAAATTTAAATAAAATCATTTCACATTAATACAATTAAAATTTTACAAATATTTTACATACAATTACAATTACAATCACAATTACAATTTTACAATTTCACATAAAATTACAATTACAATTTTAGGATTTTACATACAATTACAATCATTTCACAGTAATACAATTAAAAATTTACAAATATTTTACATAGAATTAGAATTACAATTTCACGTACAATTACAATTACAATTTTAGAATTTTACATATATACAGTTACAATTTTACAATTTTACAAATTTAAAATTTACAATTACAATTACAATTTTACAAATTTACATATATACCATTACAATTACAATTTTACAATTTTACATACAATTACAATTTTATAATTTACATAAATTACAATTACAATTTTACATATATACAATTACAATTACAATCATTTTACAATAAATTAAATATTACAATTACAATTAAAATTTTACAAATATTTCACATATAACAATTACAATTAATACAAATACAATTACAATTTTAGAATTTTACATACAATTAGAATTACAAATATTAAAATTTTACAATATCATGATCATTTAATATTAAATTAATTAATAAACATCACGATCATGATAACCATCGTACAAACATCATATTTTACTAAAAAACACATTCAAATTCGCTAACATCATCGTGATCATGATCATCTAACAAAACAAAATTAGCATTATATAACATCATCACAACACAAACATCAAATATACATCTCATGTGAAATTACTATTATCGCATACACATATATCTGCAAGCTGCACATTAAATGAACATATCTAACATGACCTAACAATATACACATCAAGATGATCACCAACATGTAAATTAAGTACAACTATAACATGATCATAAAATGCATACACCATATATATATATATATATATATATATATATATATATATATAAGTGAATAAAGTAAAAAATATACAACTGTAATATAAATTTCATATATCAGTTGGTGGTACATCATCAATAGTAGTACTAGTCGATGCATGCTTAGTTAATGGTGCAGCCTCGACAAGCTCAGTCGATACATGTTGATCATCACGTGCCTATTGATCTGGCACCAGTGCCTCATGCTAATCCAGATCAACTGTTAGTTGCTCATCATGATGACTAGACATGGTCGATGGTCCAGCTTGCTCATGATCATCGTGATCACTGGACATGGTCGATGGTCCAGCTTGCTCTCCATGATGACTACTTCTCGATGCTAGTGGAGGTTGCTCATTTGGCACGGTGCGAGGTGAACAATCATCAGATGATGTGTCACTTCTCACAGACTATCGATCACGTGTTGCGTCTCGACCATGCCTATAACGTGCAACGGTCCTCCTTAGCCGCGTAACTAAGGTCGTAGCTCCTACGACATGCCGCATTAGGTTGTACATGTCACACAGCATGCCTCTCCACATATGTAATAGCGTACCATCGGCCTGTATGTCTCTCATAGTAGCAGGCATGACTCTCGCCTCAACAATCAATGCATATATTTGGTCGCCCAACTCCAACCTGAATCTACTATCAAGCCTACCGCGCCTAGAAAAAGGCGGTACTGGCACACCAACAGAAGCAAGTCTCTCTGCAATGGCCTCATGATCATTGGCATCTAGCATATCCTGGTTGTCATCAGGATCCACACCTGGATCATTTGGTGGTGTTGGCATGTCCTCGCCATCAAAATACCCAATGTCTACAAAATATATACAAGCACACAACAATAATTAGACAATTTCATAACACAATTTAATAAAAACAAGTTAAAGAACATGTTAGAATAAATTTAAATAAAACAATAATATTACCTCTATCATTCAACGGCTCGTCATCTGTGAAGAGGATGTTGGCATACCCTCGCCAATCGAAATGAGCATAAGGACAGGGGACCATAAAAAAGGGATGATCGTCAACATTGGCTAGCAACTCCAATGCATCATGTGATATCCTCGCGAAAAACTCAGTCTCGCCCCTCTTAAGCATCATCTGTCCCCACATGTGCATCCGTGCATGCAACATCAGCCTACGAGGCTGTCGAACAAAAGTAGGCCTTGTCTCTAGAAACCTCTCAAAAAATAAACAAAATAACTCTGAAGCAAAAGGGAAGTTGACCCTCCCTTGTGCCTGAGCACGACATCTATCTAAGGTTGTACAGAATTGCCGCAAAAAAATGGCAGACCACCTGACAAGTCATGGCACCTGTACTAAAGAATCAACATAATATAGAAGCGGGAAAATAATGTTTTTCCCATCCTTGGTGTTGTGTGAAATGGTCGAAATCAAAAGTGAGAGGCACCTCACCGCCTCACTACCAAGTGCAGCAATATGTAACTGCCCTCCAGAGACATGAAACTCTGAAGGAGATAGTATATTCGCGCTAATGTATCTCTAGGATTACGCCAACTGACTTCCTGCTGCATAGCCAACTGGAACATCTGGGAATGAGGGAAAATCCACCCCTCTCCTCGATAGCCCAGTAATGAAATATATGTCCTCCTCAGTGGGAGCGTACCACTAGTTAGGACCAACCCAAAAAGCCTGTAGGTGTGTATTCCACCTGCGAATAAGATGTCGCAAAAACAAACCATGGCCCTTTAGGGAAGTAGCCTCCTCATAGAACTTGAGGAAGCCTACCTGCCTTAGGATCCCCTGGATAGCTGTTGTAATAGGGTGAGGGAACGCATCTCTCTCCCTCTCTCGTGCCTCCCACTCATGAACCAAGTTATACTGGTCCGCTTGTTGTTGTTATTGTTCCCTATGTTCTCTACTTTCATGTCTCTGAATGATTTACATATTAAATAAAAAAATTTATTAAATGATACGTGTATTTAGGAATATACATATATATAAAAATTGAAAAAAAAAAAGCAATCAGTGTGCCATAAAAAACAGGCATACACCAGTAATGGTGCGTCTTTTTTTGTCACGCACCGAAGGCGATGCACCAGCAAATTTCCAGTGCACCGAATGCGGTGCACATGAAAATTTTCAGCACACCACCCTCCTAGCATTGTCCATAAGTCAACGGTATAGCGGTATAACAAACCGCACCGTTGACTATGGACCGGTGTCGGAGGGCGGTGCGTTGACCAAACTATACACCCAGGGGCATATGGTTTGGTCAACGCACCACCCTCCTGACATCATTACTTAGTCAACAGTGCGGTCTTTTACCAGGTCACACCGTTAACCGTGTCGAAATTCTAGAATCTAGTTCACTGAAAAAAATACCTGCCCCGAGGCGGATATTTAAGTCAATGCACCACATTGCCGTTATTCCACAGGGTCAACGGTGCGGCTAGGTAACCGACCGCACTGCACCTTTTTGAAATTTTAAAATATAACGGTGTGTCTCTCAGTACCATCCTGGTGCAGATACCATAAGCATTGGTTACAGTGTGGCCTGTAAATTTACAGGCAGCACTGCGAACCGGTGTGAGCTGAATGGCTCGAGCGCACTGCGTGGGAATTTTTTTTTTTTTTTAACGGTTAATTTTAAATTAATTTACAATTCTAATCCACTAAAAGGCTTAATTATGGAAAAACAAGAAAAATACTTGTACGTTTGGCCATCGAGGAGGCAAATTGGCTATATAATTTTCAAAAGTAAATTTGCCCACAGTTTTGAAAAATTCAAAATGAATATTGGTGGAAAATGCAGAGCAGAAGTGCGTGCAATGGGAGCACCGATGTCAGGGTGGCTCAGACAAGGATAACTTGTACTGGTCCTTGAGATCTCACAAGCACTAAAAAGTGAGAATGCAATTTTTTTGCCATAACTTTTTTTTTATTTACCTTGTTCCAGTGTGCGGGGCTTTATAGGTGCACTGGTGTGGTTTCTTAAGACCACACCGAGCAGTTTCAGTTTTGGCATGGGGTTTTAGGACACACCGGTGCGGAATATTTGTAAAGCATCAATGCGTTACAGTAATAAGACGCACCGGGGTGGGTTTGTACAGAGCGCACAGTGTCTGATGCGCCAATTTTTTTTGCGCACTAGTGCTTTTTCTGGTTGAACGCACCGATGCGGGTTAGGATGATAAGCGCACCGGACGAAAAACCTCCCGAAAAACCTCCACCCACCAACCTACTCTAGTAACCTCCGCTACAAACGAATGTATGGGGTATTTTTATAAGGGGTTCCTCAAAAACATCCGCTAGAAGGTCTTTTCCTTGTAGTGTGCAAATATGGATTTCACTTGGCTATTAAAAAACTGAGGCTAAAATAAACAACCAATGCAATAGATGGATATGTATAGGAGAATTATTGGTGATAAAGTCGGTCTTGGAAGCAATCTCAATATATTGGCACTCTAAGTAATACAACTAAAAGGAGTTTGAGAACAAACAAGGAAGAAACTTTCAAATTCCCATTGTTGAGAAAAAGAAAAATGAAATAGAAAATCCCAAAGGAGAAGGGGGGACATAATTGACAAATATCCACTTTTTTGGTAAATCACTAGGAGCAAAAATCATATGGAGGATCCTAAGAACCAAGGGAATATGTAAACAAATTATCTTGCAAAAATATATTAAACTTAGATGTTTGATGGATTCGATTATAAAATTAAAGAATAAAGTCATTAATGGATCGACCCATTGGAAAATTATCATTCAATCCTTTCCTTTTATTGTGAGGTGGTGGGATTTGAGAAGAGTGAATTAATAACAAGTAAGGATAGTGGTTTATCCATGGATAGAATGTAAAAATTTGGTCAAAATCCATAAAGAAATCACATAGATGTTGCAAGATAAAAGGACTCTTTACACTAAACTAGGTGGTTGACCAAGCAACAAAATTTATGAGCATGGAATCAAAGTTGGGTGATGATGAAAAATCTAGGATTATATGGTGAATATGTAGTTCTATGAAACATTTAAATGTTGAATCTCTAGCATCATATACGGAACATGTAGCTCTATGAAACGTTAATGTGGAAAATTTGTATAGGATTCATGTGAGATGAAAGGATCAAAATATTATTTAGCATGGTCTAAGAATCCATCCCTAGGAGATACACAAGATTTGTGGTAGATAAATCTATATTTCCTTCTGTAACACCCCAGTTTCCCCCATTTTGTAATTTTAAATTATCACTTAGTGGCATTAGAATTGGAAAAAATATACTCTGGTTTACGAGTTGTTATGGAAAAATGTTTATTTATGTAAAAATGCTTCAATAATTAATAAAAAATTATTGATCAACTGAATAAAGGGTGAAGTTTTGATATAAACAATGATACTACTAGAAGAAATTAATGAGGGGGTTGAGAAATCACTTCACTTGTTATAAATATAGACATTGCCAAAAAACCCATTTTGCAACAGTGCCAAATTTTTGAATTTAAAATTATTTCCCTCTTTTCCATTTCCCTAAAAATAAATTAATGAAGGGATTTGGGTAGTGGGGAAACAACCACCCATAGTTATGGAAGCATGGAGACAAAGTGGGAAATAGGAAAATGGTCAAATATGGGTACAAGCAATACCCATCTCAAGTTTTGAAAGTTGACCCATGAAATACCCTGTAAGATCTCAAAACATATGGGTTTTCCCTTAATTGGAGCATGAAAATATAGATAGGGGGGAATGGACTTATTTACTAAGTGTTAGGAGGGTGTTGAAGGCTTGTATTGATCTATGGAAGAGTTTGTAGAGAGGACAGAATACCCATGAGTGAGAATCGGTTAGATTTGCAAGTGGGTTCATTCCTACTATTTTCTAGATATTATATCTCCCTAGATCACTTGAGCTTCATGCCAAAATGGAGTTGAAGCCAATTGGGGACCATCCTTGAAGGTTCAAACATGCTAAATCTTTATTTTGACTATATTTTGGGGCAGGGAAACCCAAACCCGAGCTGGGAAAAGAGGGCCACAAATTTGATGATGGTTGCATTGAACATAAAATAATGAGAGGGGAGGCTACTAAGGAACTTCTTTGGCATAAAGGGGTTCCCTTTTGCAATAGAAACCAACTAGGAAGGCATCTAAGAAACTCATGGAATCCCTATCCCAGTGGGTAGAGGGTGATTTCCATCATTCCCTATAAAGGAGAGTGGCTTTAACAATTGTGAATTTCCTTGAGAACCTGAGTTACTTCCCCTAGTGCTATCATGGATTTTCTATGGGTGGCTAGGTATAGGCAAGGTAGGCCCAACAGAGCCAATGGTTGGGTAGAAATGTGCATACCCCTCTTCAGTTGCAGTCAATTCATTTCAAATAAGTCTCTATAATTGTTTTAGCTTGACATTTTGTAGTTGTTAATGTATCCAGATATTGTATAATATGATGTTATATGTTGAGTATGGATAATTTGAAAATCATTTTGATATCCTGACTAAACAAATTGGTTCATTAAATATTTCTTTTGAAGAAGCCATAGGAAGCTTGAATCCTTGTTTGTTGATAGGTATCACAATGGAAAAAATTATTAAGCATTAAAAGAAAGAAAAACGTATACAATCTTATCAAAACTTTTGAAGCTAAACTTTCAAGCATTGACTCATGTTATAATGAGCCCTAATAATTAGAGTTTAGGATTATCCTAGATCCTTGAACTCGGTGGAATATTATAATGCTTCTCCACCATTACCTAGTTGGGTATGGATTTGAGCGGAGGACCTCTGACATGGTGTTGTTGGCTAGAATAGATGGAGATATGGCTTCCACTTTATGTGAATGTTTTTTGTTAGTTATGTTCAATTCTAGTGAGGATTGTACTTCATTATGAAGTACCTATATAGGTGGAGTTACTTGATTTTTCAAGTGGTAACTATTTCAAATCCTTATGTCATATGGAAAAGAGAATGGAGGTTTTCATTTTCTTCGATTCCCTGAGCCTCATGATAGGAGGAAAACCAACCAATTGCATGGTCCTAAGAGTTTTTATGAAGTCTGTAGAATGCTTTATGTTGTTTGGAGTGTGAATTACCTGGTGTATTAACACTCCTCAAGGGCATACGTGCCCCGCCATACGAGTTCATGTTTTTAAGAGCTTTAGTTTCAAATTTTCTTAATACTTATTTGTCCTTATCATTAAGAATGATAGTTCCCTGCAATTTTTGTAGCCAGATATCAACTTATTTTCACCATGGGATAGGAAAATCCCCATCATGATGCATATTTATATATGGGCGTAGTCTAAAGAGGCCATAATTTTGCTCGAAAAACAATAGGAATTCACGCAAGATTTTGAGAAAATCCGGCAGGAAGTTTTTAAAATTTGGGTCACAGTTGTCAAGATTCAAGAATTTGAGTGCCCCTAAGGTTATTGATGGTGTTGAATCCATTTATGACATGAAAAAAATGATTTAAACACTCCAAAATTCATATTTTTGAAAATAAAATTAAAAAAAAGTTGGATTTCGACAATTAAACTTGTCGTATGGGCGAAATTATGGCCTCTTTAGACAATGCCTTTATATTTCGCAATGGAAATGATAATCTGAGTGAAAAATTTCTCGTTGTGCAAGGTGTGAGTTTGTATCGACGGAGTAGTGCCTTGTCAAGTAATACGTGGGATGGTATCATGGGGAAAGTGTCTTTTCACGTGATGTATGGGACTATTTCGCTAGAAGAGTGATCATGTAGTTTGTGAATTAACTCGTTTGAGTGATATGGAGAGTTGCATTATATTCACTACAGGGATGTGCCTGGAGATTGATGCCACTGAAGAAATTTTATTAGACACACATAGTAACTTTTAATACTAATCTAGGGGCATAATGGAATACTCGTGTATATATATATATATATATATATATATATATATATATATATATATATATATATATATATATATATATATATATATTCTTTGGAAAAAAATATAACGAAAATTCAAATCTCTATAAACTCCAATTCGGTGATAATTTGGATGGATGAAACCATTGAAATCTCCAATATCACTATCAAACTTATTGGTGAATGTTTGAAGGATATAATGATTGTTTTCGAAGCCATATCTTTCCAACATATTTTTTGAAAGTTGAATAATACGAAAGCAGATGCTTTGTCGAAAGAAGCACAACAAGTTATTGAATGCATCTTAGTGAGAAAAGGAAATCAAAGAGGGACATTTCTATTAATTTTATTTTAAGATTATGAGTTTGGTCATATGCAGTTGAAGGGAAAATTTTTGCCTATTGTTTTCTTTTTTTTAATTATTGAAATTACTAGTGGTGTTTCTAAAGCTTTGTGGTATTTGTTGAAAATCTAACAACGGGATTCAACTCGATCTTCTAATATAACAACATATTGAATCCTTCTACAATTTGCGGAAACAAAACATGATCGTACAATCACATAACAAGTAAGAGAAAGAGACAATAAATTGCACAAAATAAGATGTATCTATGGAAAACACACTTCCTAAAACCCCGCTATATGTATATTTTATAAATTCAAGATCATGAAACAATACAATGTTTTCTCTCTCAAAGAAATTCTTGCACTCTACCAATTATCTCACTCTGATCTAGGAAAAATTAGCCAATTCTCGGCCTTTACTCATCCATCCTTGCTCATGCATTCCTGGAGGAATTAAATCACTATTAAATAGGAAAATCCATCTAATTGATTGCACAATGCTTCCTTGGCCTCCACATGACTCTATAACTAACCTGTACAATTTTATAATTATACAACTGATAGTTATCATCCCTTTAACCTCGGTCTCAACTGGGCCTTCCTCGGAACTGACATGCAACAACTATTTATATTGAATTATCAGTTAACTAATTGATCACTACTTGTGAATTAAATCAGATTTAGTTCACTTGACCTCTCACTAACTCATCACTCAATTAGAATTAGTTAAATTGATTTTAACTCAGTTTCTTGAGTTAAGTAATTGCAGCTCACAAATAAATGTATCTGGACCCCCTTAAATCATGGAAGAACTCTACATGCCTACTCTCTGACCCTCAACTCGAATTTCTAAAGCTAACTCAGTCATTCGGACTTAGTTAACTAATACAAGCTATCATGAGATGAAATTACAATTTCTCTTGCAATTTAATTAAGGGAAAATTAAATTTAAAGCCCCCTTGGGGTGCCATTTCAACGCTCCCTCTAAACAAGAAATGGATTATCTGCTACCCCGATCTTGTCTTTGTGGAATTCGAATTTGCTTCTTGCCAGTGCCTTCATCAAGATGTCTGCATCCTGCTCCTCTGTGGGAATGTACTCTAATGAAATAATCCTCCTCTAAACACAATCTCTGAGATGGTGATATCGGATATCAATATTCTTGGACCTGTCATGGAATAATGGATTAGCCAATAGTTTGATTCAACTCTGGTTATCACAATGTATAATCGTTGCATCCATCTTTTGACCAAACAAACCAACAAGTATCTTCCTCATCCAGATGGCCTCGCATGTAATTGCTTAATTGGTCGCCATGTACTCTGCCTTTTCCAAACAGAGTGTAATTGATCTTTGTTTCCTGATGTACCAAGAAATTGTTGTTGATCCTATGCTGAAGATGCCTCCTGGTGTGCTCTTTCGGTCAGATGGACTCCCTGCAAAATTTGCATTGGTGAAGCCTTGAAGCTTCACTCCCTTTGTCAGTCTATACCATAATCCATACTATGTAGTGCCTCTAAGATATCAAAACACATGCTTACCTGCCTTCAAAAAGAGCTCGGTCGGCTTAACCATAAATTGGCTCAGCTGGTTAACTGTGTAGCATATGTCGGGTTGTGTCTTCACCAAATACATGAGTGAACCCACAAGCTTCCTGTAAACAGTAGCATCCACTACTTTGCCTGAAGTAGCATCCTCCTTCCTCTAGTTTCCTGCTAGAGGATTCTCCATGGGTTTGTTTCCCTCTATGTGGAACTTCCTCAAAATCTCCTTGGTATACTTTCCCTGACATACAAATAGCTCCCCATCTCTTTGCCATGTTTCCAATCCAAGGAAATAGTGCAAGAGCCCCATGTCCTTCATCTCAAATTATCTTGCAAGATCATATTTGCAAGACTTTATGATATTATCATCACCTATTAGTATCAGATCACCAACATAAAGTACAATAATAAAAATCTTACCATCAACCATAATATGATATAGGTTCACATCTGCTTCACTATTGGTGAAGCCCAACCCGGTGAAATAATTGTCAATCCTACTATACCAAGCATGAGGTGCTTGCTTCAACCCATACAGTCCTCTCTTGAGTCTGCACACATGCAACTCCCTATCTAAGGTCTAAAAACCTTTCAGCTTCTCAATGTACACTTCTTCCTCAATAACTCCATTGACAAAGATTTTCTTTACATCTAACCGATGTATCTGCCATCCCATCTGCATTGAGAGTGTAAGGATAGATCTAATAGATGAGTACCTTGCAACTTGTGCAAAATTATCATCATATTCAATCCCCTCCACCTGAGAGAATCCTCTAGCCACAAATCTAGCCTTGTCTTTCTCCACACTCCCATCTGCTACCTGCTTCACCTTGTAGACCTACATAGTTCCTACCACTAACTTCCCCACTAGTCTTAGTATAACTTTCCATGCATTGTTTCTGATAATGGATTTCTACTCCTCAACCATGGCATCAACCCACACTGGATCCTACACTGATTCCTCGAAAGAGGATGGTTCTATCTCAATACCTTCACTCATAAGTTTCATGTATCTAGTGTACCGCTCTAAGTACCTTCTCTTCTTAAACTATGTTGTGGGTGCTCCCACATTATCTCTCGCATCTAGAAATAATATATTAGACTCTCTGGTGTACTTCCTTCCATATCTAGTAGATGGCTCTGCATGAGTGGTTTCTACCACTCTTTGTTCCTCTTCTTGTGGTTGATCCACATCTTGAGGTTCATCCTTTGGAGCTACGAGCTCCTCAACTGCATGAAACTCAAGCTCCCTCTCAAGGGACAATCATATGGCTTTGTCTTCATCAAATTTCACATATCTTCTTACCAATGTCATCATGTGTGATGCCAAGTACACCTAATAGTTATGAGGTGTATTAGTGTACCCCACAAATATCCCCAAATATGTTGTTGGCTCTAGCTTCTTCCTGGCATCTTTGGTTACATGGAAATAAACATATGAACCAAAAATTTTAAAATACGACACATCCGGTCTCTTACCTAAAAAATCATCCTTTGGTGTACTCATCCCAAGTATCTAATGAGGACTTTTGTTCTACACAAATATTGTTGTATTGCATGCTTCTACCCATAGATGAAATGCTAGTCCATGATCATGCAACAATAGTTATTTTATTTCTTTTTGAAACCCCATTTTGATGTTGGTTATGAGGTGAAATCAATTCTCTTTGAACTCCTTCTAACTCACAGAAGTTATTTAAGTCATTAGAGATGTATTCTCTACCATTATCGATCCTCAGAGCCTTCACCTCATTCCTTGTATCTTTCTCGACAAGTGCCTTGAACTCACAAAACTTGGAGAACATTTGATGTTTTCTTCTACATGAAGAAAATCCAACACTTTCTTGAAAAATCATCAACAAAAATCACATAATACCTATTTTTTGTTGTGGAAGCTGTTGAGAACGATCCACACACGTCTGAGTGAACTCTCTCAAGGATCGTATTGGCTCGGCTTTCCTTATTGTGAAAGGTATATTTGGTATACTTCCCCAATGTACACCCTTTGCATGTGTCTCTCTGCACAAGTGCACCCTTTGGAAGTCCTATAGAAATCTGTTGCATGATCCTCATAGCGTTGTGGTGTAGTTAGCCCAACCTCCTCTACCATAACTCACTGATGTCTCGGCTCTCCACCTTCTCTTCTTTACTGCTCAATTTTGCGCAGTAATCTACATCAATTTTGTAGAGGTTCTTCACTCAAACCCCAATATTTTTCACATTTCACGTGGCTTTTTGATGCAAGAATGCCTTTCCTTCACTGAAAATCACATCATAGCCACTATCTTTCAACATAGCAACAGAAACCAAATTCTTCTTTAAACCAGGTAAATTCATGACATCTTTTAGTATAAGGGGTTTACCTAACTCTCTCTGAAAGGTAAATTTACCAATAGCGGTAGTGTTATACGTCTCGTCATCACCCATCTCGATGTGCATTTAGAGATCCTTCTCCTCCAAGCTGCTGAATAATTCTTTTTTTTTGTCATGTGGAATGAAGCTCCACTATACAAGAACCACACATATCCCATCACTAATGACACCATGCATGCGATGAGGGTGAATTCCAACTCGAACTTTGAATTAAATGCTTCAATTTTTGCTGCTCCTAAGGCCTTCTTTTTTATCTTATTTTGTGGAATAGCGTCCATGCTCATGACAGTTGAAACATTTCACCTTTGACAAGTCTCTCTTCTTTCCTACCTTTCTGGTCTCATATTTTGAATGGCGCACCTTCCCTTTTCCTTTCTTCACCTTTCCAACCAAGGCACAGTTCTCCTCATCATCAGTATTTGATGAGGATCCATCTCTGGTGCTCCGCAAAATTTATTCTTGTGGTAGATCGGACCATAGTTTCTCCCAATCCAACAGCTTCTCCCTCCCATTAACATAGTCCTGGTAGTTATGCTAGCTCTTGGGAAGGCCTAGAAGAGCTAGGCTCACCAAATCATCCAAGGAAACAATGATCCCAACGCTTCCAAGCTCATCTCGACACTGAGTGAACTTTGTCAAGTATTTTTGGATCGTGTCGCCCTTATCCATTTTGATCTTCTTGAGCTTCTCTTTCAGCACCAGCTTCCTATGGTCGTTGTTATTATGATACAAATTTTTCAAGGCTTTCCACATTTCATATGGAGTCGCCTTCCCATGGAGGCTTGAGACAATATGGTCTCGAACTCCCTCTAACAAGATCCTTATCGCCTTTGCTACATTCTTCTTTCATGCATCAAGAAGTTAAGCATTTGTTGTTGCAGGCTGCGGGACATCAATATATATGAAACCATTCAGTCTATTGTCCTCGAGCACTGCTTCCATCCTATCCTTCCATGCAATATAGTTCAAATTTCCCTCGAGTGCATATTCGAGTCTCAAGCCATCGAAAGACATCTTGATCTGTTGTTGGATCCTAAAGAATAAATCTGCAAATTAAAACCTTATCAAAACAAACTTTGTTCTTCTCTTCTTATTGTGATTCTTGGCACTCTGATACCATGTAAAAAATATAACAATGAGCTTCAATCTGATCTTGTAATGTAATAAAACAAGATATTCAATCCTTTTACAATTTGCGGAAACAAAACACGATCACACAATCACATAACAAGTAAGATAAAGAGACAACCATTCGCACAACACAAGATGTATCTAGGGAAAGCACACTACCTAAAACCCCACTATATTTATATTGTATAAAGTCAAGATCATGAAACAATACAATGCTTTCTCTCTTATAGAAATTCCTGCACTCTGCCAACTATCTCACTCTGATCTAGGAAAAATCAACCAATTAATTTAACCAATTATTAGCCTCTACTCAGCCTGCCTTTCTCACACATTCCTGGAGGAGTTAAATCCCTATTAAATAGGAAAATTCTTATAATTAATTGTGCAATTCTTCCTTGGCCTCCACATGACTCTATAACTGACCTATACAATTTTATAATTATACAACTGGTATTTATCATCCCTTTAACCTCAGTCTCAACTGGGCCATCCTCAGAACTGACATCCAACATCTATTTATAGAGAATTATTAGTTAATTTATTGATCACTACTTGTGATTTAAATCATATTAAATTCACTTTACCTCTCACTAGCTCATCACTCAATTAAAACTAGTTAAACTGATTTTAACCCAATTTCTGGAGTTAACTAATTACAACTCACAAATAACTGTAACTGTACCCCCTTAAATCATGGGAGAAATCTACATGCATACTCTCTAACCCTCAACTTGAATTTCCTAATCTAAATCAGTCATTCTGACTTAGTTAACTATTACAAGCTCTCATGAGATGAAATTAAAATTTCTCTTCCAATTTAATCAAGGGAAAATTAAATGAGAAGCCCCCTTGGGGTGCCATTTCCACAGCATTGTTTAACAGTGTAATATTTATATGCTTTAAATTTATTTTTTAATGTATAAGGGAATATTTAAAGGGACTGTTTATTCCTTTGTTGTTGTTAAGTATTAAACAAGTCTCCACGGTGGGAAGATCGAGTGGTTGGCACTGTTAGAGTCGGTCTTTCATCCCTCCGTCAGAGATCAAAAACTCTTTGTCGCATTTCATTTTAGGCGTCTCATTCACTTCAGTCATTTGCATTCCATTAGGAGCATCGGTCTTCTGACGGAAGGGTTTTGTCACTCATACCCCTCGTGCCTTATACCTGCTGGCTTAGGTCTGTTTATCGAAGTCCATCAAAATCATTTTACAGTCAATGACAGTCAATGTTTGGTCTTTTGGTGGGCAAAGAGTTTTTTAGGGTTTTTCAGTCATTATGTCTATGTTTCAGTCTTCATAATGTTTAATAATGCCAGCAGGCACATGAGGGAAGCTCAAAATAAGTTTTCATCGCAAAGTTCCGTTGTCATAATGATTGATCATGACTTTTCTTCAAAACTCTGTTTTGAAGAAAATCGTCATTTTGTCCTTGTAATAAATTCCATGTATATATTTCCAAGTTTTTCAGTTGTCTAAATCTTCAGGAGCAGCCTTGGTCACCTTTGCCAAGTTCCGTGTCAGTCATCCCTGCAAAAGATCGACAAAAAATTCATCATCAGCTCAAAAATCAAAGGAAACAAGTAAAAACAGAGTTTATGTGAAAGTGCCAAAGTCTGCAAAAGTAGAAAGAGAATTTTCCAAATCAAAATCAAAATCCTTTATGTATATGAAATATTTTCACGTTTAAACAATTCATGTGCAAAAAAATCCTCAAAGAAGCCGAGTTAAATGGTGAAAGATCAAAAAACAGTGTTGGAGGGCGAACTGTGGGTCAAATTCAGTGTCGCGGCACATTGGGCGTTTGGCGCAGCGCATATGGCAGTTTTTTACAATGCAAAATTCAACGTGCGCGGCGCACACAAGGTGTGTGGCGCACTGGGCCAACAAGCCAAAATTTCATCACTGCTTCCAAAAAATCAAAACAAAACAATCTTTGTTGCTCCGTGTAAGTGTGAATCATCTTGCTATTACCTTTGGTCAGTATTTGGAGTTTTTTGAAGATTGGTTGGAGGATTTGTAATATCAAAACATAAACCCTATCATTTCATTAAAACTGCTCCTTAGGGTTTGTATTTGAATTGTAAAATGTGAATTTTGTGTCAAGTAGTTCAAAGCACATTCCCCACCTGTGGTTCTTTTCCCCCTCACTATCACAATATCATTAATATCCCTTCCTTATTCCCTTATAAAACCACTCATATCACTTATTTCCTAAATCCTATTATCCATATCCCTAAACCCTATCATCCCCTATCACTATCACTTTCCCATATCTTTTGCAAAGAGTTCCTAATTCCCAAAGTCCCCAAACCCCACATTCCCCAAACATAATCAAGTGAATGTCTTCACATTATAAACTTCACTTGGTTGAAACATATTTTTCCCACAGTCTACTATACTCACTGTCCCTATTTACCACAGCCCCTTCCTATACAGTCCCTTCCTATTCGGAATATTTTGGCAATTGAAATCAAACACCAATTTTTCATTTTCAACCAATCGAACATACACTTGTCATACCTTGCAACATCATGGAGACGGACACAGTTTCATCATATAACAAGACAGTGATTCCGCCACCGAACTGCATGCACCAAGAGGGCACTGAGGCGGCGTAAAACGCATGATAGGCTCCAAATCTTGGCCGAAGCTTCTTTGGCTCAGCATGATACTTGATGAGGGACTTTCAGTCCAAATTTCAGCAGATTTGGAGAAAATTTTGTCAATTTTGAATTTTTGGTCACAAAACAGGTTTTCCTGCCCTACGCGTAGCGCCACCTTGCGCGCGCTTATGATTGGCAGCTCTGCAGGAAGAAAAATTTACATTTTTGGATTTTTTATGAAAATTTAGGCATGATAAAAAATGGCCTAAGAATTTCATCAAGTTCTGGGTGGCCTAAAGGGTCAAAAACACCTTGAAAATGGCCTTTCTGCCACTTTTTGCACCCATAGGAAGCAGTGTTGGGAGATTGAATTTTTGGAGGGGCAAATGGACACCAAATCTAGAAATTCCACCTGGGTTAGAAATTAGACAGGTAGGGCTTTCCAACGAGCTATCATGATCTCAATTTGGACTTTGGAAAGTTCCTCAAAATCAGCTCCAAAGTTGTGCTATGCATAGAGATTTTGGGCACGGCGCATAGAAGATTTTGGCATATTTTTCACTCCACAGCTCAGAATTTCGCCTAGTTTTGGCCAATTTCACTTTTTCATGTAACTATGGATGTACCTTGATGTAATTTCATAACCATGATGTAATTTTGGCACATTTTTACTTGTTCTATAGGATTCATTCACTAAAAAGTAAAAATTAAATGAATGAATCAGTTTCCTACCATATAGAGGCAAGTTGTTTGATTGCCTAGATTTCAGTTCCTAGTTTAGAATTGATTGAAACAACTCCTAGAAGGATGAGCTAGACCCCTAGAGGCATGGGAATGGGTTAGGCTGGTCTATATTATGTATTCTCTGAGACTTTTTCAGGGTTGGACATTTGGGATTGCATAGCACTTCATTGTACATTTCATAGACCAGGAATAGACCAGGAATTGCAGCCCTCTTTGGGATCCTTGTGGCTCTGTGATTTGATGGTGTTTTTCTCCATGTATTTTTAATTTCACTGATGTTTATGTGTACCATTCTCATTCTCCTTTCTTCTTAAATTAAGCAAATCAGTGTTAAAGGTAGAATTCAGTAGCTTGCTCTGCCTTTAGTTTTGTTTAATTTTACATGTTTTCATCTGTTTGAGGAGGACTCTTGAGACCCTCTTTCCCTCTTCAGCTCCCCAACGGTCTGATTCATCCATGCAATCAATATAAAGAATTGAAACACTTTCCTTCCTCGCCCCAATCAGAACTCTGCAAAAACTAGGCCTAATCCCCGCACCCAAAACTGCCTTTCCCTTTTTTCCAACAAAAACTCCCAAAAACATAATCAAACTCCTTTATTTATATACCTAGCCTAAAATTATTTTTTATTTCAGTCATCTCAAGCCCTATTGATTACTTTTCGCTGAGATTGACCCGGAGAGAGCCCTCTCCTGTTCTGGTAGGGCTAGCTACCAGACTGAGTGTGGTTTGATGTTACCCTGAACTCTGCCTTCTTTTAGCCTGAGGTAGATTTAGGCAATAACAGGCACAATGGGAAGTTATCCCCTCCACCCAGTTTCAAGGAGTAGGATTTTCCACCCTTGTGGAGTCTAGACTCTTGCTATGTCATTAATTCTTGGTATATCTGGCTATTGGGTACACTCTTGGTGTTATAATGGCAGTGACTAGGTTTGATCTTAGACCTTGCCCAAATTACTCCAATGAGTTACTAATTCATCATAGTTTAAAAAAAAAAACATACTAAAAAATTATCATTAGGACATATATGAAGTCCATAGAACATGCAGGTGCATCATACAAATGGGATATTTTCTTCAGAAAATAGGTATGATTTGACTATGTAGTTTTAGTTGGAATATATATTTAAGTTTCTAATTTCTTAAACATTTAAATTTGTTATTTAGAACTTATTAACTTATCTCAATTTAGTATTTTCAAAATTTGATGGACAAGAGTGAGGTCAATTTTTTGACCTCCCTCTTGTCTATAGATTCCAAAATATTATAAGAATCTATAATCGAGATAAGGATGGATTCCTATTGGTAGGACTATAGTTCCACCTTTTGGATTAAGCACAATGTATAAAAACATGTATTCTACATATTAGACTTAAGTTTTTCAAATCTTATGGTAAATGAAATATTGGTTACTTATTTAGGTTTATGTGGGGGGAATAAGGGGAATTGAAAATTTTTAATTTATTTTTAAACCCTTACTTCGATTCAATGAAATATCATCATTTTATTAGATAAATTATGCCTTTTCTTATCAATCATTGGAATAATATTTTACAAAAAAAATAGAATATTCGTTGGGATATGGAAATCAAGCCATGTACAGAGGTTTAAAGGTGGGTATGTTAATATTTACAAGCCACTATGGGTCAACCCATGTGTAATGGTGTAGATATTTTCAATGTTGCTTATACCAATGGTAAAACCATTGCATAAGAGTACGAAGGCATTTTAGGTAGGTTGATCATTTTATATTGGGATTTTGTAGTGTTCTCCTCTCAATGTTATGTTGTTCTTTGTTTCTGCCTTGTTCATGGTTCTAGTTAACTATGGGTTTCAATTGCATACATGATGCAATGGTTTGAATGTCACTTAGTTTGGGCTTTTATGATGTTCCTTTTTTCCTCTACACCACTCATGGTTATGGTTCCCTTTTAGGATCAATTGCAATCCAATGGTTTGTAGAAGCATCATCTTAATTTTATTAGGTGTTGTCTCTAAATTTTCCTCTTCATGTCCCACATTTATAGTCACCGCGACATTTATTATAATGTTATTTACACACTTTGATAATAGTTTTAAAGTTATCTGGTGAATATTTTCCAGGATGCTAATGGTTCTAGTTTCAACCTTCTTTTCTTATGTTGTTGGTAATCATCTCTACCCCATTCATGGTTTTGAATTTCTCTAGGGGTTGATTGTATTTTAATGGCTTGCAAGGTGAGATTACATGACTCGATTAATGTTGTTTGGTAAGACTTTTCAATTTCTTCACTTAATATCTATGTTGTGCTTGTATTTCCTAAAGATTTTTTAGTTGCTTTAAAATATATAAATACTTTGATTTTAAGGTTAGCTTCCACCCATACTTCTCAAAACATCATGTGTGTTTGTAACTAGAAGATATTGTTGTTATATTTCCAAAATTGTATTTCAAATAAGTGTTGGCTTGAGATTTTTGGTTGTCTATTGTCTCAATATTGTTGAATTTCTTTGCATGAGCTACGGTCTCTAACTTTGAGTTTGGCCTCTACCCATGGTTTTTAGAACATTGTAATTGACTATAATTGGAAGGTAATTGCTACTATATTTGTAAATACTAAGTGTCTTGAATGCTTGCAAATTTGGCTTTGTTTCCACAATCATTATTTTGTGTTAATAATATCTCATATTTGAAGTTAGTGGTTAAGTGAGAAAAAATGCTTCAAGCAAAATATTTGTTTTCATGATGCATTGGTTTCCATGGTTACCAATATACTTGATGTTTATTGAAAATTTAATACATGTACACAGTATTAAAAAATGATTATCCATGCTCTAGTGTTGGTAATGGGTATGGATAAGATATGCTTGTGAGTAAATGTGTTTTATGATATTTTCCATCTATAACAAGTCTTCAAAAATATACAACAAAACATGTGCTTGTAGTCATAAAAGATTTCCAGATGGAACTGTGTATAGGATTAATATCATGTCCAACATTTCGGGTGGACCTGCCACCCATCATCAGGGACCAGATAATATTGAATGATAACATGTGAGTGTTGGTCGGCCTTAAATAGAAAAGGAATTAATTAGTCGTTAGGGAAAAAAAATAAAAAATTTAAGGGAGTCGTTAAGGGTCAATTCAAAGGGGGTATAAATAGGATTTTGATTTGAAAAACTCATGGATATGTCAAGTTGCACCATATATATCTATTTGTTCAAAAAAAACTTCATTTACTTCAATTTTCTTGTGCGTTTCATTTATTAGATGGCTAAATGATTCCAATGTAGGTGATTCCTTAGATGGAATTTTATTCCAATTAATGCTCATTTTATTTACAAAATACACAAAGGAGTCTTCTGGTCACCAATATCTAATGCTTAAAATGTATTGCTATGAAGGAATTTGTTTTCCAAATGTCATGATACACATTTTTAATGTACCTAATAGTACTTAGTAACTTAGGGTAAATATAATTATTAGACATAATTAATTAACACTCATAGATAGACACCTTTGTGTGCGAGTATAAGAAAGTTGTGCAACTTTTATTTTCTATGTTGAAAATACCTTTATGTTTCGTACAAGGAATATATATGTTTCATCCTCGAGGTACTTTTCATTCTTAATAACAAGGCTCAAAGATTGAACATATGTAGGGAGGATCTCAATCGTTCCTCCTAACCTCCTGAGATAAACCTAAATGAGAAGAAAGCCATGCAACTTGTAAAGCATGACTGAAAATTATGTGTGTGTGGGGGGGGCACATGGTGGGAAGAGATGTTTAGGGGGTTTGGGAGTGGTTTTCTAAGTGGAATCAAATCCATTATTGTATTGTTAATGAAAAATGTCTTTCAATTTATATCGAAGTGATGAAATCAGATAAATGAAAATTAAAATTGTGTCCATTTTTTGTGGGGTGATGGAATAAATCTAAAAACAAACTCCACCATCTCAATCTACCTAGGGATTTTATTTATCAATGTTGGATATGTATTCTATTCTTCACATGATTAGTTGTTTGGAATCTAGTTCCTAATAAGGGGGCTTCAACCCCATATAACTATAGTTGTGGGGAGTCTAGGGGGGAGGAGTGGTGGCACTTTTATCTAGCCCTCCCTGGCAAGGGATTTCGAGGGAAGCACCCCCAAAGTGAAATTTTTGAAAAAAAATCCTTATAAATATTGTGATTTCATAGTTAATCTGGACCATTCATCATTAGGTTGCAAATATGACTGTAGAAGTTATGTTATGTTTTTTTTTCCTTGGAAGAAAACCCTATTTAAAGAGGGAATTGTATAGTGGCTATGTAACCATTGAGGGATATTGAAAAATATTGTTGGTTTTCCCAATTTTGGTTTCTAGGGTAAAATATTTGTGTTAATTTGTGTGTTTTCCATTGCATATTTTCTATTTTATTTAAGAATTTATTTGTATTAATTTAATTGTATATGGTTAAATCCTAGAATCAATAAAAGTATTCGATATATGCTTTCATGGTATTCTAGAAACCATCTCCAAAAGAAGATTCGGAAACTACTCCAAAAGCTAATGGAAAATAAATAAAGCTATAAATATGTGTGTGTGTGTGTGTTCAACATTATGACAATGCAAAAAACACTTCAATTTATATTATTTATCATCTTGGAAACCAAAGTATAGTTGGTAATATTTAATGTTTCCCCTAATTCTTCAATAGCACCAATGAAAACATACACCTATACTCGACATGGACATGGATAGGAAATATGTGGTTCTGTATTTTTCTTGCGTTTGGAACTCTTGGCGCTTCTTTTTCACCCCTATTTTTTCCAAAATCAATAGAAATATATTGTATAAGGGGCACTTCTAGATTGTTTTCATTTCCTTACATGATGATGAGGAAACATTCCATGAATATCATCAAATCATGATGTTCTTGGATTGTATTAAAAGCAAGAATCCTACTAAAAACCTTGATCTTATGGGTAAAGGTGGCATAGTAGTAAGAATAAAAGGTGTGGACATTAGTAAAAATTTGGTATTAAGGCATATTTATTCATTAATAAGGATGCCTTAAGGGATGAATAATATGTAGAGTCTCTTAAATTGGTGTATGAAGAACAACAACTTGTCATTTCCCATGGATGAAGGGAGGTTGTAATCACAAAGTTTGTGGGGAAGATAGTAGGTTTGTATTTCTCAACCCACTAGTGTGCTTCTTATATATATTTCAATTCACAACTTTTTGAGATTTATAATGAGATTTTATTGAAGTGAGATATCATTGAGATCATGTTTTCCTCCCGTGATAAAGAGGAAGAAGCCTTTGAAATGCATTACGCAAGTATGTCATGGCCAGCTAGCTCTTCCAGTTCAAGATATATTATGAGTAAAGTATATTTGGTGCTTTAAAATTGACGATATACCAACTTTTATTATGTTATGGATAGATGGAAGACACTGTAGACAAATCAATTTGGTTCATTCAAGAATATGGAATTGAGCTTACCCATTTATGAAAGAGAATGAAACAAAATGAAGTCAAAGAGAAAGTAGAACTAGAAATGTAAACAATGGAGTCCCTCTTGGCTTTTGGTGAGTGTTATTTTGTGATAAAGTATAGACATGGAAACATGTCAATTTATGATAGTGTGGGCTATATAATTGCTCTATTTTTTAATCTTAAATATGTAATACTACCCTTATGACATAAAGTTCACTTTGAACCTTATAGATGTGCACAATGAGCTAAAGAAAATTGAAGAAATGTTTGAGGTTGTTTCTAATTAGAGATAATTTCCATACTTTAGAGAGTTTTGAATGTAAATACTCATGCTAATTGCCATCATTATGTCTCCCATTTGAAGAAAAAACTAATGATTGCAAATGAATTTTATTGGTTAAATACATTCTAAAACTAATTTTGTGAAAATTTGTGACAAATGGTGCTGGTAGTTTGGCTTGCATGCATGAAACCAAGGCTTATTCCTCCATCAATGTTAACATTTAGAATAAATGGAAGAATTAGCTGATAGATATCCAAAAAATATAAACTACATATGGTATATTAAATTCCCCACTTGTATTGACATATAGGCATGCATTTAAATGCAATAATAGTCATTTACAAGGTCATGCATGCTTCCACTAGTGGAATGAGTTTGACCACGAGCTTCATCTCACATGTGCTTTACAATATAACAATGAGGGAGACTTTGATCTTTGGCAACAAGGTAGAAAAGATACAACCTACAGTTCCAAAAATATCGTTCAGTTGATTACATTCCAACAGGGAAAACACAAATTTTCTAATCATAACTAGAGTAAATCTTAGCCAATTATTGCAAAATCCTTGAAAATTGGTGTCTTGCGATTAATAATTTTAGTTGCAATACCTCTTTTACTCCTTTTTTAACACTAGCTTATGTTATCCCTTAAACTAATGTAGTTCCCACGAGTATGGTAGTAATGAGAACTGTTATAATGACATGTTTGCATGGCAAATTCTAGAGATTTGAAGTAAAAAGGAGCTAATGAAGCTTTTGCAAAATATTTTAAGGAACCTAGGAGAGTGATGCACATATATGTAAACATTGATGTAACTCCTTTGTTATAAGTGAAGGAAATGTAAATCATTAGCAATATTGGACCCTTGAAGCCCTTAGAGAGTATAAATAAGCTTTCAATAAGTATTTGGCACAATTGAAGACACATGGGATCAAATAATGACACATTTATCATAAGAGAGTAAATGAATATTTTATGATGATGTTGAAGGAGTGTAAAGAACTTACATAAGGGATGAGATGGATTAAGGTAGTCACTATCTTTGTAACAATTCATCTCAAGGTTTTTTTGGGATATACTCTCATACAAGGGAAGAATATATCTACCCATCATGTCCAAATCAAAATCCACATCTTAAAAGAGAATCATGATTCATCAATTATAGGTCATGTTGTATTTTTTAAAACATACTACAATATTTGACATCCTTTTTCTAGAAAAAAATAAAGATGGCATTCATAAACGCGTGTCTAAATGAGATATCTATTAGCACCATAATTTTTAATTTGTCACACTTTGATGGGGGTAGAGGAATGCACAAGGAAGGATTTTGGGGCGATAGCCACCCTGCCAACTCCCAAGATCATTAAGGAGGGGGTGGTGTGGCCTTCCTAACCATGCATTATACGTGCGGAGATTGTCACTTGTATTTATAGAGGATTGGATGTTTGCAAGTTTATTATCAATCTTTCCTTTGCTTGGAAAACCTTTGTATGTGAAGAAGAATGTGTATGGGTTGCAAGAGAGCTCCTTCGACATCTATGCGTGATAGGATTTTGGAATTATTAAGAGACCTCGAATTATTGTGAGGGAGGTTGTAGTGGAAAAATATAGAATAGAGAGGGTTTACTAAGTTTCATTTGATAGTTATCCACCTTGAAATTGGAATCTTACTATATCAGACAGGGAAAGGAAATGGTTATTCTTCAATGGGTTGTCATCAGAATGTGAATGTTAGTCTGCAACAAGTCTTGGTTAATTTCACAAACTTTTATTTTGTTTGGAAGGCTAAAACAGCTTGGGATTCTGAAGTCATTCTACATCAAGGTGTTTTCTTTTACTCCTGGTCTCCTAGCAATGTAAATTTTTGCTCCTTTTTTTATGTACTATGTTATCTTGTTATTGAATGTTTATGTGTGGTGTGGAGACCTTATTTCCTCTCTCTGGTTAAGTGTGAGAAAATCATGGTTGGTCTGTGTCTCAAGACTCCGCTTCATTTTAATTCTACTTTGTATCTTGGGTTACAAGCATTCCCCTAGCCTCTCTTATTCATTTTCCCCTCATTTTTTTGGCACTTGTGTGCTAGATTCGCCTTGGTATCTTTCTTGTCTGCGATAATTGATTTGAATCATTTATTTTTCAACTAGATCTGGTGTCGTGTGGGGAGACTAAATCTATATGAAGGCTAGAATTTCTACTTTTGAACAAGACATGGGATTGTTGTAGGTTTCATGGGAAGCACATTTGTTTTCTTGTAGGGGTTATCAAGGTTTTACAGTCCACCTAGTTCACCATGCCTTGACAGCAGGGTCACAGCCATAGAGCTACTAGGGAGCATGGTTGAACTAGTAGGTCTCTCTCTGAGGCTCTAACCAAGGAGGTGGTTTCTATGTACCAAGTCGTGATCCCCCCATGCACTCGGGCTAATATCCATATGCTATAAATAAATGTTCATAGAGACAAACATTCAATTTGGATTTTGAGCTCGTGGAATAAATTTCTCATTTTCTCTTAGACTTCACGCACACTAGGGGAAGGAAAAATCAATATATGCACATAGTCACTCTTTATTGGCAACTGAAAATATTATTGGGGAAAATTCTTAAGGAAAAGCATGATAACTAAAATGAAATTATATCCTTTCTTAATGATATGCAAAGGAAACAATGGATAATGCAGGACACTCTAGATCGATTGGAAGCTCACATGAGACATATGGAAAAGCACGTATAATGTGACTTCAAGATTCTAGTTCCTATGGGTTCTAGACCAGGAAACCCTATTCTTGTGACATCATCTGACTTGTAAATGTATGTCTCTTTTGTTCATCCTCTATTGGTTTTTTGGATCTTTGAAGATAAGATTTGTTGGTATGTGTAGTTTTATTAATGAATGTGAATCTTTGGAATTTAGCATACCAAGCAACAAATCTATTCAGAGTGAATATGGTGAATTTTGTGAAATTTTATCTCAATGATGTAACCTTTTATATCTAATAAAAAAACCTCAACTTACAAAAAAAAAAATTGTCACACCTTTTGGTCTCCTTCAATCCCTTCCTATTCTAAATCATAAATGCACCAAATTATCCATGGATTTTATCACAAGTCTCTCTACCTCAAAGGGTAAGGATATCATATTATGTAATCATAAATCAATTAACCTATATGCTCATTTCATTAGTGTATCATAAAAAAACTAAAATCACACGAAAATTTTGAAAGGAATATCTCCACCTAGTGGGTACTACATTAACTATGATCACTTTATACCATCCTCAAAGGTATTCAAATCAAAGTGGTGAATAAAATCCTTGAAGGATACCTGGGGAATTTTTGTTATGGCGGACTAATTGTTAATGTAGACAGAAGCAATCTCCCTATATTCAATTACTGACTCTAGTAACAAATAGACAAGCAAGAAAATATTTCCCGAAGTTTATCTATATTGAATCATAAATAGGAATGGTAAGATATTTAATCCATACCTTTCACGAAATGCTTGATGAATATCCTCATTATGGTTTAATGCAACTCATCAATGCTTATAAACCAGATCTGCAAACATAGAAAGAACAAGAGATCAAAGGCATATGCAGGATAAATGATTTAATAGAACTCATACTATTGATCAAGGAAACTAGTACCTAATATCATTCCAATGGATGAATAAAAGAAAAATATACCATATATCAATCCCATTGGAAAATATAGTGGGAAGAAAAACTCATTTTTATTAATCTCATAAATAAAGGAGTTACACAACCTTGTCCTTGATGAAGTGTGGCTCCTCGCAATGATATACAGTATTCTCCTTGGATGAAAATCCTTCCAAACTTATTTGAGAAGCATAATTCTACCTTCAGTAATCCCCCCAAAACCCTCTAGTCTATGTTTTATTTATAGGCCAAGAGGAGGAGATTTCAGATCTTCGTATCAAGGATGAGATCCTCAAAAGGTGGGATTAGGGTTCCTTAAAGAATGGGAATTATCTCCATGAATAGAGGGATTAGGCTCGAATAAGCATCACCTCAAATCTTTCAGTTGGGAAATATTCATCCAATAAAGCTTCTAGATTTCACTTTTTATTTTTACGTTTTGTTGAGTCATGTGCGTAATTTATAGTGGAAGACATAGAACACTTCTACTCATACTTTAATGGTAAGAGCTTTGTATGCACATAAGTTAGCTAGGAAAGTGTGCAGGTGACTAAAAGTAGGTTTTTAGACCATGAAATCAGGAATTCTCATTCTCATTGGGAATTTTTAAGTTCTAGACTTGCAGGGGAATGCTTTGGAACACATTGATGGATAGCGAAAGATCTAGTTTGACGATAATTTTCCATGGTGAAAAAATGACATGTAACAGATTGCCCCCTAAAGTGAAAAGTTATAAAGGTTGTTTGAGGACTGAAGTGCTTTATCATGCTAAACATTGGATCAAAGACCATGGTTGGAGACCTGCACCAATCAATCAAGGGATACAATGAAATATATAATCGCCACTGAGGTAGGAATTCCCATACTTAGAGTAAACATAACTCAATGAACCAATATGGAAATACACAAATATCCATGTCAATAGTAGACACAGTATGGACACGGCCATAAAAAATTGATATATCTGCACAATCATGAATAAAAAACTCCACACAACCTGGATGGATGAAACAATATCTAGGGTCCTAATTTCCATCTCTATCAATCTATAGTACGAATCTAAACCACTTGATTACCATTCCATGATGTGAACCGTTAAAAAGTGAAAGAGAAACCACCAATAATGATAATGTTCCTCAAGGTACTTCCAGTACAACATATGAAGTATGAAAATATGTCTTGAATTCAAACACTCATAGAATCTATTGGTCCCCCGTGTTTTGATAGTTTGGAAAATCAAAAGACAAGGCAACATCAAAACCAATATTTAGAGTTACAGGATCTAGTCCTCCTACTCTCAGAGATGGATCTCTCAAATTATTTGTTTTTGCAAAGGTTTATCTTGTGTGCTTTGAGTATTGGTTTTAGACTAGTTATTAAGTGCGAGTGTTTGTTTGTTTGTTTGGTTGAATTGATACAGTAGAACATAAAAGGTCTAGGAAATATAGATAGAAAGGGGAAATGTCAGTTTCATTGGGCAATGGAGTCAAAAAGAGGTCATGACAAACTTATCAATGGATATGGGATATCAAAGGGAAAATCTAACTTGGCCGCAGGATCCTTTGGTTTTGGAATGAGATGGACATCAATGATTTGGAAAGAGAAGTTCAATTCTCAACAAAGGGAATTTGAAAGCACAACTTGAACAATAAAGAGCTATTTGATTGACAGGGCTAACCATGAATTCTACAAATCACACTTTAAGCAAATAATGACTTCAAAACAACTTTTAAAATGAAATATAAGATTCGGGGAACACCCTATTTCCTCAAATATTTAATTTCAAATGACTTAGAAAACATAAAAGGTTCACTGATATTTACGGTCATATAAGAGGGGACACCTAAATACACCTATGATCACAACTATAAAGACATTTAAGCCAACTATTTAAGCAAGGACAAGGGGCATGATCAGAACAGACCTCCTTGGCTTACTATAAACAAAGATACTTCAAAGGGAGACTTCAATAACAGCCTTTAAGTGGCAGCAGACAAGCAGGGAGAACCGTAAATCATGCTGAAACCAACTTATTGAAACTATTAGAGAAATAAACAAGCATGAGGACTAAAGAGAGAGATTAAAGACTCTAAAATACCTCAGCAGAAGAAAACATAAAACAGTGAAGGATAAACAGGTCTAAGGCCCTTCCAAGAGTCATTTCTTAGCCTAAAACTTTCATCCTACTATAGTAAGAATTTATGTAACAAAATGAAAATAGGGGAAAACATTAAACAGTTCAGAATACTTCACCAACAGCCAAGCTCATGGATCCAATGATAGAGCCCTCTCAAGAACAAGCATGCAACAACATCATCAGGGCTTCCAAGACTTCAATTTCTTCTTCAACTTCAACAGACTATGTATTATTTCAGAGAGTTTCAGTATTACAACTAGCATCAACTAACCAACCAATGTTTTCAATGGATTCCTCAACAAGTTTTTATAGAGGAATGAGGAGATCGAAAAGAGAGAAAAGATCTTCTGACTTCAATTAATACAGTTAATGTTTCTCAGCCTTTGAGGGGCTCAAGGGAGAAGTTTATAGATATTTTCCTGTATTAATTGGTTTACATTAAGTATTTAAGCTTGCTAGAAGCTTATGTTGACTTTAAGGCTCTGTGTCATTTCTGTAATAACTCAGCTGATATTTTTGTAATCAATCCTTTGGGCTGAATTAACTGTTCATCTGTATTGAGAAAATATCTTCTGTTTTGATCATTACTCGGCCTTTGTTGAATGATGTGAGGCCACAGGTGGCAATCTGGTAGCTGAAAGGAATAAATTTGCCTCTGATGTGGTAGTGGAGGCATCCTCTGTCTGATAAATATTCTTGATTTGCCTTTAACTGTGTTTAATTCAATGGATTAGGCTTTTGATAATCGACCTCAACCGTAATCCATTAAACTGTATAATCAATGTTTAATCCTTCATTTCTACTATGTTTAGGTCTTCGACACTGATACTCTTTGATTTTATTTAATCTTATTGTGTCTTGTTGATGTGCAGGTGCCACAGAGGGTTCATAATAATATTAGTGCTCGTGACGCACTGATGAAATGTGGCGTTGAACCCTTCGTGGTAATCCTTTTGATATAATGGGAAAAACCTTTGAACCTGCAAAATATACACAAATGTCATAAAATCCTTCGTATTGGGGAAAAACTGCTTAGGAGGCTTTGGCTTGGAGCGTGGCCATTGGATGACAGCATCCAATGGTTGAGATTTCATGCGAAGATCAAAAGGGAGGCGGTTGATGAATAAGCGGTGGATATTTATATTAGAGCAGTTGATCTTGTAAAGATCAAAGGTGGGGAGTGACCGGGGAGACATAATGAAGTAGGGCCGCTTTTTGATGAAAACAGAATAAATACAAAGGAAATGTGGTTAAAGTCCTTTGGCGGAGATAAATACATGGAAGGGAAATTTGGGGTTTCGGGATGGTGGTGGACCGTCGGATCAGATCAGCCCACGAAATCAACGATGGAGATCACTCTGCAAATTCCTTCGAGAAGGGTGTAGGGCGATAATATATGGCCAGATTAGATCTAATTCGTTGATCTGCAGAGATCAACGACGGGAAACACAACGCGATAAAACACAGTGAAAAAAGGGGAAAGTGGTTTTGGAGAGAAAAACATGTAGTATCGCGCGACGAAATGGGAGAAAGGTGGTTTCACCTTTTTGAACACGATATGTGTTAGAAGGTGACACGTGGATTTTGAAAACAACTTATATCGCGTGATTTTGGGAGTTTAATGTCTGTGCTGAAAGTTACGCAATATGGAATGCCAGTTGTTAGATCTGGGGCCTCAGATCTAATGGTGGGGAGTGAGCACGATATGGACATGATGTGCAGGTCATAGCAGGAAGGGTGGTTTCAATATGGGTTCTCGGATCAAGGATTGGACGACTGAGATTAAAAACCGAGGAAGGCAGGACCCACAAGAAGCAGGCCTATCGGGTTTAATAAGGGTTGTTGGATTTCAGCATCAACGGCAGAGATCGCATATGGGGTTTAAATGAAAATAATGCAAAGGTGGAGAAAGGTTATGTTGTCGATAGATGTTGTCACTTCTAGAGACAACTTAGAGTTGCCATAGACCAGTGCCTAGGACATCTTATCATAGCAAGGAGCACATAATATAACTCGGGTGTCAATCCAAAAGGCTCTCCTGCTATCTCTTGTAAAACAAGGAGATGGATTTAAATGGGACCAGAACTTACAGAAACTGCCACAGGGAAAGTATTTTTGCAGAGACAAGATGCAAAGTTCCAATACAAAGGCATCAGACAGTTAAGAGACAATTTACTATAAAGAGGGCCAATTCAAGTAATATGCCACAGAAATCGAATATCAGAGGGTGTATGCAGTGAGAGAAATATAAGAAGATATTAGTTAACTTTGGTCTGATACCCAGATACACAACAGAACCATATATGGGCTTATCATTCTAAGAATACATACATGACAATGGTATTTTAAAAGCACCCTCCCAAAACAACTAATATAGTAGAAAGATGGATGAAATGAACATGAAACAGTATATCATGCCTGAGCCATATTTAAAGCGCTTGACTGATCCAAGTATGGGTATCAACTAGGATAAATCCTTACCTAAAATCAGTGAGCCACTCACATTCCAGTACATGATACAAGAAGAAGGATACAATGAAATATTGTATTAAACACAGTGGAGAAGATTACATACTGTGGAATATCAAAGACCAAAATCCTCTAATACATATAGAACTCCTTCTCACTGAGACCCTACGGGCTCTGAGCCTTCATACAAGAGCCTTTACAAAATGTTTACAAAAATGCCTTTCACTGCACTATTTTCTGATAAAAATCTGGAACCCTCACAATGTCTTTCTTCCTCCTTTTTATAGGGGAAGGAGAAGAGAAACTCATAAAAGAAGTAGGTGAAAACAATTAATTGTTTAATTAAAACAAAATGGTGGAAACATTCGCGCCCATATTTCTAAATGACTTGGTAATATTATCTGTACTTGATAATCTGCTTGCTGAAATAAATGCACTGGGTAGGAAATCTCTTTAAGAACACGGTATAAAGATGAATTCACATGAACATTCTGTCCTTTCCTGGAGAAAATTTGGCCGAAAATAAAACCTGGAGGGTATTGTTTTCTGTGCTGGGTACCCTCGGCCATCCAATATTTAAATTTGGGTTTGAAACATTGAATGTTGATTGTTGGATTTCCTCATCTTCCACTGATATTTCTTATCTGCACCATTAATATCCCCATCCGCAAAATATTTGTTTTGAATGGCTCCGGAGGGTCTGATAGATTTCGATCCTTGTTGTTTTAATGAGATTCGCGTCACGGCAGCTACCCAGGGATTTTCTTCATAAATTCTGCCTTTGCAAGTTGATCCTTTGATGTGTATTCAATTTCTGTAACGGAGGTGGAGATTAATGGCGGTTTACCTCCCTTTTCACCCTGCAAAACACACAACCTTGTTAGGAAAACAAAGGCATGGGAGGGGAGTGATGTAATGGAGGCGACTATGAAGTGGCATGACATCGTGAACTGGTGGAAGCACGCAGGGTAGTGGCGAAAGATGTAGTGGAGCAGTGGTATACGGACTAGACAGAGGTTCTCTTCGTAAAAACACTAAAACAAGACACATGAATGCGATATACAAATATGAATGGAATATACAGATGGTGAAGGGAGAATGAGATTGACACGTGTGACAATACATGGTGGGAGACTCGGTCAATTAGTCAATCACGCATATGATCTCGACCACATGATTTCAGAGCGATATCAACAGTTAGGAATGCATTGTACAGCAACGGAATGGTGGACCCGGGACACTGTAGACCTACATTAACACCCGTGCAATTACATCAAGAAACCACCGTTGGATGGAGCTCTTTGGATCGGACGGCCAGCGTTAATATCGCTGCACGACTTTGATCGAAAGATAATGCACGATGGAAGGTGGTATTGAAGTCGTGCACTGGGAAGCGTGGCGAGCACCCAATGGAATCACTCCGATTTGGAGAAAACCGCTTGCCTTTGAAAGGTGGTGCGATGAAAACAACTCTGGTTTCTGAGAGGGTGTGGGCACGGGGACCACCTAAGCAAAGGAGATTCTGGGCCATTGATTTGTGTTTCGATCCAACGGTCCGGAGCGGGCGCGATAGATATATACGTTAGGCGCCCTTGGGACTTAACACTCGGTCACGAGCTTCAGTCATATAGACGATAAGATATGAGGGGCTAGGGCTGAAAGGGGCTAGGCCTCCTATGACTTCGAATGTGTGTCTGTGGTGCTTACTAATGTGTTTCAGAGGGCGGGAAAGGCACGGTAAGAAAAAATGAATTTCTTAAGCCACGATAGGAAATTTGAAAGGTTCGGGAGGGGCTGATGGCCAAAAATTTTAATGGGGGCTGACATGGATAACATCGGCTCCAACTGGGGACGGCGCATTCATCCCTGAACGTGTCAAGAATTCCGCAGACCTTCAGATACTCTTTTAGACAGCTCTGCCATTCAGTCCCTCTGCATTCTACTTCATAACATGTCAGCACACGCCTTATTTAATCAAAAACAAAAAGGAAACTAATGTACAATATAATACATCAGGCGTTCCCAGCCTGAATCAAAACTGGAAGTATGGCTTAAGAAATTGCCCATTTACGGGAGTGTCAAGCAGATCGCCCTGTAAGTTTTCCAACATAAAAGTATTATTGCCTCTCTGTTCCGCTATTTTTAAAGGACCAAACCACAGGGGATCAAATTTCCCATGCTTTCCTTTTTCAACCCTCTGGATATCCCATCTGAGTACCAGATCACCAACCTACAATTTCCTGTATTTTGCATGCTGATCAAAGACTTTTTTCATTTTCTCCTAATATTCTATTAACCTCTGATTTACATGTTCTCGTGTTTCCTCTAATTCTACTAATTGATTGATTCTCCTGACCATATCATCAGGTTCCTCCTGACTTTCTTGTATGAAACGTGACATTGGTAAGGCCAGCTACACAGGAAACACCGCTGCTCGTCCATATACCAATTCATAAGGATATTTTCCAGTTGCTCTCTTGCTGGTTATTCTATTTGCCCATAGAGAAAATTTCAACTGGGAATCCCAATTCTTCTGATTCTCGTTGATAGTCTTCTTCAAGGCCCTCACTAGAGTTTTGTTAGAGGATTCTGCCAAGCCACCACCCTGTGGATAATAAGTTGTGGAGTGATGCAATGTAATATTATACTGCTGGCAGAAATTTACAAATTTTGCAAACTTGAAGGCTTGTGCATTATCAGTCACTATTTTAACAGGACAGCCAAACCTGGATATGATGTTTTCTTCCATGAACTTTATGATGACAGTGTCAGTAGCATTCCTTGCAGGTATGGCTTCCACCCATTTTGTAAAGTAATCTGTGGCTGTTAATATCCATTTATGTTGTCCACTTGATGGGGGATGTATTTCTCCAATAAAATCTATTCCCCACTGTTGAAATGGCTCATTCACATGAACTGGGATCAGGGGTAGAGCTTCCAACTTCTGTCTCTCAGCAAATTTCTGACACTTATCACATGCTCTAACCCAATCAAAAACATCTCCAAATAATTTAGGCCAGTAGAAACCAGCCTTTAAGATTTTATGAGCTGTGGCCCTCCAGCTGTAGTGCCCTCCGCAGATTCCCTCATGAAATTCTATCATTATACTCTCTACTTCATCTTCTGTAAGGCACAAGAGTAAAATGCCTAAAGGGTCCCTCCAATACAGCTATCCATTAGCTACTATATACTTTTGTGATTTTAGTCTTAATGCTCTGTATTTTGTTTTATCACAACTTGGAGGACAGCTGAGTGTCAAAAGATATTCAACTATTTCTTTGTACCATGGACTGGTGAGATACTTCATGTGTACTTTCTGAGTAGCCATCTCCAGACCTTGCTGCTCTTTTTCTCTCTCCGACTCTTCATTAGAAATCATAGACAAATTTATGCTCAGAGCTTGACAGTTTGATTCAGATAGCATCTTAGCAAGCCCCTGTCCTTTGATCAGCTTGGTAGGGCGAATATCTAGATGATATTCATGTATTTTAGCAATCCACCTTCCTCTTTTCCCTTCACTGTCTCCTTGAACAAGGATATCCTTTACAGCTGCAGTAGGTACGAATGCAGTGCTTACTAATGCATTTCAGAGGGCGGGAAAGGCACGGTAAGCAAAAATGAATTTCTTAAGCCGCGATAGGAAATTTGAAAGGTTCAGGAGGGGCTGATGGCCAAAAATTTTAATGGGGGCTGACATGGATAACAGGTTAAATAAGGACTGTCGATCTGCAGAGATCAATGGTTGTGATTGGCCGAAAAACATTATGAAGCGGGACGCATAAAATATAACCAAAGTGGCGAGATGCAATTTGGACCGTCCGATCTGGACACGTGGATGGCCCAGATGCAATCAGAGCATGCGATTGGCGGGGAGAAGAACTTGAATGGCGTCGATGTGATTAAGCGTTGACCGTCGATCTGCAGATCAGATCGATGGTGGAGGATGCGTCGGAAGGTGACCAATCGGGGGTGGGGAACAAATGCGCCCGATAAAACCTACGATGCAATGTTGTGCTGATCTTTGATCAGCTTTAGATCAATGGTCGGGAATGGGTTTGATTAATGAATGGCGGGACCACATTATAACATAAAGAAGGCGGAATTTGATTAAAAACGAAGGTTTATTGACTATGGGGCAAGATATATATATAGATTGGTGCCCGGTTGCGGGGCCGTTGGTTTAATGGAAAGCAATAGGCCCAGGGCTAATATATATAAGGGCCAATCGCATCGGAAGCAAGATGTTGGTCTTTCAATCTACCCATTTTCATTAAAAAACATCGTTCTGGCAGGTTTAGACCAAAACTTAGGAAAAGTGGGTTTATCAATTTACAAAGGGAAATATGCATCGTGAATGGGTTTTAAACAATGTTTAGCACCCGATTGCGGGCCCAAGGGTTATATGAAGTGGCAATAAGATCGGGGTTTATAAAACAAAGGGCTTATCGACATCGGACTTTCAAATAACAAAAATACTTGCGTTTGATGGAAAATCCTGATTGCGATAAGCGCTTTATGAGTCTAGCGCCTGGTTCTAGGGCACGGGCACATGGGGGGAAGTGGTTTAGGCTTAGCCTAAAGGGGCTTAAGCACACAGTCAAAAAACTTATTTTTTATGAATTTTTCAATGTTTTTTGATGGATTTGGGGGTTTCGGCAAGGTTCAAAAGTGAGTTTTAAACCTTGTAAAAGGATTTTTATGAAGGGGAAAGGGGAATAAACGAAAAATAGAGGAATTCCATGGGGAATAAAGGGGTAAAAATGAAGGATAGTTTTGAGTGAAGGAGGGGGAAAATGGGATTTTGCAGCAATCTTTTCTTCATGGAAAAACAATAGAATTTTTGAGTTCAAAAGGGGAACAGCAGTGACGATTAACCAAAGGATAGAATATCTTCAGAAGACTTTAAGCACCAACAAATTTGTCAATAAAATTGTTTCTTGAAGGCTGTCCAAAAATTATTTAGCCACCACTTGATATGACAAAATTTTATAGGTGGCTAACAGAATCATTCAATCGAAGATCAATGATGAGAACATGTCATCGAAGCCAAGAAACATGTCATTAAGGCATGCAGTCTTCAAGGTACTGAAGAAGTTTTCTAGACTAACTTCCTAGATAGTGAGTTGAAGTTGATAGGAAGTAATCAGCAACAAGAGGGCCTACGACATGAAACTCATGTAAAGTGTTGAAGAACAAATTTGGAGTGATTCAAGACTGACTCAGAGATGGCTAATGCAATTGAAGGCTACAAATTTCAAGGTAATTTTGGCTGAGGTCAAACTTCTCTTGAACATATCGGTGACACAACACTTGACTTGGCAGCATTTGACTCAATGATAATACCCAAAACCATTTGTATACTTTCAATGAAGTTCAATTAGTTGTGAGGCAAATGGATTTCCAAACCCAAACACAAAGGTGACAGAATGTCATGTTCAAGAGAAACATATTACCTTTAATGAAATACAAGAAATGAATGTTTCTTCCAAATTTCCCCCCACCGTTACCGGCAAGTACCTCTTTATTTTTTTCAAGCTTGAGGAGGATAACATTTTTTTGTTATGTAATCTCATCCTTCGGATGAGTCCTTCGGAGTATTTTTAATGAACCCTAGGAAGGAGTGGTTCAGACTCTTCATGATTGACGATTCCTGCACTTTTTATGTTTTACGAGTCGAGTGAAGGAATAAACTCGATGTCATTTTCATATTTAAAGAGTTTGAAAAGACAAGAAAAGAAAACGCATTCAATTCTTTCAACTTAAAGTTTAATGATCCTAGAGAAAGTAAAACTCGATGTTTTCACTTTCAGGGAGTCAGGAGAAAAATACAAGTAAACTCCACAATGTCCTTTTTCATAAATTTAGTCTCTCAAGTCTAAAAAAATTGTCTAATAATGCAAGAGAGAAATTTATTGACCATGATTAGTCAATGTATACCTTTTCGCAAATAGTTTATTTCAGCCCAGAAAAGGGGTAAACTTATACTGAATAGATGATTGGTCATTTACTTTTTCGAGTTCGAATAGTCAAGTAATCGACGATCTTTTCATATTTATAGAGTCTGAAAAGGGCTTAAAAGAACTCCATGGTTTTTCTTTTTTGTAAATTTAAGGAGTCTAAAAAAGTGATAAAAATTCGCTCATCACCAAAATGATTCATTTTTATGATTTAACCTGTCTTTTGTACATTGAAATCAAAAAATCATCATAACTGCTCAAAATATAATAAAAACATCAAAAATTTGACCTTTCAAAGGTCAAAGCATGAAATAATATTTTAATGACCTAAAATTCATATAAAAATCCAAAAAAGTAAAAGCATTTTCACCATTTGAGTTTTTACCATTTGAGATTGAGAGGGCATTTTTACCAAAAACTTTAGATGTGTATTCTTAGCAAACCGGTGGACCAAATCATGAACCGTATTCTCCAGGTAAGATATATTTTTGTTATCTGTGTTTTCATTGTTTTTATCTTTCATTAAACATGAATTTGGCATTTTTGGGAGGGTTTTTTAATTTGAAATCCACCTCGGGGGTGTGCAGTTACCCTTCATCGGGCCCACGCACCCCGACTCTTTTTTACACAGAGAAAAACATGATTTACACATTTTTTCTTCATAGAAACTGCACAAACGCACTCTGTCCATCAAATGCGGTCACGCGCAACGTCGAGGGTTTTAAAAAAACAAGTAAAACACACAATTTGTTTGTAAAAAAAATCCACATTGTTTTCTAATCCTCCTCTACTGATATTTTCGGGGTTTTTTACTTGTCAAGATGGAATGGAAGGAAATAGAACATGAGGATCAAGATGCGAAAGTTTTTAATTATCCAGCAACACTACAGGCCTTAAGAAACTTGGTTTGTTCAAATTTTGGATGATCCCGAGCATGAAGGCTCAGTTATATCTACTGACATGGATGGTAAGAGCATTGGACGTACAAGAAAAATGTTTCGAGATAGGAGACCAAATACTTACCATATATGTTTATGACATCTATCTCTTGACTGGGCTCTCTAGCAGAAGGATTGACATCTCATTGTATGGGCATAGGCCAGGTGGAGAAACAACAACAACTTACTTAAGGAAACATTTATTTGAACGGTCCCAACTCAAAGATGGACGAATTGATATCAAAACCATTGAGAGGATCCCTTTGAGAATTATTTCCTTCAATCTCTCACAACTGTGTGGAAGTGCAGAGCTTCATTTTCTTACTAAGGATCAGATGCAGATTTCTGTGGAGTGTTCACAACCTACCATCTTCAACTGGTGTGAAGGGGTTTTTTCCAATCTCAAAGGGAAACTAACTAGAGCAAAAACTGGAAAACTCAAAAAACTTGGGTATGGTCCATTCTTATCTCATTTGCTCTATAGAGAGGATTCCCCTTCTTACCCCACATTAGGTTCTGGTAGATGCAGGAGGACCTCAGGATCCTCATATGCTTATGTGGGTTTCATTGATGCCACGCCATGGAGGTGATGGCCCAGTTGTGAAATACACTTCTGAGTTTTTTGGTGGTTGTAATGTCAGATAATCATGATAAATGACTTCCATATGCAAGCATGGATTGCACTAGTGATCCAGATATCCCAGTTCCAGTAGGTATGCAGTGGGGTGATATAGGTAAAAATTTCACATTTTGGTTATTTTTGTATTTTCAATTTTTTTTGTTTTTTTTTACATCCAAGACTAACTATATAAAATGATCATGCAGATGTGGGCCTACTCAAACCAGCAGGATTGCAGTGCTTTGACAGACGGGGTGATCAGCTAGTAGCTCTTGTGGTACCAAACCCTGATGCAGCAGAGGCTTTGGCTAAGCTTGATCACAAGCTGGATAGGTTGACTCTAGACATCTTGGAGACTGGGATTAATTATTTTCCTCTCTAGTATCGAAGGCATGTCGTGGGAGTTCCTAGATCGATTAGTCACTTGCTACAATGATTAGCTCACACCATTGTCTACTACCATGATCATCACCATGCTTCGTTGCTAGTCATAGGGATATATTTTATTTTTTTTCATATCAGCATGTTCAGATAATAAAGGCCATGGGGCCTCATGTATTTTGGATGAAACTTTGTAAGCCACACTTTTTACAGACATTTAGATTAATGGAAACTACTATTATTATCTCAGTTTATCTTGTTCAATATGTGTATGAATATTGTTTTTTTCTCTTACAGATATTACAAATGTCGATTTAACACATAATTTTCCAATGCATTAAGTAATGTGTTTAAATGTCTTGGAATATGTTGATATTTGATGTAATAAAACTCTCTCTCAAAGAGCCGAAATCGCAAAAACATTCTTAAAATTATTAGACTTCGTACTAAATATACATTGTTTAAATTTAATACTATGAGCTAAGAATCTAACCTAATGATCAATCGACGAATGCCAATGAAATGGCGTCAAATAATAGTTAAATCACTAGATTATACGTTGTGATGTTATTTGTTGTTCGACCAAGGCATATTCCATGAATAGAAACTAACTCAATAGTGGGTGAATAAATATCCCAGGTTGCAAAAGTCAAATTCCAAGTACTACGACTAGCACCATCGGTAAAGCCAATGTAAGTTTGAGGGAGCATCGACATTTGCAAATCAAGTGTAACATAAGATAAGCAGGAGAAGTGGTAGAAAATCATAAAAATATGCTAAACTTGCACACACTCATAAAAAATAAGATACAAGTAATGTACAAAATATTCATTGAATGAATTTCCCATAATATCTCTTCACGTAAAGACCATATCTGGGCTTTCCCAAAGAAATTTTTTCATAATCAACTAGTTCATAGGCCACTTTATCTAGTACACATTTTACAATGTAAGGACCATCCCACATGGGATCGAATTTACCATAACCTAGTTTATAATGCTCTTGATCATAGACCAAGACTAGGTCACCTTCTGAATATGAACAAGAATTCACTTTTTGATCAAAATGTGCCTTAACATGTTTATTATGAGCCTCACTAGCTACTGCAGCATCACGGCGATTCTCATCTAATCATGCTAAGTATAAAATTCATTCCTCCTCTACAAAAGTGGCTGGTAATAACTCAATTTCCAGTTTTAAAGATGGGATTTCACATTCAATAGGAAAAACTACTTCCAGATCATAAACCAGTTGGAAGGGATTAAATTCAGTTGATGTTTTGCTGAGGTACGGTATACCCACAAGGCTGGAAAAAGCATTAGATTCCAATTTCTCTTATGAATGTCGATAATTTTTTCAATGATGGTGGTAAAAATATCGTTAACAGCTTCTACTTGGCCATGTGCTTGTGGGTAATATGGAGTAGAATTGTCATGACGCAAGCCTAGCTGTGTAGAAAGTTCAGTCATCATAAAGCTTCGAAAATGAATACCATGGTTCATGACAATGGCTTGTGAAACATCGAACCTGGAAATCACATGATTGAATATGAAAATGGCTACAGTTTCACCATCATCCTTATATGTAGGCATCACCTCAACCCATTTTGTAAAATAATCCACCGCTAGGATAATATACCCATGCCCCCCGGCTGAGTGAGGGTTACATGTAATGAAATCGATCACCCATTTGGCAAAAGGATTCACAAAAATTATTGGGTGAAGAGGATTTAGAGGTGCACGCATTTTGTGATGGTAAAATTGGCAATTATGGAACTTTTGGAACATGATTATAAAATATTTGAACATCAAAGGCCAGAAATACCCAGCGCGTAATACTTTTTGGGCAGTGGAAAAGCTTGACATATGACTGCCACAAGCTCTAGAATGACAGTCATTCAATGCCTATTCGGCTTCCTCATGAGTCAAACATCGTCTGAAGATGGAATCAGCACCATGATGATAAAGTGTATCGCCAACAATAGTGTATTGTTGGGATTGGTATCGAATATGACGATGATCAGTTCAAGAAAATTATGGTCGAAAAGTATGAGTTTGAAGATACATGATAATATATCCATACCAAGGATTTACAGTACTGATAAGAAAAAGGTGATTCATCTAGAAGAGAATCCTCTTCCATGATTTCTGTCTTAGTATAGGGAAAGTCACATAACAACTCAGTAAATACCAACGATTTCTTGGATTTATATTTTTCAATTCTAAATCAAATTCTTGCAAGATAAATGTCCATTTATAATATTTTCCCCCTAGCAACTATCTAGTAATAATTTACATCATAGGGTTGCAATTTTAAATCACTGTTGTTTTGTATAAGAGTATATAGTGACAAAAATGTTGGACAGCTTGAGCTGTTGCCAAGGGAAATTTTTCCACATGTGCATATTTTATCTCAGTTTTTGTGAGATTCCTACTCAAATAATATATCACATGTTCATTTTTGGACTCATATTATTGAACTAAAACCATGCCAATGGTGGCATCGGAGGCAACTAAATACAAAAAGTAGTCTCGATGATAATCAGGTGGATGCAACAACGATGTATGGGTTAATGCATGTTTGAATGAATCAAAATATTTTTGAGCAAGCTCGTCCCATATAAATGAGATTTCCTTTATTAACAGTTGAGTAAAACCTTTATTTAGCTCGACATAGTTCGGGATGAACCGACGTAAAAAAATTTCCTTCCCTTGTAGACTTTGGAGTTGACGCAGATTGGAAGGAGGAGGTAGATTCAGAATAGCCTCAACCTTGAGCGGATCAACACCAAGCCTTCCTTTGACACAAAAAATCCCAACAATCGACTGGATTGTACACAAAAAACATATTTATTGGGATTCAAGTGAATATTGTAATGTCTGCATCTGATAAAAATGGATCTCAAATGCATCAGATGATCTTCTCATTTCAATGAATGGGCTGGAAATTCATCCAAGCAGGGTTTCACAATATGCTTAATATCGTTGAAAGTGTAATACATGGCCCACTGAAAGGTTGCACCGGAATTCTTTAATCCAAATGGGAGTTTATGATAAGAAAAGGTTCCCCACGTAAAAAAGAACATGGTTTTGTGTTGATCAATAGGGTGTATGTTGATTTGATTTTATCCGAAAAATCCATCCATGAAAGAAATGATTTCATTACCAGCACAATTGTTAATGATTTGATCGATATAGGGGGTAGGATAGTTTTCCTTGGTAAAATATTTGTTAATATCCCTTTAATATACACATACTCTGATGGTCCCTTTTTTTTTTTAATTGGAACAATATTGGAAACCCAATCGGTCAAGGGAATAGGATAGATAAAACTTGCTTTAAGTAGTTTTTCAACCTTAGCTTTTATAGCGACAGCCTTTCGTGGATGCACTGGACGTAATCTATGTCTAACAAGTTTGGAATTCGGGTAAGTCTTTAATCCAAATGGGATTTTATGATAAGAAAAGGTTCCCCATGTAAAAATGAACATGGTTTTGTGTTGATCAACAGGGAGTATGTTGATTTGATTGTATCCAAAAAATCCATCCATGAAAGAAATGATATCGTTAACAGCACAATCGTTAATTATTTGATCGATATAGGGGGTAGGATAGGTTTCCTTGGGAAAATATTTGTTAATATCCCTTTAATATACACATACTCTGATGGTCCCTTTTTTTTGTTAATTGGAACAATATTGGAAACCCAATTGGTCAAGGGAATAGGATAGATAAAACCTGCTTTAAGTAGTTTTTCAACCTTAGATTTTATAGCAACAATCTTTCGTGGATGCACTGGACGTAATCTATGTCTGACAAGTTTGGAATCCGGGTAGTCTTGATTTCGTGAACGACAATTCTAGGGTCGACAATTCATGGATTTCCTCATAGGACCAGGAAAAAATGTCTCATAACTCTTGAAATAGGGCTTTGTACATTTGAATCTCTTCAAATGAGACCGAAGCACCTATGTGAATGCTCTCAATAATTCCAGATTTGACTGAGATGTTAATTGGAGTGGTTGTATATATGTTTCCCAAACTATTTTCAGATTCAGATTAAAAAATTGACATAGAAAATTCAAGATTATCCATGACCTCGGGTGAAAATATGGTAGAAATTCTCGATTTTATCAAGGCTAAGTAGAAAATATGAATGATGATGCTAATCGTCCCATGGAATTTCATCCAAAATCATGATTTCCATGATTCTTTCATCTATTGGAAACATTTTATTGAAGGGATCAAGAATGAAATTGGTTCTAAGTGATATAGTTGAGAATAATCATCAGTGATTGCATTCACTCGATCAATTTCAAAAGGTGGTGGATCGGAAAACATTTGAAATTCCTAATAAGCTAATTCAAGTGATATTAAAGGCATCTCACTTCCATACGAGATTAATTCAGATTCTAAAGGCACAACCCATGGATCCGAAGATTCCATTTTTTCCTGATGTGATCATATTAACCTGGGAAATTTTAGAAGAAAATTTCGGTGGAGGGAGTGCAAAATTTCCCATGGGTGATGAATATTTGAGAAAACTGACACCAACATATTCATATTTAGTAATTTTTTTCCCCATGAAAGGTATACTACTAGTAGATTTAGGGTCTGAAGTGTTGTAAGATAAATGGTCTACTTTCACTATTTTCCCTTGATGAGGAAACATTATCATGCAAAAGAGTGATGAGACCATTGCAAACATAGCATAGGTCCAACTTCGACAGAGGAAAAGGTTTTAATCAAGTTGGGAATCAACAAATTCAACTTCGATTGCAACTATATTACTCTTTAAATCTATGGGTAGGTCGTTCAAAATTCCATATGGACAAAAACCTCTTCCATCAAAGGCTTTCAGCGTGGTAGGAGATTGATTGATGGTTGGAGAACCCAAGCCTTTCCAACAATAAATAGACATGATACATGTAGAAGCTCCTTCGTCAACTATTGTGTGGAAAATTTGTTTAGTTTTGAAGAAAACTGGTATTTGGAATGTTAGTTGAGGTGGGAGTCTAGGTATGTGACTTTCAAGGTCAAAGACAATAAGGTTAGGATCATGAGGATAAATTTCTCTGATAGCTGAAAATATTAATTTCCTTTTTGTTGGACATGTTTTTAGCACTTCAAGAGTTGACATCACTGAAGGATACATTGCCATATCTTCAACAATGTTGTAGATCTAATCAGCTCTAGCAAGAGGGTTAAAAGTTGATTGTCAAATAAAACCTTTATGATTCAGTCGAATCACCATGTCAAAATTTGGTTTTTCAACCTGTAGTGGTTCAGAAGGAGGAGGAATTGAAGTGTAAGGTTGACTAGATGGACTAGTATCATTTCCATTTACTACAAGACCCTTACATCCGTAATATTTAGATCTTGTGGCTATCATCACTTGCAAATATTTCATCATGATATCCACTAATCTGGAATAAGAGGATTGATTATGTGAAATCATCTTACTTTCTTGAGAAGGAAAAGGATATTTCAAAGCGGTAGAAGTAGGACAACCTTTAACGAATTTGGTAACCTCTACCCGAGGTGGCCACTGCTTGGTGTAATGATCTTCATCACAAATAAAGTAAGGATAATGGGGCTTCTTATTTTCGTCAGAGGGTTCATTTTTGTTTGGTTTCTCTTTTTGAGAACCTTTTTTTTTTTGCTTTAACTTTCCCTTTATTTTTACCTCTCGATGGTTGTTTCTTTCCAGTATATGAGTCTACGGAATTAATTTCAGAAGTAATTTTTGAAGAAAGGTTTTTGATGGGTGAAAATTGTATAGCCAACATCTAAGTCCTTTTAGAATTCTTCTTTTTACCCTTAGATTGATGGCTAACATAACCAATAACACCATCAGTGACATGAGATAATGTAGGGGTTGAGTCTCGTTGATCTAAAAATTTTGGGCGAGGTATATTTGGGATTTTCTCATACAAAGTGCTAGACTATGTATAAATAATTTCTAGGTACTGGGCACAAGAAATTACCTACTCTTCAGTTACAACACCTCCTTTAGCAGCATCTTTGGTAATGACAGGAAGTAATGATTTTGTGAACCATTCAGCCAAAATTTCATTTGGATTAAAAATTTTGAATAAATGACGCCTACGCCTCCATTCATGTATATAATCGGGAATGTGGGTATATTTCGATAGTTTCAAGAAATTCAAAAGTTCAATGCCAGTGTCATATCAAATTGGTGGTTGAAACTGTGTCAAAAATGTTTTTGCTAAGGACTTAAAATTATGGAAAGAGGCTCGCGGTAACTCGATATACCATTTTGTTGTTGAACCGATTAAATTTCATTGTAAAAGGCATAATCTAATTGAATTATCGATCAATGAATTCGACACATACCAAAGATGATATTTCATAACATACTTTGATGGGTCATCTCTTGATTTTCCTTCAAACTTCGGTATGTCACTTGGTAACTTAGTAGGAATTGTCGGCCAAAACGGATAGTAGTAAATATGGTCATTCGTTAACCGTGAAAAATATGGAAAATATAAAGTTTTGATAAACTGTAACTGTCATTCAAGGTCTTTTGTGAATATTGATAACCCTAAGGGTTAAGTCTAGCCCCTAGAGGAGGATACCTAAGATATCCTGGAATAGCTTGTGTGATTGGTATTTGAATTCCTCATGGGTAACCAAGGTGAGACATACTAGGTTGTGGTTGAAATGGAATTTTAAAAGTATGATTTGGGTATGGTTGACTCTGAAAAGGTGGAATTTCACCTATTTGACCCAAATAGTATTGTCCTTGTAAAGGTTGAATTCGCAAAGGTTGGCCTTGAAAAGCTTGACCTTGATACGTGTTGAGCAGTGGAAAAGGTATGAAATCACTGTGTGTTTTCTCATTCTTTTACTTTAGACATAATCCTTTTTACCCTAGAAAGATGATTTATTACAAGTACTATGGTAGAATTGTAAATATTTATGCTTATTGTAAAAATATGGCTAAAGATTGCTTTTTTTTTATAAAAACAGGAATTAGGTGAGGTGAACAGCTATACTAGAGGCGAGGTTGAGATAAATGCAACTTCTATTCCTCCAACGTTAGACCAAATCCTGCCAAAGACAAGGAAATCCGAACACATCGCTAAGAAAAGGCAGGGGACAGCTCGGCTACGATCAAAATAAATCATGTGATAACTAAAAGAAGGGAAGTGAATCCCTCAGGATCCTTCGATCCTGAGGGATCATTGTTCAAGCCTCATCTTATTCCTTGTCTTGTCCGTCAGAGTCTGATATATAAGGCAACGCCTTTAGTGATTAGGGGAAATCGGACATTCTTGGATTCAAAACATTTATTTTGTAATATTGTGTTTTATTGACTCTCGGCTTTAGAGAGAAGTCTCTGTAATACTCTATGCTCGATTAATATAAAAGGCGCGTTTCATTTCATCTCTCAAGTTCTGAAGTAACCCAGCAGTGTTTCACTGGTGCTAAGGGCCCAGCCTTGGTGGAATTACCCTGCTATTTGTATTTTTATCCTTTGCTTACTATTGTGTGATAGTTGTGGTTAGATTCATCACGATTACAAAGTTGATTGATTGCTATTGGATTGAATTCGGATTCGTTGTGAGCGTTAACGAATTTCATTGCTATTCTATCATTTGCAAGAATCATATTTATTGTTTTATTTATCTTGCTATCTTTTATAAAGCTTTGTTGTTCTATACTTAATTCTAGTTGATGTTCTATTGGTTTATGATTCATTCTGATTGATTGTTTCGTAGTATTGGCTGTCGATAGGGTTGAAGTATTAAGATTAGTTTCCTGATTGCGTTAAGTTTAGAATTTTTATTCAATTAATGTTTGCTATTCCATTCCTGTTTATTGTTCATTTCTAATTCGTAGGTTCAGATTAGCAAATAGATTGTTTACAGTTGTTGTGTACACATAGGAATTACAAGTTGTTGTTCCTTTCCAACTCTTGCTATTAGAAGAAGATCTTTTCAGTTATTTTCATCAGCAAGCAGTTCAGGCTTGATTTCATTTTGATTGCTTAAAGAACAGGACCACCAACTGTAGAGGACATTGGTTACTGCTTCCAAGTTCCTAGATTGGTTATCTTGTCTCAGTGTGATTTCGGTTGCATCGATTTCTAAGGGAATGAGTTATTGTTATTGTATCCCTGATTGATGTTTTGCAGGATGAGTAGTTAAGGTTTCAGAGTATTTCCATTCAAGTCACTATAATTAGATTTCCTTACAAGCATCCGTTTACTCTTGTATCTAGAATATTGTACTACATATTTCATAGCATTACTCTTAGTTAATTGCAATCTCAGACATAGTACACTCTTGAAATAAAAAGGTGCTCCCAGATTGATAATTAATGTAGGCTAATTAGGTGTTTAAAAGATACCTTTTATGCTCCAACATTTTGGCGTCGTTGCCGGGGAGAGTGTATGCCATTTCGAAAGAGTGATGCACAATTGATTTTCTTCTGCTTGCGAAGAATTGGGTATTAAATACGGAAGGTAAGAACCTGCACACCGGGTAAGAAACACACTTGCTCACAGCCTGCTTCATAGCAGAATTAGGTAAGCTTCTTTCTTTAGGTAGGAATGAAGGCTTGTTTTCTTGAATGAATAAACCAGCTAAGCAAAACAAAATTCCTCCTCAAATTGAAAAACCTAAGGGACCGGTGACCCTTGGGTGGACAACTTTTATTGACGAAATCCTTAAAAATACTGAATCTCAGCCATCAGTAGGACCTAGGAAAGTTATCTCTAGACAGCCTACTAGTTCCCTTCAGGCCACAGAGTCACCATCTGAAGCCTTTGCTGAGATACATAGTCAAACAGTGGGAATTGAGCAAGATTCCCAAGAAATTGAGAATCCTTGCATAATTTCCCCTTAAGAAGGGAACTCTAGTAATCTCTGTGAAGGAGAAGGGGAAACAGGAGAAGCAGAAGAACCAAAATCTCCTCTTGAAATAGTCCAAATAGTAAGCAGTCCAGATAAAGGAAGTGATGTTAAATTCATTCAAAACCAAGGTCCTGATTCACCTCAAACAGTAGGTCAACAAGGAATACTTATTGTTCTAGACCAGGGAAGTGTTTTCAAGGCCATTCCTGCTCCTAGTCAGCCTAGGAATTCCCTTGAGATCCCAGAAGGATATTGGCACAACTTTGACCAAATGGCCCAGAACCAAAACCAGAACCAGCAGACACCCCAGCAAACCTCTACGCTACAATATCCTATATTAGATACTGCAGTTAATGCACCTATGAAAGCCATTCCCCTTCAACATATTCCCACATTTCATGGCTTAACATCAGAAGATCTAGATGCATTTTTGTTTGAATTCGATGTGTTATGCAGGGAGTATGATTATACCACCGATCCCCAAAAATTAAAACTATTTCCTTCCACATTAAAAGGAGCATCCTTACGATGATTTATGGGGTTAGGTGGGGGTGTCATAACTGATTGGGATCAAATGAAAGCTGTGTTTTTAAAGAAATATCAAGATTATTTCAGGTCTCAGGAACTAAAAGACGAAATATTCCAAATGACAGCAAAACCAAATGAAACCCTGGAAGAATATGTGGAACGGTTTCAATACAATATTCAGAGATCTCCTTATGCATCCTTACCCTTACCTGATAATGTGCTAAAAACTACATTAATTAGGGGAATGAAATATGAATGGGTTGAAACATTGAATATTATGGGAAAGGTGATATATATCAGGAAAGCTATGCTAACATCATTGATTTGTGTATCAGGAGTTCGAGGGGCAACACAAGGCTAAAATTAGCAGAACGTGATATGACTACAAGGGACAACAAGACCTCCAATGAAGGTGTAACTTGTGCAGAGATTGGAAACTTGCTGGAAGATTTTAAAACAGATATACTAGGGACTCTAACAATGCAGTTCGACATTATTCAAGCCAAACAAAAGCAAGCAGAAGCAGAGCAAAATTTGGCGATATTATGTCCTAGATGAAGGAAGAAACACAGCCACAAAGAGTGCTTGCTAGATGTAATCAAATTTTGTGCCATTTGCACGAAATATCACCCTACAAAAGGATGTCCCTCGCTTCTTGGCCTAAAGCAGTTTGTAAGGAGGCAGAAGAAGAATCAAAAGTGGTATGTCTACTTAATCAGTGCCGACAATGGCAGCCACGACAATCAGGTATGCCAACTGATCCATTTTCTTCTTTTCAACCTTTTCAATATAATGCTCAGCAATATAATGGAATGTGGAAAAATCAACCACCTTTCCTCAATTGGTCACAATAGCTATTCCCTACATCATCATGGCAAAACCAAACAAATCAAACTAATTGGCCAAGTTTTCCTTTCTGCCCACCGTTTTGGCAAAACAATACTTATCCAACACAATGGTCCCCCTCTACTTCGCAGAGTCAGGCCTGGAAGTCAAACTGGAAAATACCTACAAATAAGCCAGCTGGAACAATCCCTCTCTCTCAACCTACACTTCCAGCTCCCTATACAAACCCCCAGACCAACTTAAGACCACAACTCCCAGCCCAGCCCAACCCAAACCCAAACAGTAAATCAGTTCAGTCTGTCCAAATAATGGAACCCCCAAAATTAGAAACTGAACTGAGGGAGTGTAATGACCTTCAATTAAGGTCTGGGTGCATAGTAGAAATAGAGAGAAACAAAAATTTTCATATTGAAGATCTGTTACCTGTAGTAACAACTTCCTCTCCACCATTCCTAGAATGATTAATCATACCGTGCCCATTAGAACATCCTAATTTTGATCTTCTGGGAGAATTAAAAAAATTGTGTATAAAAATCCCTCTCGTCCAAGCTATCCAGGACATCCCTATATATGCAAAAACCATTAAGTAATTATGCATAAAGAAGCCAAAGAGGAGAAAAACCACCAACCCAACTGTCCAAATAGTTGGTACTTTATCTGACCTATTATCAGGAATGGAAACACCTGTAAAATATGAAGACCCAGGAAATCCCATAGTGACAGTGAAAATCCATGGGCAATTGTTTCCAAATGCCTTAGTTGATTTGGGAGCAGCAATCAATATCCTAACAACCACCACCTGTCAAAAACTTGGCATTACATCGCTAGAACCAACAACAACCTTATTGGAATTGGCCGACCGATCAGTAGTCAAACCAGAGGGTACACTACAAGATGTAATGGTATCTGTAGATTCCTGGGAATACCCTACTGACTTCCTGGTTATCAATCCAAAGAACCGGCTAGATGGACACCCGTTAATCTTAGGTAGACCTTGGTTGGCAACTTCCGATGCTTATATTGGATGCCGACAAGGCAACATGACAATAACAAGGGGAAACTATGTCAAGAATTTAGCTTTATATCCCACATCCCAGCCAAGCCTCTCAATAATCAAAACAAGAAAACAACCTGTATCATATCTTATGGAAAATATGAGATCACCTCTAACTATAGAAGATTCCCTTGATTTTAAAGACCAAACAGAGGATGATATCATCAATAGTTTTCTTAATAAACCACAAATCATATCCCATCTACAATGTCACATGATCAAGGCAGCATTTGATAATAAGGAAGAAGAAGATCCTCTGAAAAACATTCCTTATCAATTAATACCCACTACTTCTGTGTACAATAGTAAGATTGTAGAACTTGTGCCGGGAAAAACTCTAAACATTAACAAAAATCTTACTGTTGAACAAGAAGATAAGTTGGTCCAATTATTACGAAAATACAAAGCATCCTTTGCATGGGATTACCCAGACATGAAGGGAATTGACCCTCAATTTTGTACACACCACATCTATATCGAAAAATATGCAAGACCCATTCGCCAACCCCAAAGAAGACTAAACCCTCACCTTAAGGATATTGTGAAAGTTGAATTACAAAAGATATTGGACGTTAATTTCATCTACCCAATATCTGATAGCAAGTGGGTCTCTCCATTAGTAGTGGTACCAAAGAAGAACGGAAAGTGGAGAATATGTGTAGATTACCATGAAATTAACAAGGCAACCCAAAAATACCACTTTCCCCTTCCTTTCATTGACCAGGTATTAGACACATTGGCAGGAAAGAAATTATTTTCCTTCCTCGATGGCTTCAGTGGGTACAATCAAAACCAAATTGCCCCTGAAGACCAAGACAAAACTACTTTTATGTGTCCATGGGGGACATTTGCCCACCGATTCTTGCCCTTTGGCCTATGCAATGCCCCTGCTACATTCCAATGGGCTATTCTTAGCATCTTTTCAGATTTAATAAATGAATGGCTTGAAGTATATATGGATGACTTCACACCTTACAGAGATGATTTTGAGCCAGCATTAGAAAATTTAGAAAAGTTGTTGCAAAGATGTATTAAACTAGGATTTGTTTAAGCCATGAAAAGTGTCATATGATGATGACCGAAGGAGTTATCTTAGGGCACTATATTTTAGCAACTGGAATTCAGGTGGACCCAGCTAAAATTCAGATAATTTTATTAATACCCACCTGCCTGACGGTACCTGCTTTCTTTGATTTTATGATTTATTATAGAAATTTATAGAACATTATTCTCGAATAGTTGCACCTTTATATGCATTGACTGGAAATGTTGATTTCATTTGGACAGATAAATGTGACAATGCCTTTAATGATCTGAAAAATCTTGTTTCAACAGCCCCAGTGCTGAGGGGCCCAAATTGGAATTTGCCATTCCAAATTTCATCGAAATATAAGACACTGAAATTGAGCCGATTGCTTGAAGACGGAAAGCGAAAAAACACGTACCTGTCTATTCCTTTAATTGAAAAAATATACTACCTGTTTGAATTAAATTATACTGTGACTGAGAAGGAATTTTTAGCTGTAGTACATGCTATAAATAAGTTTAGACATTATATAACTGGGTATCCTGTAATACTATATACTGATCACTCTGCCATTAAGTTTTTAGCAAATAAACCTGTTACAAATGGAAGAATGACAAGATGGTTGATTTTATTGCAGGAATTCGACATTACAATCAAAGATCGACCTGGAAAAGAGAACCCTGTAGCTGATTTTCTGTCAAGAATGCCAAAGCCAACAGATACAGAAGCAGTTGAAGACCACTTCCCAGATGAACATTTGTTCGCTATTACTGTCAGAACCCCATGGTATGCTGATATAGCAAATTATTTGGCAATAGGTAAACTACCTAAACATCTAACCCTTAATGAACGAAAGCAAATAATACAGCGTAGTACCCAATTATCTTAGATTGGTGGCTACCTATTTCATATAGGGTCAGATATGCAAATAAGGAGATGCGTCCAGGAGAACGAGGTATTTGATATTTTGAAAGCATGTCATGATGGGCCGTGTGGCAGACATTTTGCAGATCATAGAACTGCCCATAAGGTTTTACGAACAGGCTATTATTGGCCTACCATCTTTAAAGATGCCAAAAAATTTGTGCAGACCTGTGATAGCTGCCAAAGGGCAGGTCGCCCTGGGCAATCTAATGAAATGCCTTTGAACCCTCAACTAGTAATTGAACCATTTGAACATTGGGCGCTCGATTTTTTTGGCCCTATTAGACCCCCATCAAACCAAAAAACATACATCCTAGTTGCAACCGAATATGTCACTAAATGGATTGAAGCAGAGGCACTTTCAAAAGCTACAGAGGACTCTGTAATACAATTTCTTTTCCAAATCTTTGTGCGATATGGCCTCCCAAGGGACATAATCACAAATGGAGGACTGCAGTTTGTAGGTAATAAACTAACTTAAACACTACAGAATTACCACATTCAGCACAAAATTACAACCCCATACCACCCACAGGCAAATGGCCAAGTAGAGAGCTTGAACAAAGTGATTGAATCTATATTAACAAAAATTGTTGCCTCACACAGACGTGATTGGGCCTACAGATTTCCAGAAGCATTCTGGGCATACCGAACAACATGGAGACCCACTATGGGATATTCACCATATCAATTGGTATTTGGAAAAGAGCCCATATTTCCAATAGAGTTTGAAATTCAGACATTAAGAATAGCCCAAAAGGTGGGTCTAGATTTAAATGAAGCCCAGGCCAAAAGACTGCAGCAAATTAATGATTTAGATGAAATTAGGCTCTCTACTCTTTAGCACATATCGTTAATTCAACAACAGAGATAAAAATGGCATGACACCCTTATCAAAGAAAATATCTCCCACGAAGGAGACTGGGCACTCCTATATGATTCTAGGTTTCAGGATTTTCCAGGGAAACTCCAAACACGATGGCTCGGTCCTTATGAAATACAAAAAGTGCATAACAATGGCACTATTACATTAACCATCATTGATGGATCTGGACATTCCTTCAAAGTAAATGGTCATCGAGTACGATTGTATCATAAACCGCTTACTCGAGAATCCTTCTACCAACAATTACGGGAAGATTCTACCATGAAAATTCTGGCTGAAAAGGATAACTCCTCCTCAACACCCATTTATTAAATCATTTCTTTTCTTTAAACTTTGTACATATAGATTGTTCATTTATTTTGATTGTTTCATGGAATTATGTTTTTTTTCAAAACTCTGTTTATTTCATTTATTTTGAGTTTTTGTTGTTCCTTTCTAAAGGAACAGCATTTTTGTTGTTCCTTTCGAAAGGAACAGAAGTTTCGCAGATTCTTGTTGTTGCTCCTTTCGGAAGGAACAGCATTTCTGCAGATTGTTTCTGCTGTTCTTTTCTAAAGGAACAGCACCTTTTGAGTGGATTGTTTTTTGTTTTAGATCAGCATTTTGAGGATTTCTGATGGCTCTTCTAAAGGAAAACATACTATTTATATACAATCATACAAATTAAAGCTTACTGCAATCAGAAAATCAAAATAAACCGTCATTTTTAAAAGTTGTTTGGTAATGATAAGAAAAAGGAAAAAGAGACATAATCAATAACATGAATTTGTTGTCTTACTATCACCAGAATTAATATGATCGATTATCCTTATCATGTTGGTTCTTTCCCATATTTTATAACTTTCTTTGATTTTTACTTATGGAGTAGGAATAAGGGCATATTCTTTTCTATTGAGATGTTCAGACTTCTTCCACCATCCCTACTCTTAAGGAGTGCTGAGCCATCCTTTATATATAAGTAGGAAAGTGCTATATGAACACTAATAATTTTATGATTTGGCAGATGGAGGATAGGGGGTCTCATCAAGAGCCAGCCTACCATGATCATAAGGAAGTAAGTGAATTGGCATTCCCATCATGGCCACTACACTAGGGATATGGTCCAATGGACAATTGAAAAAATTAAGAAGTCCTTGGAACAGGAGGTCTCATCACGAGCCAGCCTGCCCACTTTTCACTTCTTCCTGGTGAATGGCATTGTGATTTATCTGGTCACCAAGCCAGCACAATGGCCTCCGTTATGACATTTAACAAGCACTTCCTTAGCATAAATAAAGGACAATGGTTCCAACGGTGAGAAAGCAACTTTGTCAAGGTTATGGACACCTGTGGGCAACAGAGCTCTGTTGATTGTATTGGAGTCACATTTATACACATCAATAGTAATATTAAACCCTTTTTCCTATATCTCTATTTAAATATCAAATGAAAGTATCAATCCCCAAACTTTGATTTCGAACCTATTATACATGAAAATCATCATAAATCGATCACATTAGTTTGAGTGGGTAATAAATGCATCTGTACTTATGTTCATCTTAAGCTGTCCCTTCTCCTTACCTTTGAATCATTACAAACCTATATCTATTTACGATTTATCACACGCATTGATTTTATTAAAAGCTATAATTTTATTTATTGTATCATAACTATGCCTGCTTTTTCCTACTGTACAACTGTTGCGCAGTACTTGCCTCTCTTAATTGACGCTCGAGGACGACCTATCATCCTTCAAGGGGGGCGCGAATGTCTCTTAATCACTGCATGCAGATCAAATCCTGATATTTTTTTACCTGTATGCGAACCAAATCCCTACATTATAGGGAATAACAAAAACTTAACAATATTATTCCAATTTACCGTGTTGTATTGTTCCATTACAATCACTGTGTGTTTGGAAAGAAGTAACAGTGTGTAGAGATGATGAGAGGACGACCAATTCATAGTGAGCCGCAAGTGTTAGTTGTTTCCGATGATGCACGAGAGATTTTGGAAAAATTGGGATCGATTACATATTTCACGAGGATGCAACAACCCCATGAAATAGTGGCTACCGAGTTTTTACAAAACTTGCAGGAAGGATACTCCATGGTTAGAGGAAGACAGATAGCTATAACAGATGAAATAATTACAGAGGTGTCTGGTCTACCAGCGCAAGGAACCATATGGACTCAGAAGAAGGTCAGGCTTCAAGAAGCCATGAATATTTTTCAAGATGACGACAGACATTGGTCGTCAAAGGCAAAGGAGTTCAGCCAGCATCATTGGGAGAACCATGGACGAAGTTGGCCAAGATAGTGCAGGCATATATAACATGCGACGGAAGGAAAGATGTGGTAAGACCTCGCCACCTTAAGTTATTGGCAGTATTAAAGCATAAATTCACTGTAAATTTTCCTGCATTTTTTAATTCCTTACTGCATGATATTGCCCATAGTATAAGAAAAGCTCAACACACAGACATGGTGGTCAGCCACCATTGCCTAATCAGATTAATAGTGATTCGTAGTCTCGCCCAACAACAGACCAGCTGGGAAGAGTTGATATTCTCCATTGACGGAGGATTAGCCTTACTTGCCCCAAAACAAAAGAGAATGGCTAGCTTAACAGCTGAGACATAAATTCGTAAACAGCCCCTCCGTTCAAAAATAAGTAGGGGAATGATAGAAGGACTTCCGGGTAGCAGTAGCCAGCCCTTGGAATTGCCCAACTCGAAGGGTGAACAACCTCCACAATTGGAAGGAGAAATTCCTCATACTGATGAAGAAGAGGAAATCGAGGGAGAAATTCGCTACTCGGATGAAGAAGAAATGAGCCACCACACCAGTGGTGAGAAACAAACCAGTGCAGAAGAAGGAAATAATGAAGAAGAGGAAATTGAGGGAGAAATTCGATATTCAAATGAGGAAGAAGGTAGCTACCATACCTGTGAGGAAGATGAAGATAATCACAGCAGTGAAAGAAAAGGAACAGAGCCTCCCGAAAACACTACTACAAGTTCACCACGAAGTCCTTTACGGGAAGACCAACTGTCCCAAATTCTGGCCAATATGAGTGACTATGTGCAGCCTCATAGCCCTTTGGACCTTAACATTGATATCAATCAGCTGCAGGAGCACTCTGCTGTCAACAAAGAAATGGCTGAAGAAATTCTGGATGAAACAGCAAACCCTAACGAAGTGATAGAGTAGCTAGGGTTGCTTCCCCTGAAAAGCATGAACAAGAAAAGGAGAACACCGAAGCAATATTCCAACCTGAAAATTCTCATGGGATTGCAGAGTCAATTAAGGGTATAACTCCTGAAGAATTTAGCCAAGGGCATATGAATATTGAAGAAGAACCCCAAGAAGAAAACAGAGAAGAGAGCCCAACTAAAGGCACGGCTCATGAGGACAAAAACCCTGTTGAGAAAATAGGTCCAGAAAAAGGAATAGTTGTTCCATTAAGAAAAAGGAAGAAAGTAACTGAGATTGAAAAGCTTCAGAGGGAACGAATGAAGCTTCAGAGACTCATGGAACAACTCAGGCAAACCATTAGGGTTCTTAGAATGAAACAAATGCCCAAGCGAGCCCCAAAGAGAAGAAGCATAGCCATAGGAAAGTGGCCGCTAAGATGAACCCCCTTGTTGCAGAAGCTATGGCTGAGCCTAATTATGGAGATACGGAACAGCAAGCAGTTGTTCCAGCAAAATTTGTTCCAGAGGGACCCACTTCAAGTGAAAACATGCAAGCTAGTAGTCAGAATACTTTTAGTGATCTTACATTAGCCAGACTCCAAGAGGAGTTGGCACAGGCTCGATTGGAAAGGGAAAAGTTGGAAGAAGACACTATCCCTAGGAGGAGATATCAGGAGTTGTAGCAGTAGATGAAGAGAATCCATAAAGCAGAGGCTGAAGCCCACGAGAAATCTCGAAAGGCAGAATAGAAGGCTGAAAAGATAATGAATCAATTAAAATTAGCCCAAAATCGAATGGACACTCTTTGCTCATTGTACACCGATGTCTTAGCCTGTAGATGCCCTGCCAAGAACTATGCTTTAATTTTATTAGAAAGATATTTACAGCTAAATATTAAGGAAGTTAGGGCAGGAAAATATATAGAGCTAAAAACTATAGATGATTTTGTAACATGCTGCAAACTCTATGGGGTAAAGGTACAGCGCCTCTTGTGTGAGTTTTATTTGCATAATCTAATATTAGAAAATGATAGTGAGACAAATCCTAGCCCTTTTGTGGGTGATATCCAATACCAGGCATTTATTTCCTTTTTTGTTAATCAGTTAAAATGGCTTAAAGCCTATAATGTTCTTCAAAGGCGGGAAAATGAATTAGATTTGTGGGTTAGGAGTGAACCTCAGGACCCATTACAACTATGGGCTAGGCAGAAGAATTTGATGACAAAGGAAGGTGTTATCCAAGCATTGGGGCCTGTCCATAAATCAATTATCTTGAATGGGATAGATTATTTCCTATGTATGAGAAACCAAGCTTACATAGCAGCTAAGGTCCGATGGGGAATTTTCAATCGGAATGTGCAAAATAGAGAACCATTTAACTATAAAAACTTTGGGCTAGCTGCAGACCGCTTGGTTTCCTATAGAATCTCATTTTGAAAGAAGGACCATTCTGGCTAGGGTGTAGGTTTCAAAGCCCCATTGCATGGTATCCTGCTGCAGACTACAAAGCCATTTATGAACTACCCGAAGGACAGACAGAGCATGTCTTCGAAGCATTAGCTGCAATGCATGGTTTTATGCCTTTTGATGAAAAACCTTATCCAGCTTCTTCTTTAACTCCTCTGCATGTGAACTATAGTTTTCATGAGGACATGAAAAAGGGTAAGCAGGGGGGTATGTTAAGCAGTGGAAAAGGTATGAAATCACTGTGTGTTTTCTCATTCTTTTACTTTATACATAATCCTTTTTACCCTAGAAATATTATTTATTACAAGTACTATGGTAGAATTGTAAAGATTTATGTTTATTTTAAAAAGATTGCTAAAGAGTGATTTTTGTTGATAAAAATAGGAATTAGGCGAGGTGAACAGCTATACCAGAGGAAAGGTTGAGATAAATGCAACTACTGTTCCTCCAGCATTAGACCAAATCCTGCCAAATACAGGAAATCCGAACGCATCGCTAAGAAAAGGCAGGGGACAACTCGGCTTCGGTCAAATTAAATCATGTGATAACTAAAATAAGGGAAACGAATCCCTCAGGATACTTCGATCCTGAGGGATCGCTGTTCAAGCCTCATCTTATTCCTTGTCTTGTCCATCAGAGTCTGATATATAAGGCAACGCCTTTAGTAATTAAGGGAGATCGGACATTCTTGGATTCAAAACATTTATTTTGTAATATTGTGTTTTATTGACTCTCGGCTTTAGAGAGCGGTCTATGTAGTACTCTATGCTCGATTAATATAAAAGGAGTGTTTCATTTCGTCTCTCAAGTTCTGAAGTAACCCAACAGTGTTTCACTGGTGCTAAGGGCCCGGCCCTGGTGGAATTACCCTGCTATTTGTATTTCTATCCTTTGCTTACTGTTGTGTGATAGTTGTGGTTAGATTCATCATGATTACAAAGTTGATTGATTGCTGTTGGATTGAATTTGGATTCATTGTGAGCGTTAACGAATTGCATTGCTATTCTATCATTTGCAAGAATCATATTTACTGTTTTATTTATATTGCTATCTTTTATAAAGGTTTGTTGTTCTATACTTAATTCTAGTTGTTGTTCTATTGGTTTATGATTCATTTTGATTGACTGTTTCGTAGTATTGGCTGTCAACAGGGTTGAAGTATTAAGATTAGTTGCCTAATTACGTTAAGTTTAGAATTGTTGTTCAATTAATGTTTGTTTTTCCATTCCTATTTATTGTTCATTTCTGATTCATAGGTTTAGTTTAGCAGATAGATTGTTTACAGTTGTTGTGTACACATAGGAATTACAAGTTGTTGTTCCTTTCCAACTCTTGTTATTAGAAGAAGATCTTTTGAGTTATTTTCATCAGCAAGCAGTTCAAGTTTGATTTCATTTTGATTGCTTAAATAATAGGACCACCAACTGTAGAGAACATTGGTTACTGCTTCCAAGTTCCCAGATTGGTTATCTTGTCTCAGTGTGATTTCGGTTGCATCGATTTCTAAGGGAATGCGTTATTGTTACTGTATCCCTGATTGATGTTTTTCAGGATGAGTAGTTAAGGTTTCAAAGTATTTCCATTCATCTCACTGTAATTATATTTCTTTACAAGCATCCATTTACTCTTGTAGCTAGAATACTGTACTACAACTTTCATAGAATTACTCTTAGTTAATTGCAGTCTCAGACAGAGTACACTCTTGAAATAAAAATTCCCTCCTGGATTGATAATTAATGTAGGCTAATTAGGTGTTTAAAAGATACCTTTTTATGCTCCAACAATACAGTGTATATGTAATCCCTATAATAGGTTTTCCCATAAGAATATGTGTTGTAGACTGTAACGTAGGACCAGTTTGATAAGAAGATGCTTGAGAGATGGCCTGTGTAGGTTGTTGAACCAGTATTTGAGACATAGCTTGGACTGTTGTTTGTGATACTCCTGGAATGGGTGTTTGGTGAGAACTTTGAACCGTTTGTTGAACAAATGTTTGAAAACAAAATTGAACAGGTGTTTGAGGACTACCGTGGATAGGTCGTTGAAATAGTTGTTGAACAGGTGTTTGTGGAGTTCCTTGTATAGATTTTTGTGAAATCCCATGGAAGGGTTGTTGGACTTGTATTAGAATACCTTTAACATGTATTTGTGGAATAGATTGTCTATTAGGTTAAATAGGTTGATAAAATAGAACTTGTGGATAAACTTGAATAGGTTTTTGAACAAAACCAAGGTTCCAAATAGTATTCATCCCTAGTATTCATCCCTAGGTAAGGAGCACCAATCAAGGGTTGAGACACAATAGGTTGACTTGGATCAACCTAGGGTATCTGAACATAATTTGCATAATTTTCGACAAAATTTTTCCCTCCGGCCTAGGATATGACCTGACAATAAGTTGTCCTCTAGGTGGAGGATAAGGTGGTTTCCTACCAGGCGGATAATAAACACCACTTGGGTTTATTTGAGGTTTACCTAAATTTCCAGATACCATGTTAATATATTGGTTTGATGCCAAAGGTATTTGAGCTATGGAAGTCATTCCTTGGAGAGTGGAGGTAGATACACCATATAACAAAGTAGAAGTTTGAGGTCAAGGAGAGGCTCCTGAAAAATTTCCCAAAAGTGGTTGGTACCCAACAGGGACCGACATAACACCACACAGTAATGAATATCAAGAGCTTGTAAAGATATAGGTATTAGTAGGTATACTCCCAGAAGGCATTCCCGACATATTTCATCCCAGTGAAAAGTAATAAGGAGAATGGTAACGTGGAATACCTTGACCTAAATATTTCAAAGGTGTGAAATACTAAGGATCTGGTCAGAAAGGGTCAAAAGGAATTATTGGGAAAAAATCTAGTTCACCAATAGAAACGGGATTAGGTGTTGATTCTTCCTCCTCTTCTCCAGTAATATATTCAATACTAATGAGACCAAGAGGTAGACCAGTTGTAAAAATGAGTTTCCTTCGTGGTGAAGGTAGTGCAGGAGTTGGGGCTATAATAGCTGAAGGTGATTCAAGTTTAGAAATATCGGATTCAAGTTCATCGATTTCTGGTTCAGTGAATTTTCTATCTGATACTTCATCAGTATCAGATTATCTTTGAACAATTTTAGTAATTTCTAGCCTAGATTGAACTAAGCTTGATTCTACTTCTTGAGGTTGAATCAGTTCGGTTTTGATTGTCTCATATTCTACCATGGTAGATGTTTCAGGTTGATCTGAGATCCCAGAACTTGTTGATTTGAACTTCTCAGTGTTAATATTTTCCAACTAACTCGGTGTATATTCCAGGGACAATCCCTGCATTCTACGTGAATGCCTCGGAAAATCATCCATGATAATTTTTTATTAATAATTCAAATTATATTCACAATTTACACCTAAGTTCTATAAAAAGTAAAAACAAACAATTAACACACACTAGTATATCTAAGGAGTCAAACAATGCAAATAAAATTTTCACAACAAAATCACTAGTTGGTGATGAAATCCAATGTCACAGATATCAATGTGAAAAATGAATAAAGATAGAGCAGGTGGAAATAGTTACCCTGACAACCTACTTAATGAACACAATCTAGTGCAAGTAACTCCACTTATGCCATCTCGAGTGAAGAATACCCTCCAAAAAGGTCCAAGTGATTCTAGTCAACGTTTGTTCCAGGTACAGCAGAGACTTCCCCTCTGCTGTGACCTTGGATAATATCCATAATATTATGGTCTCTAAGGTTACCACTTACAAGAATTTAACATGGGGGGATAGTCGTAGATTGGAGATGTACACACAAGGGAAGAGTAACAAAGCTCAATCTGCTTGAAATTTCCTCAACATGGTTAGTCTGAGGTTTAATTTCAAGTGACTCCCAAGTACCTTTCAGCACCATTTGTAATGTGTGAAAATCACCCTTACCATAACCAATGAACTGGGGTCGACCACTCCACTGGGTCTGATATGATATCGTGCTTAACTCCCTTATTGGAGGAGCTTCCTGGAGCCAAATTGTAATAAATAGATTTACTCCCTATTGGAAGGCTCTAGTGTTTTTTTGCAACTTTCGAAATTTAACTCACTTCCCTATTCCAAAGCCCTAAAACTTGATCTAATGTAGGTGGAAAAGAGCCTTATATATATATATATATATATATATATATATATATATATATATATATATATATATATATAATCTAATTGATTTTATTAGTATTGTGTTTTAAAGTTATTATTTACTCAATGGGTAAATAGATGTGAAATTAATGATATTACGACCTAACCCAAAACTTTAATGAAATCGAACATGATATTGTGATCTTTCCATTTCGATGAATCTCTAATTACGGGAAGGAGATATTATTTTCAAATTTTCAACAAAAATGCAACAACTCCTAATTTTACTAGATCCCTTTTTCATAAATGCAATTTTTCACTTTGAAATGACCCAAATGCAGAAATTAATATTTCAATTCATTCAATAACTCAAGAACAATGAAACTTTCCTTTGACAATCAATCACTCAAATTTTCCAAAATGCATAAGAAACCAATCAAATCCTTAAAATGATTTTTTTCAAATGAATGTTATGAAATCAACAATGTCTAAAGTGTAATATTGAAAAAATTCATCACAGAAAGAAAAAATGACTTTCACTTCCAAGTTCAGTGAAGGAAGCACGTCTCATAAAAACACTTATTCTTGACGAACCTTAGCTTTTATTAATGAAAATATCTTTCAAAAATGAGTAATATAATCACTTGATATGATCTGTTTGAAAGAAAAAAGACAAGAAGACATAAAATCAGGATCAACCAATCTTTTGTTTGATAGATCCACAAGCGATCAGAAAAATCCCCTACCCTAATTCATGAAAAAAAAAATCTCAAGAAGACTTATTCACGGCACTAAATCAAACTGAAAAAGACTATTTGAAGGTACAAACAAGTATAATAAACGATGGAAAACTAAAATTTCATACTTCAATGAAAGGAATACTCAAATTTTAAAAAATTACATGCATGTGTGCAGGTAGACAGTATGATTCAGTGTGCATGCGCACTGTTGCTATAGGAACAATGCACAAATTTTCACTCTATTGCCTAAGAGGAACCACGTAGTTCAAGAAAATTTAAGAAAAAAAATTCAATCAAAAAATTCACAAAATCCAATTTTTTACTATCTTGTAGACACTCAGACAAGGATATCATATAAGGTTCGAAATAAAAAAGCAAGGAGATGATGAAGAATGAGGCGTTCCCCAGTGGAGTTGCCAAATTTTTATGGTCGACTAATTGCTAATGCAGACAAAAGTAATCTCCCTAGATTCAATGAGTGACTCTAGTAACAAACATACAAGCAAGAAAATATTTCCCTAAGTTTATCTATACTGAATCATAAACAGGAATGGTAAGAGATGGAATCCATACCTTTCACGAAATTCTTGATGAAGATCCCCATTGTGCTTTGATGCAGCTCCACAATGCTTAGAAACTAGATCGGTAAACACTGAAAGAACAAGAGATCAAAGGCATATGCGGGATAAATGATTCAATACAACTCATACTAGTGATCAAGGAAACTAGTACCTAATATCATTTCAATGAATGAATAAAAGAAAAATAGACCATATATCAATTCCATTGGACAATATAGTGGGAAGAAAAACTCGTTTGTATTAATCTCTGAAATAAAGGAGTTACACAACCTTGGTCTTGATGAAGTGTGGCTCCTCCCAATGATCTACAATATTCTCCTTGGATGACAAGCCTTCCAACATTATTTGAGTAGCATAATTCTACCTTCAGTAATCCCCCCAAACCCTCTAGCTTTTGTTTGATTTATAGGCCAAGAGTAGGAGGTTTCAGATCCTCATCTCAAGGATGAGACCCTCAAAAGGTTGGATTAGGGTTCCTTAAAGAATGGGAATTACCTCCATGAACATAGAGATCAGGATTGAATAAGCATCACCTTGAAGCTTTCAGTTGGGAAATATTCACCCAACAAAGCTTCTAGATTTCATTTTTTATTTTTATTTTTTGTTCATTCATGTGTGTAGTTTATAGTGGAATAGAGAGCGCACTTCTATGCAGCCTTTAATGGTAAGAGTTGCATATGTACAGAAGTTGGCTAGGAAAATTCACATGTGACTAAAATTAGGTTTTTAAACCATGAAATCAGGAATTATCATTCTCATTAGGATTGTTTAAGTTCTATAATTGCATGGGAATGCTTTGGAACACATTGATGGATAGAAAAATATTCAGTTTGGTGGTCATTTTCCATGGTGACAAAATGACGTGTAACAATTTTGTGAATGATCATTAATTGTAGTGGCACAAATGGTTACACCTTTTAGAATATTTATACAACACTTTAACAATATTTAGTCCCTTTGAAGCTTTGTATGGATAACCACCATCATCAAGAAAATAATATATTGTTTTTAATTTCAAGGCACAAGGTAGGGAACCTCCTAGCCACTTGTGATGAAATCCTTTGTCAAAAAGAATCATCTTTAATTAAGCAAGGATTTGAATCAAACAGAAAGTGATTTGAAGAGAACTAATCATGAATTTAAAATAGGAGATCATGTATTCATCCAACTCCAACCATACAAGCAAAAGTCATTAAAAATTACAAAATAGGCTTGTGCCTTATTTTTGTGGTCCTTACTAAATGATGAAGAGAGTAGGCCAGGTAACCTATGCATTAGATATCCCAAATAAGGGAAGTTACTACATGATGTCTCCCATGTTTCATTTCTAAAAAAATAATTAGGTGCGATAACCCTTATATAGATAGAGTTATGTGTTTTCAATGAAGAAGGGACACAAGTACTAGAACCCAAAAGTATCTTTCAAGTTAGAACCAAAGTCCTTTACTGAAAAATGTCAACAAATACCTTCTCAAATGGAGAAACTTACCAAAAGGTTGAAACTACTTGGGGAAATCAAGGATTTAGATAAAGGCATTCATCTATGCAAATTGTAAATGGATAAAATATTTCAAGAGCCAAATACTAGTAATATACCTATTATGACTTAGGAACTAGTATAAATTATTATTAGACATAATTAAGGAACAACCATAATGAGTTATCTCCTTCTGAAAATATGTGTCTCATAATAATATGTGTATGGATAAGAGAGGCATACAACCTGTAAAGCTTGATTAAAAATAATAAACTAATATATAAGTCACTAGAAACTATATGTGTGTATGTGTATTTTTTAGTAAACTTTCCTTATATATGTCCTTCAAAATTCTAAGGTTCGCTACTTTTTTTATGTATAATGTTCATGGTTGGAATTATTTTTTCATCTTGTCTAAGTTCTATCTTCGAGAAATTCCTTTGCCGTAAGTTGTTGCATTTATCTTAATCGTTTCTTATGCATTACCATTCTAAGTGTACCCTACCTTAGCCACACCTAACATTTTAGTGTTCTAGATATGTAATCTATGGATTGTGTGTTTCTCAACATAGAAACCCAAAGAACATGATAACCATGTCAAGATTTGGCCAAACTTTATAAGTTGTATGTGATCTTCTAACATTGAACATATACTTGGAAAAATGAATGAATGTGTGATATCCCTTGGTTAACATTTTTGTTTTTTTGTAAATAATTGTAATTACTTTAAAATGATTGAGAAAGGAACATGGATTCCATTTCTTGAGGAAGAGGGTCACTTGAGGAAATGGTTGTCTCTTAAATATAAATATTGGTTGGTGCAAAGGGATTTAATGTGCTAAATTTGTATTGAATGTAACTGAAATAGGAAGGACTTGCCCAAGTGTCCTTCAACTCAAAAAACAAGAAAATAGAAGGACAAAAATTTAAGAGCAACATGGGTTGCATTGTTAGGTGGTGATTTGTTGTGCGAGATGTGGGAAAAATGAAGGTGGTTAATCTATTTGGAAGGAAGAGGGGGTTGTAAATTCATTCATTAGTTAAAAACATACATGCTCCCTCTTTCTCTCATGCACACACAAGCTAGGAAGTACTGGAAACAAACATGATGTTCAAATATATTGTGTGTGGGAGAATGTAGAGCTAAGAGAGGTATCAAGTGGCCTCTGGCACTAAATGAAATCCTTTAAAAAGGAGCACAGTTGAGGAATATTCTCAGTGAAGCTTGCAGTGTAAATGATTTAGAGAGCGTGGATTTATTCTAACACTAAAGAAACCAATTGAAGTTGGTGGCTTCAATAACCTGCTAGATGGGAAGGATTCACCTTAGTTCTTGTGAGGACCAAAAGAACCATGAAGAGGTTCCTTGGGCTACAAATTTGGTGCTTGATTCACCGATGAACCACCTGGAGAGTGATTTCTTTACCATCGGCAGTTTATCCACTAATGAACCTTCCTGATAGTGGACTCTCTTCTCTTGAAAGTTAATCAGAGTTCTCTATATTGTGAAGTGATGGCATGACTCTATGTATCCTTGAACTGTGTGAGCCATAATAACCTTAGTTGGTGGTTGAAGGAAGCAATGGACTTGTGACATACTTTTTAAGTTGTGTTGGTTGGATAGACTGAGAAGCACCCCACATGAAGCTTTGGAATTTGTCTTGGGGGTGACAGTTGGAAGTAAGGTTTGGTTACAACTGTCTATGGTTGGGTGGAGAGTTGTTGTCCCAAGCTCATTTTCCAATTATAGCAGTAATTAGGTATTAGTGTTTGTAATTGCATCTCCTTATTATAAGCTCATGTTGAATTGTAAATCATTGTTGTATTTATTGTATGAATGGATCATGGTTCACTAAGATTGGAATGGTGAAACTCTAATGCATGTGCATACTATGGTTTTAATAGTGTATCATTGTTATTTATGTAGGAAACACTATGTAGTACACATTAGGTAACCCCATCGTGTGTGCCATGAGCATTGGAAGCCCGTTGAGTAGCTTCAGGCCTGTAGTATTGAATATTGAGTGACCAATTGTGTGGTATATGACTGGAATTCCCATCCATAAGAAAGAAATGTTTTGTGTGCTTGTAATATTGTTAATGATGGGCCTGTATATGTGATTTATGCATTTAGTCGGATTTAAAAGGATTACTTTCTATTTATTTAAGGAATTTTGATCTCCTTCTAGCCCTCTTGGCACCATATGTTTTCTAATTGATTTTATAAACTTTTTTTTCTTGTTTTTCTTCAAGAGAGCCCTTTGGATCTCTGGACTTAGATCGATTTGTTTCTCGTAATACATTGAGGACCCAAGGGACCATAGATATTTGAGAGACTAAATCAACAGTTCCCTGGCCTAGATGGACAATTCCCCGAACCATGCCTTGTATTTCCATCATCAATAACCCTAAGATGGTATTCTTGTGGAAATATCAAGAGGGATAGCACCAGAGTGTTTGTAGAACCATCGAAGGCCAAGCCATGAACAAATCCTTTTGCAAATGAAACAAAGTGCAGAGCAGGAGGAAGACCTTATCTCATATGCTCAATCTCAACCTTATCCATGATCTTAGATAAGTTTATGAGTTTTCACAACAGTTGGCTAGAAATTTAATTTGCTAAGCATACGACTGCAATGCATAACCGAGCATGAGGACAATGTGATGAAGGGTTGAGATTTAGCATGATAGATCGACAATTGAGAAGAAACCAAAGATGATGTAACCCTGGAAATTACATCCCAGAAGCCCACAGAAAGTCACGCAAGAGAAAGGTTGGGATGACGAGGACAAAGATAGTGTGGCAGGGCTTGTAGGGTGGAGAGGATGTGATGATGTGGAGTTCATGCATTGGTTGACAGAAGAGGAAAATCCCATGAAAAAAGCCTTATTGTGGTGTTAGAAAGAGGAAGGTGGGAACCTTCAAGATGGGGAAAATTATGCCAGTTGATGGGAATATGTTTGTCCTTGAGTCTGACTCCTGAAGTTAGCAAGGTGTAGTGTTTGTGGGATCCAAGATGACCTAGTGTTGGGTTTTCATGGCTGGAGTAAAGCCTCAAAAGTGGAAAAATGGGAGTATTGTAGGTGTGGATATGTGGACCCACTATGACACATAAGCTTGGAGTTCAAACCCTGGAAATCCAGCCGTGGAGCAAGTTTAAAGAGGGGCACAAGATTACATAAACCCAGGATATGGTGGCGAACATGTGAGCCCGACAATCTGTTCATTGACGTGAGGAAGGACCCCAGACAGATCATCCTGGAAGGCCTACCCCGGAGCAAATGTAGTGTGTAAAAGTGAGGAAGGGTTGGGGTAAAAAAATATTTTCCAGAAATTAATGACCCGTCAATCTGTATTACATGTGTGTGGGGGGGGGGGGGGGGGTGGGGTGGTTAGAGTGCATAGGCAGAGTTTATATGAATAACATATATTATATAGAATCAGGAAGACTAATGCCATGAATGAGTTGGCAGTCAATATCCCATTTCCAATGGGTGTTATAAGGTTAGGTATGGTAACCACGTGGGTGCCACGTGGAAAGGTTGATGATGTGGTACTCTCTAATTCGCCAGGAATTCAAATGGCCATATCTCTTGATCCGGAGGTCAAATTGAGGTAAAAATTTAATCACGAGAATCATCTTGACGAGACATATGAAATAGTGATTCTTATTGAGGATTTAAGCTAGTTAAGAAGATCAAAAATTTTAGACCCCATTTCCATAAAGACACCTTGTATATTGGGTCAACGCATTTATCACCTACTTCAAATCTGTGATTTGGTGGAATTTAGGAGGGGGTGTGTTACAAAATGTTGATGAAAAAACTTTGTTGCTAAATTGAATATATACTTGGAAAAATGAATAAATGTTGATATCAAAACTTTTCTATATAGTAATAAATGTTTTTGTTGAATTGAAATTTTATATGTCTAAATTTAAACTCGATGAAATTAATGTCTTTGGAAGCACAAGGTAAAATTTTATGATCATTACATTTTATTTGTGTAATTGGTATGTAAGTTTCCATCACGGTCAGTATCTATATATATATAGATAAATAGAGAGCTTGATATATATATATATATATTCTATAATTAGTATGTAATTTTCCATCATAGTAAGTCTCTCTCTCTCTATATAGATAAATAGTTAGCTCAATATATATATCAAGCTAACTATTTATCTATATAGAGAGAGGGAGAGACTTATTATGATGGAAAGTTACTTACTAATTAAAATATATATATATATATATATATATACACAAGAGAGAGAGAGAGTTATAATTAGTATCAATATGTTACAAAATAGACTATATATAACATTTCATGTAGCCTACAACCTTGGAAACCAGGACCACGACAGTTGAGAAAGGAAATTATTTTGTTTCAAAAAATTATTGATGGTATTTTGAAATTTTGTGTACCTATACATAGTATGATCTATCCAAATAAAAATAGAAAGTAAGTATATAGCATGAGTCTTAAGGGCCTTTTAGTGCCCCTCTATGCATATGAAAAATATAAACATGGATGGCTAGCCCTATGGATCGGGTCCCTAATTTTTACAGTACTACTTATCCACCTGAACCTAAGTGTCATTATCTATAATTATAGGGTTGGAATGGGTATATGTAGATGCTTGAGATGGGTCAACTTCTTTTATTGAATTATCCATGGTGTCCATGGGGTTAATAACTCTTCATATCATAAATTTCTTTATAAACAACTTCAATTTATTTTTTTATTTTTTTTCCCGTCAGGTCTAGTTTATTCAATATGTCTTATTATTGGAGCCATTTTTCCCCCACCACTTAAGAAATGAAGGTTTTGTTCAACTATATGGCTCATTGAGCTTAATAATTTTGGCATCCTAAGATGTGGAAAATCTTGTGTCTAATACCTAAACCTTGAATTATGCCTTGAGATGGGTCTTGGATATTTTCCTCCTCTTTTGTTTAATTTCATGCTCCATAAGAGAAACCTACTATTGTTTCAGTAAATAATATATATTTAAGTTTTATGCATATTTCATGGCTTCATATTGGACTCAAGAGATGCACCAGGGATCTCTACCAAAAGGGAATTCTTAGCAGAGGTGTCAAAGCCTCTATTGTAACTATGTTGTCTAGAATCGAGATGAATGACTTTACTAGAAATAATCATCGAAGGTAGTTTGAAATTGTCAAATTATATAAAGGGTGGGTTGGGTAAACAAGGAGCATGTAGGATCTAAAGATCAGAGTTATTGAATAGGGGCTAACGTAATGGTTATCCTTTCCACGCTAGAATCCAACAAAGGAACCTCAACATTCACTACCATGTTTCCTCTTAGAATGAGAGACTGCGAACTTCCCAAAACACTAAATGGAATTGAATAAGATCACCATATGAACTATACTAAAATTAAAAAATAGAAAATTTAATAGAGATTTAGCAGAAAAGGACCTAAAAATGGAGCTTGAATCTATATCGAATCCAATACCTTTAAAGCCTTTTGGCCTTCCTAGTTTTTCCAGACTTAAATGAGTCATATAAATCTCTTCCACTTATGAATTCATAATTCCTTTGGATGTCGGGGTGATCATCATCACACAATCCTGGTTTTGAATCAAACTAAGTGTTTCGACTATGAAGGCCATCGTCTAGTCCAATGTATCATGTATCTTTGTGCACATGAGTGAACCCACACTAGCTCACATGAAAATACTATGTGAAAGTATTTCCATTGTCCTTAGCTAACACCCCATATTTGAACCCATTGGCTCTCAAGTTAATGATGGTGAAATCCTCCTTAATCTTGTCATGGATCATATTATTATAAAGCCATATCATATATCTCATGGATTGTTTGGCCCCTTCATTTACCAATATATCCACTAAGTTTCTTACTTCCCTACGAACATGGAATATATGATCTTTGAGAACTTCATGATACACTCCATCCTAGTTAAAAGTCATTAATTCTTCGAAATTTTATTTGGTTTAAATCCATGAAAAATCTCAGTAAGACATTGAATGTGATCATGGAACTCCTTTAATAACGATATTGTTTATTCCATGATGATTAGTGATTTATAGGCATTTCACCATTGCTACCAATTAAACCCCGCTATTGGTTATCTGAAGAATGTGTCCCATATCATCATCAAAGTATACATTTGGAAAATGAATGAAGAAAGCATGTTGGAGATGCAATTTGATAATAAAAATTTATTGTATGATATAATGATAATAAAAAAATTCCTTTTTTAGTATAATTTCTAGATAAACGCTTATATGTAGAATTTTCTTAATGGTGGTTGTTATTCTTAACCTTTCTTGAAAAGTATCAATGATACTTTCCTTCAACCAAATATTCCCTTCTCAAGTTTTTATTTTAATTGTTTTTCTAAACGTATATTTCTTTCTTATGCATTCAAATTAATATATATTTAACTCACAACATCATTAGCTTCAATTAAAATGATACTTGTTAACTTAACATCGCTAATACCAAGAACTAAAAGTAGGTGCTTAGTAGCTTGGCTTAGAGCATCAGCAATGCCCCTAAGGTGCAATATTAAACCAATAGCCACCATAATTATCAACCTCTCTAGATCACCCTTGTGACTTGTGAGGGTCGAACTTGAAACTTAAATTCAACAAGTTCTCCCCTTTATGGATATACCATGGATTCATGTATAATAGTCATATGTGTAGTGCATTCCTCCCTTTATTATTATACCAAGGGTTCATGTACAACATTCCTATGTGTAATGTTTCTTTTGATGCATGTTTATAAAGTTACTTCTCAAGAGAGTATGTTATTGTTTCTAATAATTTTGATATTTTGGATTCGCGACAAATATATTGAATCTAGATGATCCAATAGTGTTGCATTTGGAACTTACATATATTTCCAATTTTTATGTAAAATTTTAATTGTAAATTAGATTTAATAATCAATACTTGCAGATTGGTCCATATTAGGCGTCTTATTTATTATCCATATCCAATTGTGCTTATTTGATCTTTGGAAGTGCTTTAGAAAACATCCACTAAAGGGGTTACACTATGTCAAGTGGACTTCCCTTGTTTTAGGTCTCAAGTTTGACAGACATCTATTATGCCAAAATCAATCATATGTTTTAAACACGTTGCATGAGAGTGAGGCATACCACAATAGAGAACATAAAAATCCATCAACCTTGTTGGTGAGCCATAGCCCTATTCACTCTCATTGTTCTTTTGAATTGTGATATTTATTACATTTAATCGCATGCAATAACATTGACAATTCTCCTATCTTGTCCATGTTTTTTTTCTTTAGGAAAGAAAAAATGTTGGAATATCATATTAAATGAAAAAATAGTACATAAACAAGGATGCATCATAATCATCTAAACCAATTACTACCTAATCAACCATATAAAGTCCAACATATCAGAATTTATATCCAGAGGTCCTCACCATACTTATAGTATATACTATCTTATCCTAATGCAAAAATAATAATTTTAACAAAATTATAAACCATATTAGAAAGAGACAATCCAAATACATCTGTCACTTATAAACAGGTGGTCTAATTTTCAAAAGAAAAGCTTCCCATAAATAGATAGAGTTACCTTTAGCACATTGGGAAAACACCCTCCACCTATAGCACACCATTGCACCAAGAGCAGAACTGAAAAAAAATTTGGGCAGGAAATAATCCTCTTTTTGAAAGCTCATCCAAGGCGGTGCTGAAATCCATGAAGACATGATCGAACAAAATGCTATTAAATGACATATTAAAATTCTCAACATGGCGCATCCAAATTTTCAGGTTGGAGGAGGAAATATTTACCCAACCATCGATCCATTCAACGATAACTCTCGCGTCACCCTGTTGGCATTATGATTGCATGTGTTTTCCTTGATGGAAACCCACTTGTAAAAGACCAAGTATATTAGTTATGGATATGCTCAGAGGTGGAAAAGTGATGAAACATAATGATATTATGATGGGCAAAGGTTTTGTAGAAGATGGATAAAGTACATAATTAAAGAACTATACATGAGTTCGTCATAGCCATGTCACGTATACATGCGGGTACAAAGAAGTAAAGTCGCATATGTGCTAGTGCACTAATTCCATATTAACAGGGGTCTCTACCATGGTATTATCCTACAGTATTGAGCATAGTTGCGGTTATTTGATCCCGTCCAAGAATACCATTGACGCTTGTGTGGTTTTGGCTCATTGTATTGGCTAAGACTCAATCTATATAAGGAGATGAAGAGCATAGTGTTAAGTGTGCATGTGTATGGGTATTGAATCAATACTTCACTCTAAAGTATATCTACATGGAATGGGCTATATTTTATTGATAGATCTGAAATAATGATTAACCCATGAATACAATGATGGATCAGGATCTCTAGACCTAAAATGACTATGTACTTGCATGACTTGTTTGTGAGATGTTTAGATCTGTGGTTTGGTGCTTGTTTGCTAAAGCGAAGGGTATGATATGAATAAGTTTTTATTAATTAAGCGTTGTGCAATCCTAAATTATTTACAGACCTATATGCAGGTTCAACTTAAGGAAGGCTCGTATACAAGTGGGTTCGGTTCTATAGAGGTGTGTATATTTTCAGTAAATCTATACGCAGCTTGGTTTTGGGAGAAGTGCGTACAATCGCAGATTTGTGTTATGGAAGGCGCATATGCAAGCTAGGATTTTGTTGTAGAATGCTAAGGAAATGTCTTATCAGTTTTATTGCATTTTTATTGTATGTCAATGATGTCTTCATATAGATCTAGTTTGTTTGAATATTGATTATGCTGCTAGTTGATTGTGATTAAAGATCAATGATTGGTTGGTTGATTGATGATTCAATTAATGATTTGGTACAGCTATATGTTTCAATTTGATGTATGGTATTGGGATTAAATGACTGTAGTGGGTCCAGTCTGAAAATCCGACAAAAAGAGGCCTACAAGTTGAGTTTAGTTGAAGCTGTTGGATCTAGTGTGAAAATTTATGAAACATGGTCCGCGGTGGTGCTGAGGGTTGGAGCCTTCAGTGAGGGGGTCGTAGCTCACTTCTAGAGGTTGCTGGTAAATGAGATCAGGGGGTTGTAGTTCCCTTCCAGTAGTGGTTGGTAAACGAGATCAAGGGGTTGGAGCTCCCTTCCAGTAGTAACTGGAGAACAATAGAAGGTTGTAGCCTTCTGCAAGTGGGTGCCTATGTGCTGGTATGAGTCTGCACCAGTACAAGATTGTAAGCATTTTTCTTTATAATAAATATTGAAGACAGAGATGACAGCAGCGGTGGTTTTCTCCCAACTTGGGTTTCCACCTTAAATCCTGGTGTTCATGTGTGTTTCTTATGTGTGATGATTTGTTATATTCTTACTACACATGTTAAATGCTTACTAAATAAATGATGCATTGAGCTAAGTAAATTTTCTGAAGATTTATCTAAATAATAAGTTCACTAGGCATACGCAAGTTTCCTTAAATAAAGTTTTTTGCATACACTAGTTGGATTAATTAAAGTCACGTATAGAAATCAGTAAAAGAAAATTTTGTGTGATTTTTAAAATACTGAGTCACCCTGCCCCCCACCCCCTGCTCAATATTTTTCCCAACAATTGGTTTCAGAGTAGGTCCTTCTAAATAAGCTTGATTGCTTGAAGGATATCTGTCACAATGGGAAGTCATTAAGGAATATTTTCTATCAGACCATCATTGTTCAATGGAAGTAATATATTGTTATAGAAGATATGAATAAGAGCTTATCTGCAAATTCTTAGAGTAGATGTATGGGTAATAGTAGAAGGAGGTTACCAGTATCCAGCAATTGTTCCTACAGATGCAACAGAAAAGAAGAGATATGAAACCAATGAAAAATTTGTCAATACCTTATTGGGAAGCCTGTCAGAATCAGAATTTGTCAAAGTCATGCAGCTAAATACAGCAATGGAAACATGGGACAAGATCATTCAGAGCTATGAAGGTGATGCAAAGGTAAAAAGTTCCAAAATTAAAACTCTTAGAATTCAATATGAAAATGTCAGAATGCGTGATGATGAAAGTATTGTGATATTGTTTCTAATAATATATCATATTGTGAGTTCTATGAGAAATATGGGTGAAGATATAAAAGATTCAACTTTAGTAGAGAAAATAATGAGATCTCTAACTCCAAAATTGGAATCTAAAGCGTCTTCCATTAAATAAAAGTAGGATCTCTAGACTCTAACTGTTGTTCAACTTCACGGTATCCTGAAAATTTTTGAAATGAGAAAAGGAGGTCCCTCACAAGTCATAGAAGCCGCATTTAAGGCTTGTACAAAAGTAAAAGAAAAGGAAGTTCTCAAGGAATCAAGTTATATATCAAAATAAGAAGAGGTAAATTTTGTGAGGAAACTTCAACCAAGTAATAGAAGGTTTAGAGGTAAGCTTCCATTCAAGTGTTTTTCTTGTGGAATATTTGGTCATTATGTTGCTAAGTGTCCTTATAAAGAAAATAATGACAAAGGGAAACAGTTTGAAAATAGGAGAAGCTTTTATACAAATGAAGATAATGATGGTTTGTCAAACAGAGAAGAGGGAGAGTCTGATAAAGATATGCAAGTGCTCATGGGATGTACCATGAATGATGATAATACCCTAAAAGAGAAGAATCTTATTGTTGCAGAATTGCATAGATCAAGGAAGAAAGGATGGTTTCATGGATGTTGTTTCTATTGTAATTTCAAGCAAAGCTGAAAAAAGAAGAAATACCAGTCAAAAACGTAGAGAATATTAACCCTACTACAGTCATCTTTTTCTAAACTTTACTTCTCATAATGACTGCAAGAGTGATGTGAGATACATTATCGAAATTAGTAATGTATCATCAGAGGGGGGAATATATGGTGATTCCCATGGTTGGTTTGGTAATTTTGGTTGTTTATATTTCTGACAGTGCATCTGATGTGACAACAAAAGACAGGCACAAGAAGTACAAGTTCAGGGGGAGATGGAGCTGTGAAATTTCCAGTATTTCATTTTTGGTATGCAGGTTGCATGAACTAAAGCCGCATATATATATGCAAGTTCCCTTGGAGAAAGTTGTGTATGTTTTTCTCTGATAGAAAAACAGTGAGACAGACTCAAGAACAGACTTTTTCATGTCGCTGACAATTATGGTTTGGCTCTATTGATCAGGTGTTGATGGGTATAGTATGTGGTTATGGTTTTCAAGTTACATTTTCCTCTTTGATATTTATCTGCTTGATGAAGATGCTTTGATGAATGTCTTGTTAAAAATGTTCAAGCTGCACAGGTTTAGGGGGAGCATTAGCCTTGTTGGTTATAATGCATTATTGGCATTATGTTGTTGAATTTTGTTCGATGAAGATCCTTTTTTCTTAGTTATAAATGTCATATCTGTAATTGGATGTAAGGGTCATGTTGAGACCTATGATGTAAAGATTTTCATATTCATTCATGTATGGACCTTTTCCAAATATGTAAACCCACTTGGTTGGGTGAATGAGTCAAAAATGTAAACTCACTTGGTTGGGTAGTTGATTCAAATATGCAACCCAACTTGGTTGGGTGATTTATGTAAGTATGAGTCCTTGGTGATAGGAAAGGTCATAGAGTCATGTATTTCATTGAAAATATGTTTGAAGATTCAGCGTGTGTTCAAGGGGAACATGGTCCATATAGTGCTGAAGAGAAACCTCATTTCAGCATGGGTCTGCCCTTTGCCCTTAATGTCAAAGGTGGATATTAATTTGGTTTTGCCATAAATTCCAAAGGGGGGGATTGTTGGCATTATGATTTCATGTGTTGTCCACGATGGAAACCCACTTGTAAAAGACCAAGTATATTGGTTTTGGATAATCTCAGAGGTGGAAAAGTGATGAAACAAAATGAAAGTATGATGGAAAGAGGTTTTACAGAAGATGGATAAAGTAAATAATTGAAGAACTATACGCGATTTCGTCACGTCCAAGTCGCGTATACACGCGCGTACAAATAAGAAAAGTCGCATATGTGCTAGTGCACTAATTTTATAATACCAGGGGTCTCTACCATGGTATTATCCCACATTATTTAGCGCAGTAACGGTTATTTGATCCCGTCCAAGAATATCATTGAAACTTGTGTGGTTTTGTCTCATGGTATTGGCTAAGGCTCAATATATATAAGGAGATGAAGAGCATAGTGCTAAGTGTGCATGTGTATGGGTATTGAATGAATACTTCACTCTGAAGTATATCTGCATGGAATGGGCTATATTTTATTGAAAGATCTGAAATAATGATGCACCCATGAATACAATGATGGATTAGGATCTCTAGACCTGAAATGAATATGTATTTGCATGATCTGTTTGTGAGATGTTTAGATTTGTGGTCTGGCACATGTTTACTGAAGTGAAGGGTATGATCTAAATAATTTTGTAGTACTGAAGTGTTGCATAGTACTGAATTATTTATAGATATATACACGGGTTCGACTCAAGGAAGGCGTGTATACACGCGGGTTCGGTTCTACAGAGGCGCATATATTTTCAGTAAATCTGTATGCAGTTTGGTTTCGAGAGAAGCACGTATAGTCACGGCCTTGTATTATGGAAGGTGCATATGAAAGCTAGGATTTTGTTGTAGAATGTTGAAGGAAATGTCTGATCATTTTTACTGTGTTTTTTTTTTTTCAATGATGTCTTCATATAAATCTAGATTGTTTGAGTATTGATTATGCTGCTAGTTGATTGTGATTAAATATCAGTGATTGGTTGGTTGATTGATGAATCAGTGAATAATTTGGTACAGTTATATGTTTCAGTTTGATGTATGGTATTGGGCTTAAATGAGTGTAGTGGGTCCAGTCTGAAAATTTGATGAAAAGAGGCCTACAAGTTGAGTTGAGTTGAAGTTATTGGATCCAGTGTGAAAAATTATGAAACGTGACCCATGGTGGTGTTGAAGGTTGGAGCCTTCAATGAGGGGATCGTAGCTCCCTTCCATTGGTTGTTGATAAACAAGATGAGGGGGTTGTAGCTCCCTTCCAACAATGGCTAGTAAATGAGAGCAGGGGGTCGAAGCTCCCTTCCAGTAGTGGATAATAAACAAGAGGAGATCCCTTCCAATAGTAGCTGGACAACGAGAAAAGCTTGCAACCTTCTGTAGGTGGGTGCATGCGTGTTGGTATGAGTTTGCACTAGGACAAGATTGTAAATAGTTTTCTATATAATAAATATTGAAGACAGAGATGACAGCAGCGGTGGTTTTCTTCCGACTTTGGTTTCCACCTTAAATCTTGGTGTTCATGTGTGTTGCTTATGTGTGATGATTTATTCTGTTTCTACTACACATGTTTACTGCTTACTAAATAAATTATGCACTGGGCTAAGTAAAGTTTCTGAAGATTTATCTGAATAATAAGTTCTCTAGGCATACGCAAGTTTCCCTAAATAAATATGTGTGCATACAGTAGTTGGATTAATTAAATTCGTGTATAGAAATAAGTAAAATAAAATTTTGTGGGAGTTTTAAAATACTGATTCACCCCCCCCCCCCTCCCCCTCTCATTATTTTTCCCAACAATTGTTTTCAGAGCAAGTCCTTCTTAAGAAGCTTGATCGCTTGAAGGAGATTCGTCACAATGGGAAGCAATGAAGGATTATTTTCTATCAGGCTACCATTGTTCAATGGAAGTAATCTATTGTTCTGGAAGATATGAACAAAAGCTTATCTGCAAATTCTTGGAGCAAATGTATGGGGAATCAAGGAAGGAGGTTACCAGTGTCCAACAACCATTCCTACATATGCAATAGAAAAGAAGAGATGTGAAACCAATGCAAAAGTTGTCAGTGCCTTATTGAGAATCCTATCAGAATCAGAATCTCTCAAATTCATGAAGCTAAATTTTGCAAAGGAAATATGGGACAAGATCATTCAGAGCTATGAAGGTGATGCAAATGTAAAAAGTGCCAAACTACAAACTCTTAGAATTCAATATGAAAATCTCAGAATGCATGATGATGAAAGTATTGCAAGCTTGTTTCTAAGAATAGATGAGATTGTGAATTATATGAGAAATATGGGTGAAGATATAAAAGATTTAACTTTAGTAGAGAAATTATTGAGATCTCTAACTCCAAAAATCAAGTCAAAAGTGTCTTCCATTGAAGAAAATTAGGATCTGCAGACTCTAACTGTTTTTCAACTTCACGGTATCTTGACAGCCTTTGAAATGAGAAAAGGAGGTCCCTCACAAGTTAGAGAAGTCACATTTAAGGCCTGTACAAATGGAAAATAAAGGAGTTTATCAAGGAATCAAGTTATATATTAGAAGAAGAAGAGGCAAATTTTGTAAGGAAACTTCAACCAAGTACTGGAAGGTTCAAAGGTAAGCTTCCCTTCAAGTGTTTTTCTTGTGGAAGAGTTGGTCATTATACTGCTAAGTGTCCTTATAAAGAAAATCATGATAAAGAGAAATGAAAAATAGGAGAAAATTTTATACAAATGATGATAGTTATGTTTGTCAAATGGAGAAGAGGGAGATTCTAATCAAGATCTACAAGTGCTCATGGCATGTACCATAAATGATGATAATACCCTAAAAGATAAGAATGTGGTTATTGAATAATTGCATAGATCAAGGAAGAAAGGATTTTTTCATGGATGTTTCTTCTATCGTAACTCATTTTGGCATAAGTCCACTGATTTCATGTTAATTATGTTGAACAGAATTGATGGTTTGGATAAGTTCCAGCACACAATAAGAAATTTCAAGAAAATATGGAAAAAGAAGAAACATCAACCAAAACTATAGGGAATATTGACCCTACTGCAGTCATTTGTTTATAAAGTTTACTTCTCATAATGACTGCAGGAGTGATGTGAGATACATTATCGGAATCAGTAATGTATCATCATAGGGGTAGCAATATATGGTGATTCCCATGGTTGGTTTGGTAATTCTAGTTGTTTATATTTCTGACAGTGCATCTGATGTGACAACAAAATACAAGTACATGCAGTACAAGTTCAGGGGGAGATGGAGCTGTGAACTTTTCAGTATTTCATTTTCGGTACGCGGGTTGCATGAACAAAAACCACGTATATACGTGAGTTCCCTTAGAGACAGTTGTGTATGTTTTTCTCTTATAGAAAAATAGTGAGACAGACTCAAGAACAGAATTTTCATGTCGCTGACATTCATGGTTTGGCTCTATTGATCAAGTGTTGATGGGTACAGTCTGCGGTTATGGCTTTCAAGTTACATTTTCCTCTTTGATATTTATCTGCTTGATGAGTATGCTTTGATGAATGGGTTATTGAAAATGTTTAGGTTGTACAGGTTTAGGGGGAGCATTATCCTTGCTGGGTATAATGCATTTTTGGCATTATGTTTCTAAATTTTGTTCGATGAAGGTCCTTTGGTCTTGGTTATAAATTTCATATCTGTAATTTTATTTAAGGGTCATGTTGAGACCTATGATGTAAATATTTTCATATTCAGTCATGTATGGACCTTTTCCAAATATGTAAACCCACTTGTTTGGGTGATTGAGTCAAAAATATAAACTCAGTTGGTTGGGTAGTTGAGTAAAATATGTAACCCCACTTGGTTGGGTGATTGATGTAAGTATGAGTCCTTGGTGATAGGAAAGGTCAAAGAGACATGTATTTCATTGAAAACATTTTTGAAGATTCAGCATGTGTTCAGGGGGGACATGGTCAGTATAGTGCAGAAGATAAACCTCGTTTCAGCATTGATCTTCCCTTTTCCCTTGATTTCAAAGGGGGAGAGTAATTTGGTGTTGCCATCAAGTAAAAAGGGGGAGATTGTTGGCATTATGATTGCATGTGTTGTCCGTGATGGCAACCCACTCGTAAAAGACCATGTATATTGGTTTTGGATAAGCTTAGAGGTGGAAAAATGATGAAAGAGAATGAAAGTATGATGGACAGAGGTTTTCCAGAAGATTGATAAAGTACATAATTGAAAAACTATACGCAAGTTCGTCAAGGCCAAGTCGCGTATACAAGTGAGTACGAAGAAAAAAAGTAGCGTATGTGCTAGCGCACTAATTCTATAATACCAGGGGTCTCTACCATGGTATTAGCCCATAGTATTGAACATAGTAACGGTTATTTGATCCCATCCAAGAATACCATTGACATTTGTGTGATTTTGGCTCATGGTATTGGCTAAGGATCAATCTATATAAGGAGATGAAGAGCATAGTGTTAAATGTGCATGTGTATGGGTATTTAACGAATACTTCACTCTGAAGTATAGCTGCATGGAATGGCCTATATTTTATTGATAGATCTGAAATAATGATGCACCCATGAATACAATGATGGATCAGGATCTCTAGATTTGAAATGACTATGTATTTGCATGATCTGTTTGTGAGATGTTTAGATCTGTGGTCTGGCGCATGTTTTCTGAAGTGAAGGGTATGATCTAAATAATTTTGTAGTATTGAAGTGTTGTGCAGTCCTGAATTATTTACAGATCTATAAGCGGGTTCGACTCAAGGAAGTCGTGGATACACGAAGGTTCAGTTCTGCAGAGGCGCATATATTTTCAGTAAATCTATACGCAATTTGGTTTCGAGAGAAGCGCATACAGTCACGAATTTGTCTTATGGAAGACATGTATGCAAGCTAGGATTTTTCTGTAGAATGTTGAAAGAAATGTCTGATCAGTTTTACTGTGTTTCTGTTATCCGTCAATGATGTCTTCATATAGATCTGGTTTTTTTAGTATTTATTATGCTGCTAGTTGATTGTGATTAAAGATCAGTGATTGGTTGGTTGATTAATGATTTAGTGAATTATTTGGTACAGCTATATGTTTCAGTTTTATGTATGGTATTGGGCTTAAATGAGTGTAGTGGGTCCAATCTGAAAATATCATGAAAATAGGCCTACAAGTTGAGTTGAGTTGAAGTTGTTGGATCTAGTGTGAAAATTTATGAAACGTGGTCTGCGGTGGTGCTAAGGGTTGGAGCCTTCAGTGAGGGGGTCGTATCTCCCTTCCAGTGGTTTTTGGTAAATGAGATCAGGGGGTTGTAGATCCCTTCCAGTAGTGGTCGGTAAACGAGAGCAGGGGGTCAAATATCCCTTCCAGTAGTGGCTGGTAAATAAGATCACGGGGTTGGAGCTCCCTTCCAGCAGTAGCTGGAGAACAAGAGAAGGTTACAGCCTTCTACAAGTGGGTGCCTACGTGCTGGTATGAGTCTGCACTAGTACAAGATTGTAAGCAGTTTTAGATATAATAAATATTGAAAATAGAGACGACAACATTGGTGGTTTTCTCCCGACTTGGGTTTCCACCTTAAATGATGGTGTTCATGTGTGTTTCTTATGTGTGATAATTTATTCTATTCTTACTGCATGTGTTTACTTCTTACTAAATAAATGATGCACTAGGCTAAGTAATCATTTTGAAGATTTATCTAAATAATAAGTTCACTAGGTATATGCAAGTTTCCTTAAATAAAATTGCATGCATAAGCTAGTTGGATTAATTAAAGTCGCGTATAGTAATCAGTAAAATAAAATTTTGTGTGAGTTTTAAAACATAGAATAAAAGAGAGATAAATGCCTTAGAAATCATCCACTTTGAGGGGGCAACCTCCAATACATTACATAAATGAACAATTCTTTGATGATACAAATGACAAAACCTACTTCTATATATAGGATTCCATGGGATCACAATATAATCCTAGCCTACCTAACAATAATAATGTAAGGGCACAATAATAACAATATTGGGGTTACAGGGGTACAACAATAACACTAAGGGGGTTAAACTAACAACAATAAGGGACTATAATAATAATATAGGGACCTAACATGCCCCTCTCCTTCAAAAAAGTGTTGTCCTCAACGCTTGAGTAGCTCTAGATGCTTCCGTATACTAATTAGGGGAATTTTGAGGTCTAAAATGGGCCTCCTAAGGAAATAATAAAATAATAGCTAAACCAATAAAATAATATTTATGAATTTGCAATTCACTTTTTGCACCACAATCCATGTAATCATATTTAAATTCAATTCAAAAATTGTATCAAAATAAAATTAATAAAAAAAATTGTATTGATGTGACTATAAATAAGAATGAGTTTTTCAAGAAAAAGTAATTATCATTAAACAACTAATGCATTTGTCCTTTGTACTTAAATAACTTAAAATAAAACATAAATTTAAATTTATAAATTTTTAATAATATTGTATGCTATTAATTAAAATTTATATTATTTAAATTGTATAATAACATGTAATTAATATACTATATAAAAATAATATAATATAATCTAATAAATGTATAGGGATCTACATTGTTTCTTTCAAGAAATATAAAATGACAATAATATATTTTTATTCAAAAAGTGTGAAATGACATTTATTATGAGTACTTTACTTTTACTTTAAAAGTACTTAGGGCACTACCATGGTTAACCATGAGTTTTTATCCACCATTAAGAATGTGACAAGTAAGTACCTTTAACTCAATCAATGTCACCTCAACCATTAGGGATGATGTCATCCCCTAAAATGTATTGGCTCTCATAAAGTGAATTTTGATTGTACATTTTCCTTAGGAGGCCCATTTTAGACCTCAAAGTTCCCCTAATTTAAATTCTCATCCTCCCATGTAGAATATTCAATGGGTAAGTTCTTCCACTTGATGAGATACTCTGAAAATGATCGATTTCCTTGACTGCTTCAGGTTCCAATATGATCTTTCCTTCCTCATAAAGTTCTAGAAATATTGTTTGAACTAAAAAATTTTCACTTATAACCTTCTTTAAGCATGAAACATGGAAAACTGGATGCCACTACAAGGAAAAGACCCTCTAGCGGATGTTTTTGAGGAACCCCTTATAAAAATACCCCAGACATCCGTTTCTAGCAGAGCTTACTAGAGGAAGTTGGTAGGTGGAGCTTTTGTGGATGTATTTCATCTGGTGCGCTTATCACCGTAAAATGCACCGGTGCGTTCAACAAGAGAAAGCACTAGTGCACACAAAACATTGGCACACCGGACACCGTGCACTCCATACACACCCGCCCGGTGCGTCGTATTACTGTAGCGCACTGGTGCCTCATAAAAATCACGCAAAAACAGAAACCACCTGGTGCGGAATGAAGCAAACGCACCAGTGCACCCATAAAACCCCCGTGCACCAGAACAGGGCTAAATAAATATAAAAAAATTACAGCCAAAAAACCAAATTTTCCACTTTTTTCAATGCTCCAAATCTCTCAAGCACCAGTGCAATTTATCCTTGTCTAATTCGCCCTGACATCAGTGCTCCCATTGCACTCATTGCACGCACTGCTGTTGTGCATTACCCACCAATATCTAGCTTGAATTTTGAAAAATGGTGGACAAAATTTCTTTTGCAAATTCTACAGCCAATATGCCTCCTCGACGGCCACTTGTTTTTCCATAATTAAGCGTTTTAGCTTATTATAATTTCAAATAACCTTAAAATTAACCATTTAAAAGGAAAAAAAACAAATTATGTGATGCGCTCAAGTCGTTCAGCTCGCACCGGTTTGTGGTGCTACTTGTAATTTTATAGGCCGCACTGCAAACAGTCCTAACGATATTTGCACTGGTTCCAGAGCGGTACCAATAGGCGCACCTTGTTACTTTGAAATTTTTTTAAAAGTGCAGTGCGGTCATTTACTAGGCCGCACCGTTGACAATGTCAAATAGCAGCAACATGGTGCATTGACTGAATTATCCGCCCCGGGGCGGGTAATTTTGTCAACGCACTGCATTCCGCATTTCAACAGGGTCAATGGTTCAGCCTATTAAATCAGTACTAACGGTAGCTGCACTGGCTCAGGGGCAGTACCTAAGGCGCACGGTGTTATTTTAAAAAAAAATTAAAAGTGCAGTGTGGTCGGTTACCTGGCCGCACCATTGACCTAATAGAATAGCGGCAACGTGGTGCATTGGCCAAAATTGCTGCCCTGAGACGGCTATTTTTGTCAGCGCACGGCTTTCTGTATTTCTCATAGGTCAACGATGTGGCCTAGTAAAAGACCGCACCGTTCACCATGTAATGATGGTAGGAGGTTGGTCTGCTGACTTAACTATACGCCTTGGGGCATAGAGTTTAGTTAGCGCACTGCCCTCCTGACACCGTACATAGTCAACGGTGTGCTACAAATTTTTCTAGAGCACCACCCCCGGTGCGCTGAATATTATCTGGTGCACCGCGCCAGTGCACTGCATAAAAAGATGCACCGAGATCGGTGTGTGACTATTTTTTTGGCGCACTGACTATTTTGTTGTTTTTTTTCAAAAAAAAAATTATATATGTATATTTCTAAATACATGTCTCATTTAATAAAAAAATTGTATTTAATATGTCAATCATTCAGAGACGTGAAAGGAGAGAAGATGGGGAACAACAACAACAATAGGCGAAGCAGTATAACATGGTTCTCCTGTGGGAGGCACGAGAGAGGGAGAGAGATGCGTACCCTTGCCCTATTATAATAGCTACGCAGGGGCTCCTAAGGTAGGTAGGCCACCTCAAGTTCTATGAGGAGGCTACTTCCCTAAAGGCCCGTAGTTTTTTTTTTAGACATCTCATCTGAAGGTGGAATGCCCACCAACAGGATTTCCAAGTTGGTATTGACCAGTGGTATGCCCACTAAGGAGGATATTTATTTCATTACAGGGCTAACGAAGAGAGGGGTATATTTTCCCTCGTTCCCAGAGGTTCCAGCTGGCTGTGTAGTAGGGAGTTAGTTAGTTTACTCCCATAGATACATTGGAGAAAATGTACTATCTCCTGTAGATTTTTAGGTCACTGGAGGTCAGTTACGTATTGGTGCATTTGGTAGGGAGGAGGTACAGTGCCTCTCACTTCTCATTTCGACCATTTCGCACAACACCAGTGACGGGAAACGCATTAGTTGCTTGCTTCTATATTATGTTAATTCTTTAGTACAGGAGCCACGACTTGTCATGTGGTCTGCCATTTTTTTTGTGGCAGTTCTGTACAGCCTTAGATAGATGTCGTGCTCAAGCACAAGGGAGGGTCAACTTCCATTTTTCTTCAGATTCCTTTTTGTTTATTTTTTGAGAGGTTTCCAGAGATGAGGCCTACTTTTTTTCGGCAGCCTCGTAGGCCGATAATTGAGGCACGTATGCACATGTGGGGGAAGATGATGCCCAAGAGGGGCGAGACTCTGTTTCCAGTGAGGATATCGCATGATGCACTGGAGTTTCTATCCAGTGTTAACGAGCATCCCTTCATTATGGTCCCCTATCCTTATGCGAGTTTGGATTGGCGAGGGTGTGCCAACATCCTCTTCATAGCTGATGAGCCGCCAAATGATAAAGGTGATATTAAAGTTTTATTTAAATTTATTCTAGCATGTTCTTTAACTTGTTTTTATTAAATTTTGTAATGAAATTGTCTAATTATTGTTGTGTACTTGTATATATTTTTCATACATTAGCTCTTTTGATGGCGAGGACATGCCGACACCACCTCACGATCCAGGTGTGGATCCTGATGACGATCAAGGCATGCCAGATGCCGAGGATCATCAGGAGGCCAATGCAGAGAGACTTGCTCCTGCTAGTGTGTTGGTACCGCCTTTTGCTAGGCGTGGTCAACTTGATGCTAGATACAGGATGGAGTTGGGCGACCAACTCACTGCATTGATTTTTGAGGCGAGCGTCAAGCCCGCTCATTACAAAGACATACAGGCCGATGATAGGCTATTACAGATGTGGAGAGGCATACCACGTGACATGTACAGCCTGATGCGGCATGTCATAGGAGCTACAACAGTTGTTATGCAGTTGAGGAGGACCGTTGCATGTTATATGCGTGGTTGAGACGCAACACGCGATGGACATTCCGTGAGAAGCGACACGTCATCTCATGATCGTTCACCTCCCGCCATGCCAGATGAGCATGAGCCTCCACTAGCATCTAGCTGGAGTCATCATGAAGATGAGGTTGGACCATTGGCCACGTCTAGTCAGCAGCCTGCAGCATCCATTAGTACTCATGATCATGAGCAGGCTAGACCATCGACCGTCGAGGCTGCACCATTGACTGAGCAGGCCTCCACTAGTATTGCTATTGATGTTGTACTATCACCAGCTGATCCATGACATTTATATTACATTTGTGTATTTTTAACATTATATATATATATATATATATATATATATATATATATATGGTCCATGTATTTTATGTTCATGTTGCAGTTTTACTTAATTTACTTGTTGGTGATCATCATGATGTGTATATTGTTAGGTCATGTTAGATATGTTCATTTAATGTGCAGCTTGCAAATAGATGTGTATGTGATAGCATGAGTTAATTGACATGAGATGTATATTTGATGTTTGTATTGTGATGATGTTAATATATAATGTTAATTTTGTTTTGTTAGATGATCATGATCACTCAGATGTTAGCGATTTTGAATGTGCTTTTTAGTCAAATATGATGTTTGTACGATGGTTATCATGAACATGAAGTTTATTAATTAATTTAATATTAAATGATCATGATATTGTAAAATTGTAATATTTGTAATTCAAATTGTATGTAAAATTCTAAAAGTGTAATTGTAATGGTATATATGTAAATTTGTAAAATTGTAATTGTATTTATGTAAAATGCTAAAATTATAAATGTAATTGTAATTGTACGTGAAATTGTAAAATTGTAATTCTAATTCTAATTCTAATTGTATGTAAAATTCTGAAATTGTAACTGTATGTGAAATTGTAAAATTGTAATTCTAATTCTAATTGTATGTAAAATATTTGTAATATTTTAATTGTATTAATGTGAAATGATTTTATTGTATTAATTGTAATTCTAATTCTAATTCTAATTGTATGTAAAATATTTGTAAAATTTTAATTGTATTACTATGAATTGATTGTAATTGTATGTAAAATTCTAAAATTGTAATTGTAATTTAATTGTAATTGTATGTGAAATTGTATAATTCTAATTCTAAATGTATGTAAAATATTTGTAAAATTTTAATTGTATTAATGTGAAATGATTTTATTAAAAATTTTAAATTTGTAAATTTGTAAATTTTAAATAATTATAAAATAATAAATCTAGAATAATATGAATTATTGTAACATAATAAAGTTTAGAAAATAATGCAAATAAATTCATGTACTTTAGAATTATCATTATTTTATTATGATCTTAGATAATAAAAAAAAAAAGAACTAATTTATACAGTACGCCATTGTTTTTCAGATCAACATAATTGCAAATTATCAAGTGAAAATTTGATTTTAACATTAACACAATGCAAATTACCAATTAATTCAAAATACATATTATAATGTTTCGAAAAATATATCTTAAAAAGTATAAATATTGATTAAATAACACATGTACCATATCACTCTCGGTTCTCATGATCACCCTCATTATCTTCCAGCTCGCATGGCATGATAACACTATTGTTCTCCAAAATATGTTTTGATCTAGGGTCATGTGTCAATATGAACCACCAATCCCTATCCAACACATCTAGGTAAAAAAACACCTAGTTGCAGTGTTTGGGGAAACATAGGGCTCCTTAGCTTCATCCCACAACTTCCTATAGTTAATACATATCAGCCTACTATCGCGATCTTCCTTTACATTATTCTGATCAAAGGTGTCCCACTACTTGCACCTAAAAATAACACATTGGAAAGAAGAGAAATCCACTTCAATGATCTCTTGTATCTTTCTGACGTAACCTAACGTCCCTCGTACTAGGTTTTGATCATGGTGGCTAGATCAACTAGATTGATCGAACTCGACTTCCACTCCACAGTCTTGTGTGATGTTTCCAGCATCAGCATTTTCTGTGCGAAAATGGTGTCTATATGCCCACATAGATGGGAACAAATACACCTATTATAAAAAAGTTAAAAATAAATCATAGTGTCATGTGTCTTATAATAACCCAACAATTAAAATATGAAATATATATGTCTTATATGTTTTAAATTTACATATAAATTAAAAAGATAATTACTGAGTCGTTGCACCCAATCCCTACGTTTAGCGCATCCTCTTCAGCACGTGGGTAACGACCTGTTGCACCGTATTTCTCTCTGACTTGGTCAGCAACCCAACTGTTGGCGCATATTTTTGGCATGTTTTCCTTTAAATGATCGGGATAAGGCACACTTCTACCATTCAACCGTCTGAACTCTTTCCTGTCACTATCCCATTTCATCCTCTTTTGTTCGTACAATGCGACCCACGGTTGTGTCACTTCAAAATTGTAAAGAACGAATTTATTCATTACTTCAATTTCTGCATTCGCTGATGAAATCAAACCAACATTATATAGTACTTAGAGATCAAAATATACATTATATCAAATTTCAACATGAATATTACTTACTTTTTGTAAATTTGAAAAATTATAAGTCGCTTACTCTTTATCAAGCGCTTTTTTCCACTCGTTTGGAGCAACTCCACTTCTCTTTTGTCTTCATCCCTTTCATCGTCCCAAATCACCGCACCTGGTATGTTTTCGATCTTCTTGATGTACTCACTAACATAATGAAAGACTCATACGATATATACCCCTCTGCCATAGACCCCTTGGGTTTTTCCCTTTGTCGGAAAAAACCTTTTAATTTCTTCATGTACCACTCTAAGAAGAACATCCAACGACAAGAAACCACCCCAACTCAACCTCATCTACTAGGTGGATTAGAAGATGACCCTGTAAGTCCATGAAACTCGTCGGCATTTCCTTCTCAAACATACAAACAATCTAAACTATCTCTTGGCATCATCGTGGAATGCTAGCCACATGAATCTCCTTTGACGAGACCCAACGTACAAATGCAGATAATTTAGATATGGCAAGTCCTAGGTCTAGAGGGAATTCATGTTTCATACACCCACGCACGAACAAAGGATAATGACACTGCAAAGTTATAAACAAGTGCAATAATATAAAAAATTAGTTATGTTTTATGATCCACGCATGGGATAAAATTTATTAATATAACAAATTAATAATAAAATCATGCTTTTGACATTATACGTACTCTTAGAAGATTCAAATGGTCATGCGATTTCAAACCCGAAAATTGGTCATCCACGGTGAAGCAGCATCGTAGTGAAGACCCACCCTCACACTCATTATAACTTCCTTTGCCAAAGAAATATCATCCTTTTTTTAAATCCATGGGACATCACCTTCTTTGAAAAACCATGAATTGGAGGGACCAGCACCTGCCTCTGATCCTGTACTTTCTAATCATCTTGGCCAATGTTTCTTTTTAGTTTTTTAGGTAATAATATCTTTCATAATAGCCAATGTGTCACTTTGTTTCGATGATATGTGCCTCCATAAAGAAGATGAAACATGTTTAAATATATGCATGGGATCTAATAAGTGGGTAATCTTAGATGCTCCCAATATGGGAGGTTATAAAAGATAGATTTCCTTTTCATCACAATGGGAAATTTCTTAACAGAGGTGTCGAAGAAATTAGGATCATCGAACATAGGCTCCCCATTTGAATCAGAGATTTCTATGAACTCCTTCTCCTTATCTCTCTCATATGCTCTAAGCCATTCAGCTGGTATCATCATTGGAGGCCTTTGGGTTCTCTTTCGTTTACCATTGAAAGTGGATGCTGCTCTTCTGTAAGGGTGTTCTTCTGGTAGGAATACCCTAGAGCAATCATACACTGGCTTTCATAGGTCCTTGGACCATCTAGCTTTCAGAGAAGGTCCACAACATTTACATCCAAAATACCTTTTTGTTACAAGACCTCTGAGATTATTGTATACATTAATTAATATGCATGGCACGTTAAATAATATCATGAAGATCAGAACAAATATTACAACGAATTAAATAACTAATATGTGAAAGAATATTGTTATGTATATAAAGAAATCAATAAATTAAACATGTATTTTACCAGATAAAACTCCTAAGCATGGATAATCATGTGTCGTGTAAGCACATATGCCATACAACGTAAAGCTCCTCTCTGTTGCGATGGGTCTTGATACATTGTATACATTTATCCCATCCCATAATTCCTTCAATTCATCTACCAGTGGTTGTAAGTAGACATCCATATTCTTCACGTGTCTTCTACCAGGGACTATGAGAGCCAACATAAGATGTTCATTCTTCACAGAAAACCATGGGGAGATATTTTTATTGATCACTACTACAGGCCAAACAGAATATTTGGTGTTCTGGAGGGAATATGGGTTGACTCCATCCATGGCTATGCTGAATCGTAGACTTCGTACTTCATCCTTGAATTTTTCGGGCCATGTATCCTCTATATGCTTCGTGGCTATTGAATCAGTTGGGATTCGCATAACTCCCAACTCACTTCTGTGTGAGACATGTCATCCCTGCAACATAGCTAATTCTTTGCAATGCAAGAGCCTTTGAATCCTTGGGATTATAGGCATGTGCCTCAATATCTTAAAAGGAGGACCAGTACGTGATTTAACCTTTTTTTATTTATCATACCTGTCATGCCCGCATTTTGAACACATCTCTTTGTCTACATATTCTCCTCTATATAGAATACAATCATTTGGACATGCAGAATATGATATGTACTCCACACCCAACATTTTCAACAATTTCTTTGCCTCTTCGCAGCTACCGTGCAAGACATTATCACTCGGAAGAACCTTATCTTTGAATAACCTGTAGTTGCTGATCATGGAAAAATATATTAATAAATGTACATTAATGTCGATATAATTATTAACGTTCATAAAATTTACCATTTGTAATGTTCATTGCAATGTACTGATTATATTTCAAATTTATATAAGGGAGTACTTTATGGTAACTTACCTCAAAAGCTTTGAGAAACATGCATTCGACAAGCCAAAATTTTCTTTCAAGTTGTACAATAACTTCGTTTTCCCCAACTGGGAAGACTTTGACTGACCGCCAGGTCCAAAGAGAGGGGTGGTTGAAGCAAATTTAAGGCTTTCGAAAAATGTGTCAGCGATATGAGCATCATCCCCTAGCTGATCATCATTTTGGAATGCATCTAACAACATTGTCTCCATGGTAGTCGTATCCCTTAAGTAATCATCCATACCAACCTCTACTTGATTGTGTCCATTTCCAGCTTTTGAAGAACTACTATTGTTGTATTCATTTCTAATTGGTGAATCTGGACGTAGCGGGAATTGAATCGGTGGTTGATTCAACCATTCTTGGTATCGTTCCTCTCTGATTTTTTCTCTTGATTCAGTCTTCTCTCGATTTGGCATTGTCGTGGGGTGCAATGGAAGATGGTAGGTAGGTCGTTCATCATCACTAGAATCCTAATATTTAAAAAAAAAAAAAAAAATGAACGTGATTAGTACAAAATATATGATATCAATTAGTAACCACATTGACAATATTGCATGATTATAAATTGGTTTGACGTTGAAATAATTACATATTAATCAATATACCAAACAATTATAATTATTACCATCATTTTTTTGGGATTATGCCTAGAAGATGCAATATTGTTACAATTGGCAAGGTGAAGCGGCTGTCCATTTTCATCTACCAAATGCGCCTTGCGGTATGCAACTCCTGATAAGAACTTCCGACATTTTGGAGTAGTTTGAATATTTTGTGCATCTGAACTCAATGTTGAATCTGTATGAACCTGCAAATTTGTATACATTATAAATTTAATTAAGTTGTGCATGATTGACTGCATGGACAAAAAACATAAATTCAATTAGATAGTGAAAATATAAATAAAATATGAAGTAAATATTACGTCTCGAGATGGATATGGATAACTCCGTGATGGACTTTGAGAAATATCATGGAACGAGCTGGATTTTGAATAATTTTCCATTTTATATAATTATGATATTTTCTCTCTGCATTTGAGTAAAAAAACAATAAATTTTGGTGCACACACCTAAAAGTAATTTCGGTGCCTAATGTACAGATCACCGCACTGGTGCATTTTTGGTAATGTGCACCGGTGTCGTTTTATACACAGACGCACTGATGTGGTTCGATTAAGGATGCACCGCTGTCGAATAATCGCAAATAAAAAAAGCGCAACTCTATTTTCTTTAAGTGAAAAAAAAAAAAAGTGGTAAATTGAAAAATGGGCGGCAAAATATTTTCGAAAATCTAATTTCATAAAACATTTCTTTAAATACTAAACACTTTTCATTATTTCACTATTTTGCAAAAAAAATCAACCAGAGATTTGCAAGAGACATACATGGAGCAAACAGAGCATGAAAGCATTGTGGAACAGGGAAATACGTTCGAACAGAAGTATTTAGACAATCAGAATTTCAAACCTCTGGTGATTCAAACCTAGCATAGAATTTCAAACGATCTTGTGAATAAAGTTTATTTATTTTTTTTACTTTTTCTCCAGCTTTTTTATGCAGTAAAAGAAAACAATCAAAGTTTATTGTTTTTTTTACTTTTTCTGCGGTTTTTTTTATGTAATAAAAGAACAAAATCAAAGTTTATTGTTTTTTTTACTTTTTCTACAGTTTTCAGAAACAAACCAAAAAAAAAAAATCCATTTTTAGAAACAAACCCTAGATTCCTTTTGTTTCTGCCCTTTCTTCTCCCACTTTCTTTGATTTCAGAATTAGGGCTTTTCAATTTATATTTATAGGGTTTGTATTACTAAATATAGGTGTAAGACATCCAACCCACGGGACGAATTGCATAGTCGGATCCCAATCCATGTTGGCCCTTTCAAGAAATTAAAAAAAAAAAGCAGATTTTTTTTCATCAGTGCACCCGGCATAACCTAGCGCACCGGTGCACTTGATTATCCCAACGCATTGCAAAAGTACTATGATAAAAAAAAATAAAAAATAAAAAAAATATTTTTTTCTCAGTGCGCCATATGTGAAATATTTCGTCGGTGCGCTATTTCATTATGGCATACCGCGAACATGTTGTTTCGCACAAAAAAAAAAAAAAAATCCATTTTAGAAACAAACCCTACAATTTTTTTTGTTGCCCTTTTTTCTCCCTCTTTCTGTGATTTCAGAATTATGGCTTTTTTATTTATATTTATAGGGTTTGTATTGTTAATATAAGCCTAAGACATCCAACCCATGGGACGACTTGCATAGTCGGATCTCAATCCATGTCGGCCCTTGCTTAAATTTAAAAAAAAAAAAAAAATCATCGGTGCACCTTGCGTAACCTAGCGCACTGGTGCGCTCTATTATCCCAGTGCACCGCAAAAGTATTGTGATAAAAAATTTATAAAAAAAAACAAAAACAAAAACAAAATATTTTTTTCTCAGTGCGCCATATGTAAAATATGCCGCTAGTGTGCTATTTCATTATGGCGCACTGCGAACGTTCTATTTCGCACCAAAAAAAAAGAAACAAACCCTACATTCTTTTTGTTTCTGCCCTTTCTTCTCCCTCTTTCTGTGATTTCAGAATTAGGGCTTTTCAATTTATATTTATAGGGTTTGTATTGCTAAATATAAGCCTAAGACATCCAACCCACGGGACGATATGCATAGTCGGATCCCAATCCATGTCGGCCCTTGCGTAAATTTTAAAAAATAAAAATAAAAAATTCATTGGTGCGCCCTGCGTAACCTAGCGCAAAGCGAAACTACTGTGATAAAAAAAAAAAAAAATTAAAAAAAAAAAAATATATATATATATATATTTTCCAGTGCGCTATATGTAAAATATGTCGTTGGTGCGCTATTTCATTATGGCGCACCGCGAAGTTCTGCTTCGCACAAAGAAAAAAAAAAATTGTTTTAGAAGCAAACCCTACATTCTTTTTGTTTTGGCCCTTTCTTCTCCCTCTTTTTGTGATTTCAGAATTAGTGATTTTCAACTTAGATTTATAGGGTTTTTATTGATAAATATAGACCTAAGACATCCAAGCGACAGGATGATTTGCATAGTCGGATCTCAATCCATGTCGGCCCTTGCGTGAATTTTAAAAAAACATTTTTTTTCATTGATGCGCTCGGTGTAACCTAGCGCACCAGTGCTCTGTATAGTACAAGTGCATCATGAAAGTACTGTGATGAAAAATTAAAAAAAACAAAAAAAAAATTTATCAGTGCGCCATATGTAAAATATGGCACTGGTTTATGCTACAAAAATAAACACTGGACGATTTTTATTATTTTATCTGTGTTAATCGGTGCGGTGGTTGACATGTAACACACCAGTTATCCTTTTTGACATAGAGCACTATATGGTCTATTATACTATTTTTTCAGTGCATTTATAAGACCCCCACGCACCAGCGTCGGTGCGTACACCATGAATGGCGCACCGGTTTCTTGAGATTTTTTTTTACCTGAAAATTTGAAAATTTATTTATAAATATATTAATGAATGATATGGTACATGTTTGAGATTGGTAAAGAAATTATTGACAAGAGATCAAGTAACAAAAATACTGATAACACATCAAAAAAAGCAAAAAATGCAAGTTCTTTGTAAATTATTTACAAAAAATATTATTTTTGAACTATATGTAAGTTTAATTAATCTATATTGTTTATTGTGTATCATGCAGAGCCACAAAATGATGAAGCTCGATAATATTATTTTTGATCTAGGACCAGAAGAGCGTAAAATCTTGATAGAAAAATTGCAAAAGGATGAATCAGATGAATGAAAAAATACTATCGATCCAATATGATTTTATTTTTTTAATTTTCATTAATAATATAATTAAAATTATTAGATAACATGTGTCAAACAGTCTATTAATTCACATCTGTTTAATGTTCTACAGGGACCAACAAATTAGAAAATGAATGTTGTTCTAAGAAAATTTTAAAAAAAAATAGAACATGCAAAGGAAAATGAATTGCTCCTTAACTCATCTGGAGTGGTGTTGGAGGCTAACGAAAGGGGGGAAAACTTTTACAAAAGTTTGAGGGATCTAGTGGAATGAATGTATAGACGTTCTTTCCACTTACAATACAAAAATGAATCCAATGATTCCAAGAACCAAATTTTATCCAAAATACAGGAAGAGTTTCCAGAGAATTTCTCAATGAGACGTGTCAGACTTTTAATAGAAAAAACATACAACAAACAAGAAGAAGGAATGAAAAAGTAATATTCCTTTAAATGCTTGTCTAGAATTATTTATAAATATCATTTTTGTTATATTTACTTTCCATATATCAATATAAAAATTAAATAATTTATTGTCATGTTAAATTTTCAGGAAGATTATGAAAATCTCAAAAGATGAATGAGATGATATCAGAAATATGCGAGTAGGAATGTCCAAAAAGGTGTACAAGGAGATGGTCAAAGAAATGGACAAAATTGCATCGCAGGAGGAGCCATATCAACAACAACGTGCTTCAAATGTAATATGTAATCATTGAATTTTTCGATCATTAGGTACAACAAATAAACAATTTAGCATTAAATATTAATTTTCAAGTATTTTCTTGCAGAAAAGAAAAGAAAATGGAACCCATTCAACACATAAAATAGGACGACAAGGAAGAAAAGGGTTGATATCTAAGTTTGTGAGTAATTTTTACTTCCTTATAACAACTTAACTAGATTTCATTTTCGTATTTTTTAAGTTGTTTTACAAAAATCATCATTGAATGTCTTCAAATAGGTGCTAACATACTAAGAAGAACCATCAGAGGAATTGATTGAAATTGGGTTAAATATGCGCTATGAGTATATGTTGGCATATCATAACTTAATTGTGGAATTTGTAAGATGGCATGTTACATGGTTTTGAAAGAATGTGTATACTTTATGAGTCAATTGTTGCAATGGTACATCATTTCTTTTCAATTTACATTGATGTATATTATTTAATATTGTAATTTTCATTATTCTCACCAATGTATATACACTCATTACAGTTTATTTTTATGTTTGTATATGGAAGGTGAAGAAGAAGAAAACAATCAACACCGTGAACAAAACATTCTTGAAAATAACTCGTCACGGAAGTAGCTCTAGCAGTGACAATAGTTCAAGCGAAGAATGATGATCACTATGTTTGGATATCAAAGCAAGCTGTTGTATTTTTTGAAATATTATCCTGTGAAATCAGACATTTTGTTTAATGTAATGGACATAGTGTCCCAATTTAAAGGCAAAGGGATACCATTAACTGTCCCATTTTGTATGACAAATACTATATATTTATATATTATAAAATATGTTTTAATTTATTCTATTGCATTCTCCATTGTCGCTGTGAAATATAACACCACTAATTAAATTTATGAATGATTAAATATTACAATGAAGAGATGTGAAATTTGATGATATGATATAACAAATTAATCCAAACATTACATTCAAATGCACTAATAAAAATTTAATTCATATGAATATTGTTATAAGATATATATGTGTCGACTTTCGATGAATAATTAATTTTAAAAATCACAATAATTATGATATGATATAACAAATTAACCCAAACATCACGTTCAAATGCATTAATAAAAAATTAATTAATATGAATATTGTTATAAGATGTGTCGACTTTTTCTGAATAATGAATTTTTAAAAATTACAATAATTACACTGTCACAGGTCAATGTTTCTAAACAATAAAAAATGAAAACCGGTGCGTGTCAGTTACTGTACACCGGTGCGTTTGTATCTTGAAGTGCATCGGTGTGTTTCTACAACCTCTAGGCACCACACAAATATTGATATCAATTATAAATCTCGGTGCGTTTGTATGATACTACGCACCGGTGCGTTTATGTGTCTATACGCACCAATGCATTTGTACGACCTATGGGCACCGCACGAATACCGATACTAATTATAAATCTCGGTGTGTTTGTGTGATACTGCGCACGTGCGTTTATGTGTCGATATGAATCGGTGCATTTGTAGGACCTATGGGCACCGCATGAATACCGATACAAATTATAAATCTCGGTGCATTTGTGTGATACTGTGCACCGGTGCATTTCTATAAGTCTACGCACCGATGCGTTGATACAACCTATGGGCACCGCACAAATCCCAAGACCAATTAAAACGGCCCTATGTGTTGTATCACCAACACTACGCCCGATGCGGTTTTATACCTTAACGGCCCGGTGCATTCTCCTTTGAACCGATGAAAAAAACATCTGTAATAACCTCCGACCGCCCAGTTTTTTTAGTTGTGTTCAATTTCTGTTAAAAGCTCTGCCAAAACCTCTGTAACCATAAACAGATGTTGTAGCAAATGTTTTTTTAACAATTGTGGCCAATTTTATAACACTAAAAACCTCCTTTATAACCTCCACTAGAGGGTCTTTTCCTTGTAGTGTGCACTCGCGAAGAAATAGGAAGCTCCAATTTGTATGCCACAGTACCAATCTTTAGCAACACCTTGTAAGGACCATAGTACTTTGGTGATAATTTATTATCCTTCTTAGCTTTCTTGAGGGACATTTGTTTGTATGGTTGTAGCCGAAAAATACCCAGTCTCCTACATCAAAACTTCTCTCGAATGCGATGTTGAAATGTTTGTTGTTTAATTCGATTTTGTGCCAAATTTAGGTTATCCTTTAAGAGTTGGAGAACTTCTTATTGATGCTCGATGTGATCTTCCACTGCTTGAACCTTAGAATTTTCTCTTAAATATGATGTGATGGACAGTGGATGGTATCCATAAAGTGCCATAAATGGGGTCATTTTTGTTGCAGTATGGAAGGAATTGTTAGACCACCATTTAGTGAGAGGTAACCACTTGACCCATTGTGTTTTCTTATTAGATACAAAACAACGAAAATATCCTTCCAAACATTTATTCACTATCTCAGTTTGACCATCGGATTGTGGATAATAATATGAGTTATGAGCTAGTTGAGTACCCAAACAAGAAAATAATTCCGTCCAAAAATTTCCAGTAAAAATGGGATCTCTGTCACTTACAATAATATTTGGGTTTCCATGTAGCTTATGAATTTTTTTCCACAAATGCAGTAGCAACTATACTTGCTTTAAATGGATGAGATAATGCACAAAAGTGTACATACTTGGTAAATCTATCAACTACCACCATGATGACACTCTTTCCTTCAGACTTAGGTAAACCTGTGATAAAATCCATTGAAATCTCCTCCCAACGTTGACTTGGAATGGATAAAGGTTGTAGAAGACCCGGAGTCTTAATTGTCTCAACTTTATTTTTCTGGAAAACCAAAGATTCTGCCACAAACTTTTGAATATCAAATTTAAGGCCATCCCAAAAAAATTCTGACTTCACCCTGTGGTAAGATTTTAAAAATCCTGAGTGTCCTCCTAAAGGAGAAGTATGCAATTCCAAAAGAATCTTTTGTTTTAGTTTGGAATTCTTGCAAATATATAAGCGATCTTTGTACCATAACAAATAATTTTTCCAACTAAATGTGTCAGATGTACTAGGATCTTGCTGCAACTTTTAAATGATTGTCCACACTTCTTCATCCTTCTTCCATTCATCCCTTGCTTTGGTTATCCAATCTGGTTGGATAATAGAAATGGCACAAAGCAATGCTTCCACCTCTTCATCCTTTCTTGAGAGTGCATCTGCAACAACATTTAGCTTCCCTTTTTGTAGATGATTTCAAAGTCATAATCCAACATCTTTGTGACCCATTTTTGTTGATCTTCTGAAGATAGTATTTGTTCCAAAAAGTGTTTAAGGCTATTATGATCAGTTTTACCTTGAAGTGTCTTCCCATTAGGTAAGTTCACCATTTCTTTAGTGCATGCAGTATTGCTAACATTTCCTTCTCATAAATAGGTTTTTGTAAATACTTTCCTTTGATTGGACGACTTTCAAAAGCAATGGGTCTTCCTTCCTGCATTAAAATAGCACCAATTCCATTTCCTGAGGCATCACATTCCACAATAAAGGTTTTTATGAAGTCTGGCGTGGCTAAGACCGGTGCTAGGCACATTGCCTCTTTAAGATGTTAAAAGGACTTAGTTGCTTCAGGAGTCCATGAAAATGCATCTTTCTTCAATAATGTTGTTAGAGGTGCTGCTATTCTCCCATAATTCTTAACAAACTTGCGATAATACCCTGTTAACCTGAGAAATCCTCGCAACTGCTTTATGGTTGTGGGGACTTTCTATTCCTTAATGGCTTTAATTTTGTTAGGGTCTACCTTAACACCCTCGTGAGATACAATATGACCCAGATATTCCACCTCTTGTACTCCAAAGAAACATTTGGATGTTTTTTCATATAATTTTTTCTCCTACAATAGTTTGAGCACCCTGTCAACATGTTCAACATGATCCTTCCAAGACCTGCTATAGATTAGTATATCATCAAAAAATACTAGCACAAATTTTCTAAGGAAGAGTTTGAAAATGGAATTCATCAACCCTTGAAATGTAGAAGGTGCATGGGTAAGGCCAAAAGGCATGACCAAAAATTCATAATGACCCTCATGAGTTCGAAATGTTGTTTTCGGAATATCTTCAGTCTTCATTCTAATTTGATGATATCCTGAACGAAGATCCAACTTGGTAAAATAAACTGCTCCATGTAATTCATCCAATAATTCATCAATCACATGAATGGGAAATTTATCTTTAATAGTGAACTTATTGAGCTCCCTATAATCCAGAAACATGTGCCATGATCCATCCTTCTTGTGCACCAATACGACTTGAGCAGATAAATAACTTTGACTAGGTTGAATTATACCATCCTTTAACATTTCTACAATCATACGTTCAATTTTTCTCTTTTGGACATAAGGATATCTGTAAGGCCTAATGTTTGGAGGAAAACTTCCTGGAATTAAATTAATAGCATTACCATGATCATGAATAGGTGGGAGTCCTTTAGGATTTTCAGACACCTTGGAATGATTGTCCAAGACTTTTTGCAGATCTGGAGAAATAGATGATTTTGATGTTGGAACTTCTAGTGAGTATAATTGTGCAATTATGCCTCGTTATTCTTTCTTCAAAATATTTTTCATGACATTAGAGCTTATTATCTTTCCCGGATTCCCTGTGATAGCCTACAATTCGATTTCCTTTCCTTCCGAAAAAAAAAAAAAAGGAAGAAGATATTGTCCCCAAATATTGTAACCAGTGTACTCCTAGTACAACATCAACACCTCCCATTAGAATGGAAAGCATTGGACTATTCAATACATATTCCCCCATGGTTAGCTTCATATTATGAAATTTTCCAAAGCAATTTATAGTTCCTCCATTTGAAACCATCACTTGACATTTTGGTGCTGGGTATAGGAAACAATTCAATTCCTTGGCTACCTTATAATGAATAAAATTATGGGTACTACCTAAATCAATCAACACTATTACCTTTTTCTTCTTGATATGTCCTTCTATCTTGAGATTTTGAGGAGTGGTAATACCTTCCAATGCATTATACGATATGGTCAAACTCATTTCTTCTTCTTCTAGGGTTGGTTCTTGGTGTATATCCTCTTCTTTTGAAGTTTCTTGTTCATTTTCTTCCTCCTCTTCACAATCTATGTAAAATGATTTCTTGTCAGCACACTTATGACCTTTAGTTTATTTTCTATCACAACTGTAGCAAATCCATTTTGCTTTTTTTTCTTCCAATTGTTGTGTTGTCAACCTTGTAGGATGTGGACTTCTAGGAGTAGCAACACTTCCATCTTTATAGATGTGAGTGGTAGGCTTCCTTGTCGCCATAATTTTACATTCAATTTTTCTTGCCAATCCAAATGCCTTCTCCAATTAATCAGGTTCCCAAATGCAAACTTCATGTTAGATTCTATCCTTTAAAGTCCCTATGAAGACATCAATCCTGTTTTCCTCTGGAATATCAATTACCCTTATATTCAATTTTTGGAAGTCCCCAATGTGCTCCCCCACTGAACCCTTTTGTTTGAGATTTATCAATTTTCTAAAGAAGGTGTTGCTCTTTCAATATTCATAATGTGATATCATTTCCTCCGTAAAAATTTACCAAGTGACAATTTTTTTACGGGAGCAAAGCCATCGATACCATACAAATGTATTTTGTTCTAAATGTAAAGTTGCAATGCATACCTTTTGTGTGTTTTGCACATTATTGAGATCAAAATATTGCTCCATATGTAGTATACATGTAACGGGATCCTTGCCATAAAACTTCCTCATATCCATATTTGTAATATGGTGGTTCCTCCATCCAATATTAGAGTTTATAAAATCACGATTAAAATTTATTTTGTTCTCATCATGAGTTTCCTCTAGTATCTTTTTGCCATTAGGAAACATTTCTTGTATCAACTTTGTCAAATATTTTATGTTTGCTTTTAGATCATTATTCATGTTTTCCATGTTGTCTTCCATTTTTTCTTCCATGTCATCCATCTTAGCTTATGTGCCATCCATCTTAGCTTCCACGCCTTTCTTCAAAACTTCCATTTCATTTTTTGTTGCTCTTTGCAAGAGCGACATTTGATGCACTTGCTATTGTAATTTTGACAGGTCATGTTGCAGTTCTTCGTCTTCATGTGTCATAGTAGAGAATTATAAAGGCTTAATGGGTGTTGAATTATTTTTAGAAGGAATTTTAGAACCCAATACTGATATCTATTCTACAATATGCCTTTGGAATCAATTCAAACTGATTTTTCACACAAGACTTATGCAATTCGAAAAAAAAATACACACATTTTTCTTGCTTTTAAGGAGCTCAATAATGAAATTGAATTATATATATAATTTTGGATCCTAAATATATGAAATCCAACCCTGTAGTATCCCTCTGAAGCTTATTTCAAATTCCACAGGTCTGACCTAGTTTGGATTCTTCAAGGCAAAGTTATGCCCAATCTCCCACAATGACCTAATTATGGATTGGTTCAGTAGAGCGAACTTGTACGGCATGCCACGTGTCATTGTTTCCTCCTTCAGCTCTGAAATTTATACAAAGGAAACTAAATTTTGTGCACTTACGACCACTTATTACAGAATTCCAATCCAATGCTCAGAGAGAGAGTTATGATGATTTTCCCATGATCACCTCTTTGAGTTGAAATTCGGGAGCCTGAAAAAGCCATAACTTCCACATATCATAGATTTGACAATATTTTGAACCAAGATCTGAAATTTTTACAGGAGGTTCCTCAGGATTACAGCTTCACTCTAAAAAAAATTCAGCTTTTGAACCTTTGTAGAAAGAAATTTATGGCACACATGCCACGATGACATGTTTTAGGTGAAATTGGGGAGCCTGAAAAATCCCTAACTTCCACAAATAATATCTCAAAAAATATTTTGAACCAAGATCTGAAATTTTTACACGATGTTCCTCAAGATTTCGGCCTCACTCTATAAATATTTTAGCTAATGAACCTTCGTATAAAAAAATTTATAGCGAAAATTCCATGACGACCTGTTTGGAGCAATGAAACCCTAGAATCCAAAGCTATAATACCAAATGTTATGAAACCAACTCCAAAAATAGAAGAAAAGAGAGATCAATGCCTTAGCAATCAGCCACTTTGAGGGGGAAATCTCCAATACATTACATAAATGAACAATTCTTGGATGATACAAATGACAAAACCTACTTCTATATATAGGATTCCATGGGATCACAATATAATCCTAGCCGACCTAAAAATAATAATGTAAGGGCACAATAATAACAATATTGGGGTTATAGGGGTACAACAATAATAATAAGGGGGTTACACTAACAACAATAAGGGACTATACTAGTAATATAGGGACCTAACACATTCCAACTGAAAACATCTTCACATTCTCTAAGTGTGATCCTTGCCATAATAGGATCGGACACATATTGGTCCCAATGAGCAGCATGTGCTTCAATGATCCCCAACTCCTCCGCAGGTTTCCATTTTGGATATAGATTAAATATCTCTGATATGTTATAAATATGGGGTAAAAATTATTCCTTTTGCATGCAGAACACGTATAATCTCTACAGGAATAATGTAATTATTTAGCATACCATGAAGGGGATATATGCCTATAAATATCTTGTCGCCATTACCAAAACACCAATAAATATTATCTAATACCCACATTTTATTTTTTATGAACCCATTCCAAATGTGTGACCCATTCCACTTAGCACCATTTATGATCTGGACATTCCATAAGAGTCTTTTATTCATAAACTTTTCTTTTATGATTTCCTACCAAATTCCACAGTTATTCAAGTCTCTCCATAAACTCTTCTTTAATAAGTCCCATACGAATATTATGATGTAAAAAATACCCAGCTGCCATTTTATTTTCCACATGAAATGGTATCTAAATAGACCAACTAGAACCACCCCCCCAACTCCTGACCATAAAAAAATTGTGAAAATGACCTTAAACAACTGTAAAATCCTACAAGGTAGTAAAAATAAGTGCATCCAATATACCAAAATGTGTTGCAAAAACGATTGAACAAAAATACCTACCTCCCATAGATAACCATCTATGTGTCCAAAGATCCATCTGCTTTTCAAATTTAATTAATATCCATTTCGAATCCTTTATATTGTATTTATTAGGTTTCATCTTGAACCCCAAATATGTAAATCCCTCTTCAAGATCAGGGGGTTGGAGCCTCAATTAACTGAGCAATTTTTGCAACCACTTCACTATTTCCATAGCATTGAATTAACAAAGACTTCTAGTTATTCGAGAGTAAAGCAAATGCATCCCAGAACTTTAAGATGCTTGAGTATAGAATCCTTAATTGATACAAAGAGGTATGTCCAAATATAAGCACATAATCCACAAACATCAAATGAGAAACATAAACACTTATAACTACCTTCAAACCACAAAAACGTCCCCCATCTCCTGCAAGCTTTATCTTCCATCTCAGACTATCAAAGACCAAGAGGAAAAACAGTGGGGACAGGTAACATCCCTGTCGAAGACCTCTAAAATCCCTAAACAAATCTGAAGGGACACCATTAATCAACACAACATATTTTACTCAGGTAATACATGCCATAATCGACTCAACATTGGCTAAATTAATCCTGATCTTTGTAAGAATAATTCTAAGTTTGTTTTAGTATACATAGTCGTAGGCTTGTATATATCCAACTTCAATACCAAGCAATATTTCTTTTTTTTCTCGATAGAGTGTATCCCCTCTGGATAAATGGCAACTGCATCTTGTATATGTTTGTTTTGAAGGAACCCAAACTCCTCAACATATATGTAAACAGATAGTTTTTCTTTGATTCAATATGCAATCATTTTTTAAATTAGCTTGTATGTGATATTGAACAAGGAGATTGGGTGATAATCTCTAAAATATGAAGGACCAAAAGACTTCATAATCAGTGCAATAAATGTTGAATTAATCGCAACAGTCACCTGGTGAGATTCTGGACTCCTCTACCATCGATAACAGATCTTTACCCGTAATATCCAGGAAATGCAAGAATATTTCTACCATCCATCCATTCAACACAAGAAATTTATCCTGAGCAAAGAATCAAATTACCCTAGAGATATCCTCCATTGTGACAAGTCGTTCAATTTCCTCATTATCACCTTCCATGAACATATTGGGATATACATCAATGAGCAATAGTTGATTATTAAAATCCTTTGGTGATCTCTCCTTATATATATCCTCAAAATAATATCCTGCTTCTTTACAAATTTCCTCAGAATTGAAAATCCTATCACGAGATGAAGATTTAATATCCCATATAATATTACCATTTCATCTTTGCATGACATAATGTTGAAAAAACATGTTGTTTTTGTCACCACATATAATCCAAATTTCTCAACTTTTTAATCACCACGATTCTTCCTACAACTTCAAAATATGACCCCTTTTCATTTCCAGATCCTTTAACCACATCAGTTGTGAAAGTGGCGGGGATAAAACGTCCATATTCATTTTTATTTGTTCCATTTCCTTCGTAATTTACATAAGTTTTGATCTCATCTATCTTTTTCTATCACACTCCCTGGTACGAACTTTTTGTTTAAGTCTCTGAAGCTTTTCCATAATCACCCTCATCCCATAAATACCCTGTATATTTTCATATGATAACCATGAATCACGAATAACTTTACAGAAATACTCCTCATCTATTCACGATCTATTGAACTTGAAATGCAAACCCTTCCAATTTTTTTCCACCAACCATTGCTGCAAAATGGGAGCATGATCTGACACCTCAGTTTGTACCACCCATTTCCTCATATGTCATAGATTTTCCAACATATTCTCTTGGACTAGGACCCTGTCCAACATTTTCCCAATATAATCAAAGCTTTCACATCCATTATTCCATGTAGATACCCAAGGAACAGGACGAACATCCATCAAGATATTTTATACAAATAGTTCTTGAAAATGGTTGCACAACGGGTCCACACAACATCATTGACCCCAACATTCATCCGCGAGTAATGTGAGATTCAAATCCCCTGCCAAGAACATCGATCCAATATTCAAGATCCCATAATCATTCACCCTCTATCAAAATAAATTTGTGTCCCTATAAAGAGTATATAGATTGAGAAAATGAATACGACATGAATAACCCCTAAAGAATCCCAATAATAGGATTCCTGCAAAACATTTATATGTATTTATTTTAACCCATCTAGGTTCCCACATAGAAACTATGCCACCAAACAATCCACTAGCATCAAAACACCATCCCAGAAAAATAAACAAAAAATATGGTTTTTCCTTCTCTCGCGCCGCCATCATTTCTTGAATAAAAAAAATGACCAAACACACCAAATGAATAATATGTCTGAGGGATCATCCCCCATGCCCCTAATATTCATGAATAATATTTTCGTGGGGGAACAATGGAATCGGACGCAGATTATCTAAGGGCCTGATAATTCCTAGAGTTCATAATTGGAACATCACATAAGTCGTTATCCCCTCCTAACACCAAAATTTTAGCAGTCGATCTACAGGATTTCATCGAGTGACTATCTTTACCCCCGCATTTTTATACCATCACATTCATTGCATATTGGGGACTTAAGACTAGATTTTAGCATGGAACAAAATCCAACCACTCGCCATCCCCCTCAGAAAAATATTGACACTTCATAGCCGAAAGAGGGTCAATAAAAAAATCATGAAACTAAGAGATAAAATGTGGAGCAGAATTGTTACCTAATGGGTCTCTAGTCGATGTATCATTAGTCATTGATTCTGACTAACCCCTAAGAGACCTCCCCTTTGGAAAAGAATTATGCATGTGTTTAAACCTCCACAGATAGTTTTCCATCACATGACCAGTCTAATGACCAATCAAACAATGGAAGGGAATCCCCTATAAGCCAATATGCTTCCTATGCTTAATATAACCCCAAAGCATGTAGTATCCTCCTGTAGGCTGTTAGAAAAATTGAATTCCATGAGTACCCCAGTGACTCGCTTTTCCATCAGATAGAGGCTCTTCAAGCCCATATATATTAATTTACCAATTGCATTACCTATCTCCATTATAGCATGATTTTTCAGAAGTTCCAAAGGAAGCCCGGGAAATTTATCCAAAATCAAACACTTATTGTTTCAGGAAATGTTACCCTAAAGGTCTTGGGTTGATGAAACTTCAAATATCAGGGGCATGTCATTACAAGAACAACTCACTTAATCAACTTTCATGCATTAAACTAGAATCTACAGGTTGCAGACCTTACCTTGATATCCTTCGGTTGTAGCAGATCCCACAAGGTGCAAACCCCCTGCAACTCTTTATGCTCCATAATTTGTAAATCAACAAAGAACGAACACAAAATCCTAGTTGTACAGCATATACATGTTCTAGATGTTAGTGGAAATCATGCATATTCTCATAAAAACAATATTAAATGAAAAATTTAAGATCATTACACATGTATAAAATATTATTGACACGTAAACATCAGGAACAAGATGGAAATTATGTTATTAATAACATGTACAGTAAACAAACGTGGAGAGATCACCTGAAATCTACCACGGCCTTCGAGCATACCGTCCTCTGGATCCGTCCAGCCCTAGCCTCTCAAGGTTTCTTCCAATAATTGTCCACAATGGACATCACATAGGATGAGTGAACATCTCAAGGAAACAGGGGTTTCCTGAAAATATATGGGAAGTGCAGGAGGCATGGGAATATGTTGTGAAACCAGCTCCAAAAATAGAAGAAAAGAGATATCAACGCCTTAGAAATAAGCCACTTCGAGGGGGAAACCTCCAATACATTACATGAATGAACAATTCTTGGATGATACAAATGACAAAACCTCCTTTTTATATATAGGAGTCCATGGGGCCACAATGTAATCCTAGTCGACCTAAAAATAATAATTTAAGGGCACAATAATAACAATATGGGGGTTACAGGGGTACAACAATAACAATAAGGGGGTTACACTAACAACAATAAGGGACTATACTAGTAATATAGGGACCTAACATGATCCTCTCCTTCAAAAAAGTGTTGTCCTCAATGCTTGAGTAGCTTCGGGTGCTTTTGTATGAAATTTTCATCCGCCCATGTAGAATCTTCAGTGGGTAAGTTCTTCCATTTGATGAGATACTCTGAAATTGATCGATTTCGTAGTTGTCGAGTTCTTGTTTATGTGACTGCTTCAAGTTCCAATATGGTTTTTCCTTCCTCATCAAGTTCTGGAAATATTGTTTGAGCTGGAATTTTGTCCCCTATAACCTTTTTTAAGCATGAAACATGAAAAAATGGATGCACTCGTGAAGAAGTAGGAAGCTCCAATTTGTATGCCATAGTACCAATCTTATGTAAAACCTTGTAAGGACCATAATACTTTGGCGATAATTTATTATCTTTCTTAGCTTTCTTGAGGAACATTTTTTTGTATGGTTGTAGCCGTAAAAATACCCAGTCTCCCACATCAAAACTTCTCTCACTGTGATGTTGATCTGCCTGTTGTTTCATTCGATTTTGTGCCAAATTTAGGTTATCCTTTAATATTTGGAGAACTTCTTGTTGATGCTCGATGTGATCCTCCACTGCTTGAACCCTAGCATTTTCCCTTAAATAATATGTGATGGATAGTGGATGATATCTATAAAGTGCCATAAATGGGGTCATTTTTACTGCAGTATGGAAGGACATGTTATACCACCATTCAGCGAGAGGTAACCACTTGACCCATTATGCTTGCTTATCAGATACAAAACAACGAATATATCCTTCCAAACATTTATTCACTATATTTGTTTGACCATCAGATTAGGGATGATAAGATGAGCTATGAGCTAGTTGAGTACCCAAACAAGAAAATAATTCCGTCCAAAAAATTCCTGTAAAAATGGGATCTCTGTCACTTACAATAATCTTCGTGTTTCCATGTACCTTTCGAATTGTTTCCATAAATGCAGTAGCAACTGTACTCACTTTAAATGGATGAGATAATGCACAAAAGTGTGCATACTTTGTAAGTCTATCAGCTACCACCATGATGACACTCCTTCCTTCGGACTTAGGTAAACCTGTGATAAAATCCATTGAAATCTCCTCCCAACGTTGACTTGGAATGGATAAAGGTTGTAGAAGACCCGGGGTTTTAATTTTCTCAACTTTATTTTGCTGGCAAACCAAACATTCCGCCACAAACTTTTGAATATCAGATTTAAGGCCATCCCAAAAAAAATCTTTCTTCACCCTGTGGTAAGTTTTTAAAAATCCCGAGAGTTCTCCTAACGGAGAAGTGTGCAATTCCAAAAGAATATTTTGTTTTAGTTGGGAATTCTTGAAAATATGTAAGCGATATTTGTACCATAAGGAACCATTTTTCAAAATAAATGTATCAGATTTACTAGGATCTTTCTACAACTTTTGAATGAGATCCCACACTTCTTCATCCTTCTTCCATTCATCCCTTACTTCGGTTATCCAATCTGGTTGGATAATTGAGATGTCACAAAGCAATGCTTCCAACTCTTCATCCTTTCTTGAGAATGCATCTGCAACAACATTTAGCTTCTCTTTTTTGTAGATGATTTCAAAATCATAACCCAACATCTTTGTGACCCATTTTTGTTACTCTTCTGAAGATAGTCTTTGTTCCAAAAAGTGTTTCAGACTATCATGATCATTTTTTACCTTGAAGTGTCTTCCCATTAGGTAAGGTCTCCATTTATTTAGTGCATGTAGTATTGCCAACATTTCCTTCTCATAAATAGCCTTTTGTAAATACTTTCCTTTGATTGAATGACTTTCAAAAGCAATGGGTCTTCCTTCTTGCATTAAAACAGCACCAACTCCATTTCCTGAGGCATCACATTCCACAATAAAGGTTTTTGTGAAATCTGGCGTAGCTAATACTAGTGCTAGGCACATTGCCTCTTCAAGATGTTCAAAGGCCTTAGTTGCTTCAGGAGTCCATGAAAATGCATCTTTCTTCAATAATGTTGTTAGAGGTGATGCTATTCTCCCATAATTCTTAACAAACTTGCGATAATACCCTGTTAACCCGAGAAATCCACACAACTTCTTTATGGTTGTGGGGACTTTACATTCCTTAATGGCTTTAATTTTGTTAGGGTCTACCTTAACACCCTCGTGAGATACAATATGACCTAGATATTCCACCTCTTGTACTTCAAAGAAACATTTGGATGTTTTTACGTATAATTGTTTCTCCTCCAATAGTTTGAGCACCCTGTCAACATGTTGAACATGATCCTTCCAAGACCTGTTGTAGATTAGTATATCATCAAACAATACTAGCACAAATTTTCTAAGGAAGGGTTTGAAAATGGAATTCATCAACCCTTGAAATGTAGAAGGTGTATTGGTAAGGCCAAAAGGCATGACCAAAAATTCATAATGACCCTCATGAGTTCGAAATGTTGTTTTCAGAATATCTTTAGTCTTCATTCTAATTTGATGATATCCTGAATGAAGATCCAACTTGGTAAAATAAATTGCTCCTTGTAATTCATCCAATAATTCATCAATCACAGGAATGGGAAATTTATCTTTAATGGTGAGCTTATTGAGCTCCCTATAATCCGGACACATTCGCCATGATCCATCCTTCTTGTGTACCAATACTATAGGAGCGGAGAAAGAACTTTGACTAGGTTGAATTATACCTGCCTCTAACATTTCTGCAATCATACGTTCAATTTCGCTCTTTTGGACGTAAGGATATCTATAAGGCCTGATGTTTGGAGGAACAATTCCTGGAATCAAATGAATAGCATGATCATGATAAAAAATAGGTGGGAGTCCTTTGGGAGTTTCAAACACCTTGGAATGATTGTCCAAGACTTGTTGGAGATCTGCAGAAATAGATGATTTTGATGTTGGAACTTCTAGTGAGCATAATTGTGCAATTACGCCTCGCTGTTCTTTCTTTAGAAGCTTGGTCATGACATTAGAGCTTATTATCCTTCCTGGCTTCCCCGCAATACCCCGTAATTCGACTTCCTTTCCTTCTGAAAAAAATTTCAAGAAAAGTTCTTGAAAATTAAAAGCTACCGTCCCAAAAGATTGTAACCATTGTACTCCTAGTACAACATCAGCACCTCCCATAGGAATGGAAAGCATTGGACTAGTCAATACATATTCCCCCATGGTTAGCTTGATATTATGGCATTTTCCAGAGCAATTTATAGTTTCTCCATTTGCAACCATCACTTGACATTCTGGTGTTGGGTATAGGAAACAATTCAATTCCTTGGCTACCTTACAATGAATAAAATTATGGGTACTACCTTAATCAATCAATGCTATTATCTTTTTCTTCTTGATATGTCCTTCTATATTGAGAGTTTGAGGAGTGGTAATTCCTGCAAATGCATTACATGATATGGTCGGACTCATTTCTTCTTCTTCTTCTTCTTCTTCCTCCTCTTGGATAGGGCTTTGACAGTGTATAATATCTATATTTCTCTCTCTCTTCCTCCCTTAGGCCATTCCCTTGAGGGGATTTTATACTCCCTCAAATCAGTTTTTGTGTTGGGAACAGTTAGGCCACGGGCTGGGGTGGTTAAGTTACTGGAAAAACCGTAAACCCCACCTCTAACATAGGTAAATTATATATTTTTTTATGTTTAAAATGGCATATGTGGTTCTCTATGTATGGACTCGCGTGTATATGCGGAAAAGTCTAGGCAGAGTCGCATATGGGTTTTAAGAAACTATTTTTTGAGAAATATGTCCAAGTATGAAGGGAAGGGTTGCCCAAGGCCAATGTATAAATCATCAAGTATATGATGGTGAGAAATGATGTTATAACACTTATGAGGTACCTCCTTCGGGGGATTAAAACCCACATACCAATGATGAAGTTGCAGAAAAATGTTGGTGTTAACCTAGGGAGTTTTAAGTATAAATATCAACATCATCTAGGTGTACAAAATGAACCCAAAACCAATTGTTAATCAGAACATTGATCTTGGAATTGTATTTTAGAATGGGTGCCTGGTGTGATTTCACCAATTCCTGCATCTAGGAACTATCCATAATAACAAACTCCTACCTACCTACAGGGGCTCGTTGTTGCAACCCTGCAATTTGATCCCAAAATATGTCTTGACCGAAAGTAATTGCATAGTCTCCTTGCAATTTTTAACCACCTTTGTGGGTTTTTTCCTTCAATACTTTCCACGCCCATCACATATATCTTGCAGTGTGTTTTCATGTTGAACAGATCCAGTCGGTTGAACACCCAGCGCATTCTTGGGATATGACAAAGGATCCAACATTGGCTTACCCTTCGCATGCTTGCATACGACAACTCAGCTGCCATGTGTTTGTGAGACAAACTTTTTAATTTGTAAATTATTTTTATATTTGGCCACATTCTATTAAAAAATCTTAGCTTGCTTTATCATTTGAAATATATTTATTTATTTTATTTAAGGGTTTGTTCTTTAATTTTGTTGACATCGTGTAAAATACCATGTTACTCTCAGTGCGCGAAAACCCTATATGGTGGAGATGTTGCCATATAATGTTACATTAAAATATTAAAATTTAAAATAATTTAAATAAAAACTAAATAACTATTTATGTACATATGGATGTGACAACATCTCAAAAATTTAAACCAATGTAGATCCATTTTGAACACAAATTTATCAAGCACCAAGATGTAGGTTTTAACCTTGTACAAAAATTATCTGCAAACAAACTCTTAAAACATAAAATAAACAATAGTGAGAGCATAAAACAAAAACAAAAATAGATATATAGAGACCCAAAAAATCGGGACTACCAGCTTGATTTTTATTATATTCCTTTCAATGTTACATCACATATATATACATGTCAAAGCATTCATAAACCCCAATCAATAACCCTGGATTAGAACATAACCGTAGTTCCCTTGACCAGATCTACAAAATACCATGTGTTAGTGTGAGTTCTAACACATAATGATTAATGATTTATTCAATTATTTATAAATGATTTAGTCAAATTTAACAAGGAATATTATTAAATAAGGTTTTTTTTAAGATAAGCGGGGGGGGGGGGGGTTAAATATGACCAGGAATATTAATTAAACAGTGGTTTAATTAATTATCCCTTGAGGAAAATCAAACAAATAAGGATTTATTCAATTATTCCTCATGGGGTTTCATGTTTAGACCAGAAACAACTTAATAAATTATGGGTTATTAAGTTATTTTTCATAGTGAAAGAAATTTTACTATGGTAAAATTGGTCGTACATGGTGTACTTTAGTCCATCTAATAGTAACAGGTTAGATGACCAAAAATTGGTGTAACATATTTCCCCCCAACGTGCGAGCGTTAGGAGCTAATCGTATGACCAAAGTACATTGTAAGAACTCAATCAATAGACATTGAAGGGAATTCAGAGAAAGAGAAATATGAGGCAGACTGAAGCACGAGAGGACAAGACCCTAAGGAGACAAGACTTACAAGTGTGACAAGTCTCTTTTATGAGCGAGCACCTATTCTACATGAGGCGGGGGAGGTATACCTATGCCCGCCGAGATAACAAAGTACAAAGAATAATGATGCGTCCAGCAAACATGGGACTGAACTATATAGTACATGCTGGCATAAACATGAGCCAGATAAAAAACATGATAATGGATCCCACATACATATTGTGCATGGGACAACAGCCAAGACTTATACAATAATATCTGAGTACATGAGATATAAGTACAACCAAAGAGGCCCTGTAAAATAGGAAAGGACTCTGAAAATCTAAATGATACATGAAAAATAAAAAGGTGTTGCAAGCAGCTGAGGTCGGAACCATCAAATCTATGGAGCTGCATCCAAGGCTATAGCAGAAAGGTCATCCGGACATGTGGGGGCCTACCTGAAGGGCCACCCCCTCATGAGGTCTGAAACATCTCACACACATCCTGGAATCATTGGTACAATCTGCTGCATCACTGAACCATTAAGTATACGGATCTTGATCATGCCATAAGGAGCTGGAACTGAGAAACAATCAAGTCAAAGGGCAATAGAGGGTCCCTTTGCCTAATCTGAGGCACTGAACAAGAGTGGAAGCTGGAACCAAGGTAAACTGCCCTATAGACTTGTCTTCTAGAATGAATAAGTTGATGTCGACAGGAGGAGGTCTGCCATAGGTGAGTCAATAAGGAATCCTCAACTACAGCATGAGGGATAATAATAGAGCGACTGATAGACTGACACCGATGGTGGAATGGGGGGTACTGAGTAGCGGGCTAATGACTTCCCTTGTTAGAGCATAAAGGGCATGAATGACCTAGAAGCTACTGACTCGACCCTAGAGGGGATAGGGGACAGTATGACTGAAGGCCAAAATGTGTGACACGAGAGAGGCACAAAGCAATGAAGGATGGAGGATGGTGGTGGAAGACAAAGGGACTTGGGACAGACTCCATGGATGTGATGATAACTCAACTCGGATGCTCTAAAAAAGGGTGACTCAATGATGCTACCACATAGAACAGGCCCGGTGGGGACCATAAAAACATGAGTACAAGATGGTTAATCATGAAAAAAATCAACATGAGCATGGACAAGCATGAAGGCAAGGTGGTGCCCCAAGTACAAGAGTCGCAAGTGAAGAAATTTGATTTTGAGAAGCAGTGAAGTGACCCTTCTTGGAAAAAATGTGTCCGGGTGAAGTATCAAATCACCAAAAATGAAAGGATACCCATTTGAGAGCTCGATGAGAGCTTTCCAATGGTGTTGACAATTTTTCAAACCGAGCTACGGTTTGGTCGCAGCTAGAAAAATAAAAATCGGGGGTTTCTCTTTTGATAAGGCATTCTCCCTCCAATTTGATTCATTTTCAAGTGTAGCTGTAGTGAATGTAGAGAGGAGAAAAGGCCCTAAATCTTGCGGCGATCATAGTGGACAAACCGACCGTTGGAATCAAGATCTGTTAGTTGCAGGTAAGAGGCCTAATCATACTCTTTCAATTCAGTGGATTAAAATTTTAGTTTAGGCACCTAGAGCTCAGGAATATACCCTGGCTCTTCTTCACGACTGGGTCACACTTTTTGGGGCATTTTCGACGACTTGGGTAGCAAGTTTCGGGTAGAAAACTACGACCTATCAGAGAGAGGGGTTTTAGTGTTTTATTTTGGCTGAGAGCTGGGATTTTATGGTTATGATGCAGTCTTTCCTTTCTATACACTGACAAACATGATGGTTTTGTGTATATATGGCAGAGTTGAGGATCAACTGGAGAGAGAGATACCTAGACACATTACGATGTGAGATCCAGAGGATCATGTAGTTTGCACTGTAGTGGCCAGGGTTTGGGTCCTGAATTTTGTGGAGAACCCTTTAATGAGAGTAGGAGAGCCCTTGTTGGCCCGGATCATCAGCTATTGGGATCCAGATCATGAGATATTTATAATGCAGGGGCACTAGATCAAGGTGACTATCCAGGATATATATTTCCTGACCAGTCTCCTGCCATTAGGGATGGTGTGAAACACACAGCCAGTGTTACTACGAGGGCGGAACATTATGGAGTTTGTAGAGCACCACTGTTGACCGGGTCTCCATGTGAAAGGGACACGGATACCAATCGGAGATCTACAGAGGCTAGAGACTCGTGCTGTGGCCACAGCGATGTTGCGTATCATAGGCAACTAGGTGCTCCACCACATCACTGGAATTCAGATGATTCTTTTTAAGAGTGTATTGAGTGGGACCTACTATGGGTGGGCCCAGATGATGATGTCTTCGTTGAAACGATAGTTGTCGCTATGCAAGCGGTGGGTGAACCATGACTGTGCATATGGCACAGTGCCTTGCTCGCTCTTCTTTGAGAAGACCCTGACACTTCGGCCTCGTATACAGATACAGGATGGGGGCCCACAAGAGCCCAGGATGCGTCGTTGGGGGCAGCTACTATGTATAGGAGGAGGTGGGGCAGTCAGACGGGTGTTCCGACCCAAGTTTTTTACGCATTGGGATCATCTGCCACTATACATAGATGACTATCCCTATATTGGGATGAGCTAGCATGGGGACCAAGACTTGCCACTGCCGCCAGGTTGGGCGTGGGGGCTATATGGTAAGTGACAAGTTGCTTATCTTTTATGTGAATTTTAAAGTTTCAGAATATTGTATATGGTATTGATTCATTCACTTTTGGTATGCAGATATAGCACCGATGAAACCAGTCGAGTATATGGGGCAGCCTGCAGTATCAAGGGCTGCAGCACCTAGTGGTTCGAGGGGATTGCAAAATGAGGATTCAATGGCCCTCCTAGAGGACATCCGTTGTAGATGTGAGAGGTTGTTGACCGGTGTTTCAGAGCGTGGTTGTAAAGACCTTGGTGACCAGTACATATAGTCATGTATTGGTCTACCCTCGAAGTGGCGAGGAGTCATGTGGCACACGGCGATGGTCAGACAAGGGATGCGCAATCTGCGGGTTGCAGGATTCGAGCCATTGGCCTGGGACCCTCCAGATAGTGATTAGATGTAGGGGCATGGGGTGCCCCCAGTTTTGGTTTTTTGTAACATGATATGGGCATGTCATATGTATCAGATTTGATGGACTCCAAAACATTTTGAACAACACATATTATGGATATGCATCGTTTTATGGTTTATTGTTATTGTCTTGTGTGAAATACGTGCAATAAATGCCAATCTAGAATATTATTTGAAATTTTATCTACATAGTGATTTTGTGCTCTAGGTACATGACCAAAAGTAATGATTTCAAATTCATGCATTAAAATTTTCACTCATAAATATCTTCTAAAAAGGACGAGATTATGCACACAATAAACACCATTCAATTGCATGACAAGCAGCAAGTATTCTAAATGAACATGAAGGTGAACGATGTGACGGTAAAGGGCATCGACTAATAAAATTATCACTACATCATATTCGGCATGGTTATTGGTGGAAGTACCAATGCATACGCCGTTAGAGAGGACAAGCGAATGCAAGGGGGTAAAAATGGCCCAAGCTTCCAAGGCTAGATTCCGAGAGTAGCGACTTGCACCATCAACATAACCGATATATGGTGTGGACATGGGATCCATCTAAATGGTGCCACAAGACAAAAAATGAGAGGATGATGAAAAATTCTGGCAACTGGAAACAAATGAAACAAGCACTGCTAGAGGGAATGCTATGGGTAGGATTTCTACCCCTCGCACACTGAAAAGAGGATGATGTGGGAGAACTGCCTTAGGGGCAGTTTGTGCTCAAGTCGTGAAAGTCGCCATAGACACGGATGGTGCCATTTTTCTTATGGGCTAGATAGATGAGGTCAGGGGTGGAAAAGGCTTCCATGATTTCATCATCATAGTAGAATATGGGGTGACTGGTGGAAGGATAACCACATGAAGCGGTAAAGCAACCTAACTCATCATCATGAGAAGAAATTTTCACATGCACATCGTCACACAGGGTGAAGTAGATGAAGTATCCACCAATGTTGAGCCCAAGGTGATCGTTGAAGGGAGGTCAAGCGAAACAGAAGGGGAAGCCCCAGAGGGGTCTTCCACCGTGGATCTCATAGATGATGACAAGTAGAGGATAGTGGCCAAAGACTCTGTCATCTCGACATCAGGAGGGGGAATTTCAATGGGATTGGGTGTGTCCTTTGGCACTACCGAAGCATAATGCACAAGTAAAGGAGAGGCGGAATCATTGTGATTGGCCTCATACTGGTGAACTACCTCTAAAGAGGTGTGGTAGTCTGCAAGGCGAGGACAGAGGTGGGTATAGTGGCCATGGAGATCACAAAATGCATAGGGTTGATTTTTGTGCATAGTATTGGGTTTCTTAGCTGCAGTCAGAAAAGTAACAGGGACTTCTGAGACCTTAGGCTCAGGAAACACTACGTTGACCATGGTCTTGATACGAGGAAAATCAGGACAATTATGGGTGGCATGACCGACAACATCACACAAATCACGCAGGGGTGTACACTTTGGAGACTAAGGAGGAGCGGGGGTTTTCAAGTCAACTTTGTCCTTAGGTGCCTTCTTTATGGCTTTTCCCCCCACCCGAGGATTTCGCAACATGAGTATGGTCCTGTTAAGGTGGTTGTGGCATAGAAGCAAAGGGAGGGGTCATGGCGACCGATTGAACCATGGTCAAACTGTATAAGGTTTGGGCTGACCAGGCGAGATATTGGCTGGGGGATCAATGTACCAGACTGGGATCCCTAGGGTCATGTTAGGAAGAGACAAGGTAGCCATAACAGGTACTGAAATTATTCCGGGAGGGGGAGCAAGAAACGGTATCTGACCGGAGGGGTAACGGCTAGGAAAGAAAACTCTGAGATGGTTAAGGCCAGGGGGAACCATTCCAGGGGGATAGATAGGATCATGGACACCAGCTACAGATGAGGGGCCTCAAGGAGGGGGTCCTGAAGGTTGAGTCGAAGTACTAGGAGCAGGTTGTGAAGAGCAGGGTTGCTGGCTAGTCGAACCAGTCCATTTGAGGTCAGACCGAGACGATTGCGTCATGAAAACATTCGACGAGCTAGGGTCAGAGATGAGAGGGGGGAGACTAGGGAAAGAACCAAGTAAAGAGGAATATTTATAGACTCTGGGTGAGACACTGGTCAGATGTTCAACTATTTTTTTATTGGAAACCAAAGAGATAATAGACTCTCGAGAGGTCTGAGACTTCGGTTCGTAATATGTCAACTGATCGATGGTGGCGATATTTCCATTATGATGAAAACACATCTTACATTGGACCACAGATGGGACAACAGACAACGCATAATTGTAGCTATGACCCAATAGAATTTTGTAGTCTAAGGGGGCATCAATGACTTCAATGTCAACACAAACGGTCTTTCCCGCAAGAGTAATAGGACAATTGCGGAACATGCCAAGTGACTAGGAAGAGTGGTCATCCCATGCACGGAGGGTGATAGTGGAAGGGGCTAAATCAGGAGATCTAATTTTCTTCCAAACAGAAGCGGAAATCACACAGGTGGATGCCCCCTCGTCAATAATACAATGGGAGATATTGGCATTCCGGATCTTGACAAGGATTTGGAAGGAAACGGATGCAGGAAGGGGTGATGTTCTGACTTGTCAATGTCGAAGAAAATCAAATGATCATCTAAAGGATTCACAGCACCCATAGAAGTTAGTAGATATTTTCGTTATGAAGGGCATGACTAGAGGACTTCCAGCATTAACATGGCGGCAGGGGATTGTGCCAAGTCATCTATTATACTGTAGGAGTGGGGGGGATTTACCAAAAGCAGCGTTTCAACGTAATGGTCCCTTGGGGATCTTGGTATGAACTTTTGAGTTAGGATGAGGGATCAGTAAAGGACCATTGGATGTCGAAAGAGGCTCTGTGGGACCTAAAGACAGGGGCTCAGTGGCAGACATAGCGGGGGGCTTGTTGTAATGACGGGACTGAGTCTGAAGGTTGAGGTCAGTAGTATTCGGTTGGTCAAAGTTCATCATGAGGATCTGGTAATCAGAGGTACCAGATGGAGGAGGTTGAGTGGCCACCTAACTTTCAGGGGGTTGGGAAACCACATATCCTTGCTGGGGGAAAGGATTGGTAAACACAGATGGTCGGATAGGGGTAGCATTGGGAGGAACCGAAGGGAAGTCTTGTTGTCCTCGAGATGTTGCTTGAGCTTCCCACATCTAACGCATCTTAGGTAAAAGAGGACAATCATGGGTATAGTGACCATAGACACCACAACAAGAATAAGGCTTATTCGTGCGAATCGGTCTCTTCTAATTAGGCTAAGTGCCATGTTGTTGGGTTGCAGTGTTAGATGTATTCCCTTGGGGATTGTTTCCTAGATTACCTAGGGCAGATTGGTTTTGGTTTCCTTTCCTCTTATTTTTGGAAGTAGGAGGATTAGTCGCACTCTGTTGTGCAAACACTTGCCCCTTTTGGTGGGGGGGGGGGGGGGTGTTACTGTTGCAGAGCTTGAGAAGGCAAGGGAGGCTAAGGTGCTGGTGTTGGAGGGGCTAGCACACCAGGCTGTGAATATGGATAATAAGGAGGCTGGGAAACATTGGGGTAAATAGGGTGGGAAAAAGGAGGAGGCATGTCGTGTCCTGGATACATGTTGTCGGGAGGGGGAAAGTGCTGGAGGAGCTGGCCCCTCTTTGAGGGAAACCATAACCCATGGGAGGATGAGTGTACAGATGTGAAAGGGCTCCAACGATACTGTCAGCAGCATGGGATGCCCCGAGTGTGTTGGAACCACCGGGTCTAGGGAGATTAGGTAAGATGGTATAAACATAACCAGATTTTATGTAGATCAAGTCATGTTTTAATGCAATTTGGAGGGCATCTTCCTCGTTCTAAGGAAAGTGAGATGCGACATCATTATAAATAGCAATCAATAGGGATCTGAGAAACCAGTCCATGTATACACGATCTTCGAAAATAGGGGCTCGACATAGGCTCTTCCTTTTGCGACATTCTTAAATATGGGTAGATAGGCAGGTGGAAAAAGTTTTACAAAAAGATATCAAGTGTTAGGTACCGATGTCATAGCGAAGGGGAAGCTAGAAATAAGATAGAAAATTCTTGGCAAGAGTCACAAAATTAGTATGAGAGGAGGAGGCCTAGTCGACATACCACTTGGAAGCTTCTCCAGTAAGCGTACGCTGGAATAACCAAAGATGGACAGAGTCATCATTGATTGAGTTAGACAAACACCACATGTGGAAAGAACGAACATGGTTGGTAGGATCCTCTACAGCAATTCCTTAAAAATTGGGGATGTCTGAAGGAGGCTTGGTTGGCATAGCAAGCCAACTAGGATCATGGTGTACAGGTTCATTAATCAACTAGCTAAAATCGGGAAGGCTTAGGCCCACCATATAAGGAAGCAAGGGAGCAGCCGAAATAGTTCCTGTTGCGGCACCACTAGTAGCATTTCCAGCATTAGGGTTGGGGTTGCCACTAGTGTTAGGTCCTAAACCAAACATGATGAAGGTGAAAGGTGGAGGAGAGTCGAGGATAGAACCAGAAGGGGAACCTGATGAACCAGAAGCAGAGTCATAATGGGGACTCAGTGGAGGACGAACACGAACCCTATGTTGTGGGGTAAGTCTTCCTATCGGAAACTGTGGATGAAGGCCTTGGAGTCTCTGAGATAAATGCCTTGGGGGCGCAATGATGATAAAGAGACATGAATCACAATAAGGAATATAGATAAACAAGGGCAGGGAGGTGCAGGATCAATTTATTACAATGTTTAAGTCTTGGTATGGCAGTGTAAACCAAGCGCTCTTCACTTAGGGTGTGTGTGTATGTGATAAGTGTGTTAATTTTAATTAAGCTTAGACGTGCGTATAGAAAAAATAAAAAATATGTTGTATAACTATAAATAAAACGGAATGACCGTCAAGGAAATTGAATGCGACAATAAAATAAACAGCTAAAGATGCATCAATTTAAACCCAAGGAAGAGGGCTTCCCAACAACTAGTTTATGGGTGGGCTAAATCTAGTCAAAACACAAAAAAATGGCCAATGGATCAAATGTCAGGAGGGACAGGTATCTAAAGGTCAGATCTTCTAGAAAGAGGGGCAGAAAACAGCAACAAACTAGAGGGAAAAATGTTGCAAAATAGGTGGCAAAAGGCTACAATCTGAAGGGAAACGGAGGGGACCCAAAAGGAGGACCAAACAAAACTGAAAAAGAGGTATTTTGGATGGATAAATAACTGATCTGAAAGGGATCTGAAAGTACAGGTCCAGATCTGAAAAAATGGCTGAAAAACACTGAAATCTCAGAGGACCTGCTCCAGCTAAACTCCTCTTAAAAAGGTGGAAGCGTATTGAAGCCTTAAGGGGCTTGGTTCCTACTTCGACAAGTAAAAATAAGCAAGTACAGGTCCAAAATGGGTGAATAGGGAGGTTAAACAACGCTGAAAAGTGCCCCAGAAAAACCCAGAAAAATCACAGAAAAAATCCCGCAAATAGTACAAGTCGCAGTTTCTGACTTGCTTTCCGCTAAAGTCACAGTTTTTAGGTTGTTTTCCACTACCTGAGAGCTGAGGTGGCAATTTTTGGCCCAAAAATTGTGACCTGCACTTCTAGCTATCTTGGGAGTAGGTTTCAGAAAAAAAAGTGTTGTCTCTGCTACAGCTTATACCTGTTACCTGCGCAATAGGCCTAGAAACACATGAAATTTAGAATTTTTACTGTTTTAGGGTTTTAAAGGTTAAGAACAACATCAAGAAATGAAAAATAAGAAGCCTAAGAAAAAACCTATGGGTTGAAGTAGCTGGTCATGCAGGGATTTGAAAAACGACAGTGGTTGCAATTATAAACCCTTGTGGAGTCGCCAGTTGTTAGTGCGAATTCTAATCGTAGGCGTACAAAAAAATATCACTTTAGATGTACATAAAAAATAGCCCTAACATCAAATATGGTTTTCAATTTCCTTAGATCTGCAGTAGGTGATGAGAATAAATGCTACAAAAATCCAAATCTATGCAGTTAAAGACATTAAACAACAAAAATAAGCAAGATTTCTCCATGCATCCAATGAACAAGACAAGATTTTTTAAAGAATTTTTTGTATTATGACACCTGAGAAGGGAACATAGAAAGATATTACCAGTCCCCTTCAATGGGATGGGTTCTTTTATGTCCTCAGCACTTCAGATCTAAGATCTCTCCCTCTTGATGGTGCAGAAAATCTAAACAAAAATGGAACTCAAAGGGAGCTCACAAGCAAAAAGTAGAAAAGTATGACAATGATGGGAGGATCAAAGTCAGACCAAAAGTATAGATCAAGAGTGATATCTAGGCAACAAAAGGTAGTGAATGAATGGAAAAACCCTTCTATTTATAATAAAATATTGAGTTAGTCTAGATATTGGTGCATAATTAAAATATTATTAACCAAATCTAGATCCAACTTTTATGGAATATTTTATCATTTTTGTTGGAGGGAAAAAGAATTTGAATTTGGTCAAATCCCTTTATTTAGAAATAATAAATAAATAAATGATTTATTTATTATTTTAAGAATGTGATTAAGTAATAATTAAATAAATAATTATTTATTCAATTATTTGTAAATAATATAGTCAAATTTAACAAGGAATATTATTAAATAATGTTTTAAATAATTAATCCTATAAAATAATAAGATAAATAATGATTTATCTAATTAATTTTCCTGTTTTGGGTTAAATATGACCAGGAATATTAACTAAACAGTGGTTTAATTAATTATCCTTGAGGAAAATCAAATAAATAAGGATTTATTCAATTATTCCTCATGGGGTTTCCTATTTAGACGAGAAACAACTTAATAAATTATGGGTTATTAAGTTATTTTTCATAGTGAAAGCAATTTTACTATGGTAAAATTGGTTTTACGTTGTGTACTTTAGTCCATTTAATAGTAACAGGTTAGATGACCAAAAATTGGTGTAAGAAAGCAGCATGATTATCTTTATGTAGTAATTGATAGATTCAGCAAGATGTGTATTCATATGCCATGTAAGAAATCTATAACTGCTGAACAAACTGCTGATTTATATTTTCAACATGTATGGGTTCATTATGGCTTGCCTACTTCTATTGTTAGTGACAGGGATTCTAGATTTGTTGGGAATTTTTGGTCCAATTTATGGAAGATGATGGACACCAACTTGAAGAAGAGTATTGATTTCCATCCGCAAACAGATGGCCAAACAGAGGTAGTGAACAGAACCATTGTACATCTTTTGAGAGGTTATTGCAACAAGCATCCCAAGCTTTGGGATGAGCATTTGCATTACATTCAGCATGCTTACAACCGGGCCAAGCACTCTTCTACAAATACTTCACCTTTTGAAGCTTGTTTTGGGTATTTGCCTAAGTCGCCTTTAGATTTCATTCTTGAGAAGGATGTTGCCATTGATGGGCATAGTGAAATTGACAAAGCTCACATGTTCATTGAAAGAATTCATTGTAATACATTAGAAAGTTCAAGAACAGCTTGAAAAATTCAAGCCAAGTACAAGGAGCGGCATGACAAACACAAATTCGATCATAAGTTTCAAGAAGGAGATGAGGTATGGCTGCATATTAGTAAGGAAAGAATGCAAGAATAAGGTAAAAATTTGAAGCCTATTCATTATGTTCCATTCAAGATTCTTAAATAAGTTGGAAATAATTCTTTTCAACTAGATTTTCCTTCATATATGAAAACATATTCTGTTGTGAATGTGGAAAATTTACATTTGTATGAACCTCCTTTAATTGATGATCATGAAAGTGACATTCAGCTGCCATCCATAGAGGATTTCTCACCAGAATATTTGGATGAGTTGAAAGAGGATGCTATCCTTGACAGGAGGACACGCACTTTGAAAAGGGGAAGTGTTGATTATCTTCGGATTGGTTTAAAGGGCAGCAAACCGAGTAATTAAAAATGGATGGAGGTGGAAAAGGTGAGGGTTCTGTACCCTCATATTTTTAACAGGTAATTAAAGTCTTTTGGGGTCCAAAAGCTTCACAATGGGGAGGTGTTATCAGGAGATCATGTCCAAGTGAAGAAAATGCTCAAAAATGGAAATGCTTAGAAATGGTTGCAATCTAAATGACCGGAAAGGTCTCGTCGTTGCAATTCTAGTGCCTCAAACGGTTCTCAAAACCGAGTTAGTATTAGAAAGTTACTGAGGTTTGAAATCGTCCAGTAACCTCCAAAAATTGACCTTTGACTCAATCTAACCTTATGAAAATTTTTGTAAAAAATATATATATATTCTGCAAAAAAAATATTTTTTTATAAGGTTTGTGGGCCTATCATTGGTGCAACATGGCCTTCGCGGAGGCTGCCACGTGGCCCCAGGCCGAAAGGTTGAAAAGGCTTGTCAAAAAATAGGAGTTAAGGGATTCGAACCCTAACCTGATAATTCGAGCAGGGCCGACCCGACCGGCACGTTCTTGGCAGATGTTGGTGAAAAATTCAAGTCATTTCATGTTGGTTGAAAAAATGGGCAAGTCAGGCAGGAATTAAACCTGATTTGGGTCATAAGCATGTGTTGGGCGGAAGGTTGGGGACCAGCCCCTCATAGCCAGCCACATTCCGTTATGACCACCTGTGGAGAACCTGGCGCTTAAAATTTTGAACGACAGAAAAATAAAAGGGATAGCCCCATATGGATATGACCATACTGCTCGATCTTGGGGGCTTATACCTGGCGGTTGCAGTTTGTAGCGGTGGCAAAACTAGGGCCATGTGGCCAGCCTAACGATGACAGTTAATGTCGTTGTCTTAAAACTGTTGTTTAAGCGAATTCGCAGGCAGTTTGGGCGGAGGTCATGTGAATGCCCATAACCCACATTTAATTTAACTGTAGTCTGTTCGACGGTTTCAGTTGGCGAACCCGAATTTTTAGCAATTTTGCCATATTTGTCGAGTCTAAATGGAGTTCTCCCACTTTTAGTGGGGTTTTTGGGGGACATTGGGCATTTTTGTTGGAGAAGTCATAACTCTCTCAATTTTCGACCAAAAAACATGAAATTTTAGTCAATATTGGGTCTCTTAGACCTCTTGAACACTTTGTAATAGGTTTTAGGTCGAATTGAGGTGATCTTCAACAGATTTTTCTTCAGGGGAGATGAAGGAGCCATTAGGGCCACCATGAGACAAATTTAGTTTGAGGCCTAACCAAGGGAGTTAGAGTCCTTTTCCAGAGTTCCGATAGTCTAAATAGGATAATTTAGATGTTCTAAATCTGATGAAATAGTTTTCATATCCTGTAGAGAAATTTTGAAGGCCGAAAAGCTTCAGTAAATTTCCAGGGGCCATTAGTGCCAGCTTTTGCCAGCAGCAGCGCAAGGTTTAGCCAGAGATTCTTGATGCCATTTGCAGCGAAACAGTAGTCATTATTGGCTGTAAACATGATTTTTAATCTAATTAAAAAGGTTTCAGAAATTTTTGATAACTTTTAGAGGTCTAAAACTCAGCAGAGAAGTTTTCTTTGACCCTAGTACTAGGGGGTGCCGACAGTGTTTGGAGGTGAAACCGGCGCAGCCGGAGACAGTTTTTTATGAATGAAAAGTTTATCTTGACTATTTAAGATATTTTTGAACCAATGGATGTGGTTTCATAAAAAATTTAGAACTTCTAGAGCTCAAAAAGATGATGTGAAATTATGGGCAGCCCTAGGCAAACCGTGGAGGATAGCCTATTTTGGGAATGTTGTGCTCGATTTGAGAAATTTATCAGTTGATATTTGATGTCTAGTTTATATTGGATATAACAAGAGTGGTTTCAATGAAAGAAATATATTTCTGAGGGATTTTATTCCATTTAGAAGCTCAGAGTAGCTTAGTGCACCGACAGAAGGAGTCGTGTCAACAAGAGCCTAAAGATGTTTTTCAGAGTTTGGAGAGCCAATTGAGGGAAATTTATGGTATTTTCAGTCCTTTGGATCATTTTTGTATTCATTTGAATTAAGTATTTACTTTGTAAAAAACCTTACCATAATCCCAAAGAGTTGATTCAAGATGACCAAGCTCAAAGGAGACGTAGCCCACGAGATTTCGGGTGAAATCCTAGATTAAAATTGTTGTTTTGTTTGAATGATTATTTGTTGCATTATGTTGTTTTCATACATGTTAAATTACAGCAAGAAAAAATGAAGTTAAGACACATAAACAATAAAAATTCATACACCACTTTCAAGTAAATAATTCCGCAAAATTGTTAAGTACAAGCTAGATCATTTTAATTTAAACTGAGTGGAAGGTTCTTGAAATACATACAAGTTATCCAGACCATTTTTAAATCGCACCATGGGAAAAAACCATCATGCCCAAAATCATGTGCAAACCCATACACAAAATCATAGGCAAGTTTGCGCACCTAATATAGGGTCCAAAAAAACTTTCCTAGGGCATTGCCTTGGACCCCGTGCAAGGGGGATACCGCCCCCCTCTTGGGCCCGACACAAGCATAGGGGGACGGTCGCCCCCCTATTACACCTCGCTTCTCGCCTGCAACTAGTCGAGAAAGGAATATAACACACACTGAACATTCTCCCACTTGTTGTTTTCTTTCCAAGGGAGAGCTTAGTCATTGGTCCAGATCTGCAATTTAACAAACACCCAAAACAAGAGGGATGGAATTTCTTAATGTGAATTATTTTATCATTTAATTCCATATCAATGATGAAAAATTCACATTAAGAAATTGTATCCCTCTTAGTTCTCAATAGATTTGGATTTAAGATAAATCTAGGTCGGTAAAACCTCATTTTAAGAATCATTATTGTTTTCCTCTTTAACGACATGTCCTTTCATTGGAATTTTTACTTGTGTATTTTTTGTCTTTTTTTAATTTGTCTACTGCAAGTAAAATACGCATTAACAAAAGTTTTTGTAAAAGTTATTTTTAGAGCTTCTCATTTTTGGAAACTTTTGCAAATATTGTGGGAGGAGGCTTTCAATTTTACATAAGCACATCAATTCACCTAATACAAAAGTGCATTGACACTACATGACCACATGTGCATCATAGAGTTAGCATGCCTAAAAGACATTTGTTCTCGACTTTGTTCCAAGAGTGTTGGTTCTCACGTTGGTCTAGGTATATGTCGGTGCTCCCAAACTAATAAGTACCAAATTTCTAACAAACTAAAAATATATAAGTACTCCACTTTGGTATGGTTGCACAAGTGCTCTACTTCTATTAGGGTATATTGGTGCTCCACTTTGGTATGGAATCAATGGTGCTCCTCATTGGTTGGGGAACAATAGTACACCAAAACATCAAATAATAATTAGTAATTCTTTCACTTATTAAGACAAGTAATAAAAACAACAATACAAGTTGTAAAAGGATGGAAAAGCGAGGGTTAGTTTCATTTCTACATTCCACATGAGATAATAAGAAGAGGAGGTAATTCTATAGGAGGATGAAATAAGCATAGCCATGAATGCAAGGAAAGACAAACAATAGTGCAACTAGTAACCTTATTTTTCCCTCTTCATTATTTTATCTCCTCATTATTGATTTTATTTATGTTAATTTTACCTTTCTCATTAATGCTCTTAGTTTCTTAGCCAGATTTACTTTTTTTCGTTCAATTGAGTTTTTTGTATTTGTTTCATACGTTAATGGTGTATTTTATTTTAGGGTTCTATATCAACAAATATGGTCAATAAATGAGGAGAAATTTTCGCCAAGAAATGGGTATAAATCTATGTAGCAAGGGTGCATATCAAAAGGAGGTATATGTTTCTTTATTTGTATATCCAGGGGTTTCTCTAAGTGGCATAATGTTTTTTCTTGATCATATTGCAACATTGGCATAATAATTTTTATGATGCTCCCAATTGGTTAGGGCACATTAGTGCCTCTAATAAATTGAAACATTGAACAACAAATCAATTTTTTTAATATAATATCAAACTAGATGGGAAAAACTGTAAGATGACTCTTAAAAATAGGAAAACATGAGGGTTTTTTCATTTTACATTTAGCATTAGAGAAAAGGAAGAGGAGGTGGTTTTGTAAGAGATTGAAATATAAATAGTCATGATTGCAGGGAAAGACAAAGAGTTGCAACTAGGTTGCCATTTTTATCTTATTGCATTATTTCATTCTCCTCATTATTGACTTTGTTTATATTATTTTTCATTTTTCATTATTGTTCTTGATTTCTTAGTTTGTTTTCTAGTTTTTTTGTTGGTTTAAATTAGCTGTTGCCTCTATTTTATAAGTTAATGATGGATTTATTTCAAGGTGTTATATTAGAAATATGGCTAGCAAATGAGGGGAAGTTTGGAAAAGAAAGGGGCACATTTTTACACATCATGGATGCATTTCCAAAGGAGTTTCCACCTCCTTTTATTCACAAGCTTCACATAGTTTCTTCAAGTTGTGCAGTGTTCTTGCTTGGTGTTCTTGGAGCATCAATGCTCCCCTTTTATCAAGGATTTCTAGTGTTCCATGCTTGTAAAGGAGAATTAGAGATCCACTTTGGTCTAGGAGCATTGGTTCTCCATTTTTGTTTTGGATCATTAGAGCTACTAGTTCTCTACTATGGTTTAACAACAATGATTCTCTAGTTTGGGCATATTATCTCTAGTGGATGAATGGCTTTGGAGATTGTTCATTAAACATTTTACATGTGGTAAATGAACGGTTTTGTAATTACAAACAATCATTAATGGAGAAGCTTGAGTGGTTTGACACTCACTATGGTTTTGTATGAGTGATTTCATTGCCCTTACTACATTGTAAAGCTTAACATTTCAATATTAGTTATTGTGCATTTAAAGAATATTATTCCTCTATTTGTTTCTACTCTCTAATTTGATATGCTTCTATCTATAATATTTTATTTCACATAATCAAATTTATAATTTCCATTTAATTTTTTGCAAGTATTTTCAAAAATTTCATTGCAAATTGGAGATTCACTAATAAAAAGGAATAAGAACTAATAATTGGAATATTCAAAATAAAAATTATGCTATCACTGCATTTCAATATCATGTATTTATTACTTCAATATTTCGATATTAAAAAGTCAAAAAAATATTAAATACAAAAGAAAACCATAAAAATGACAATTATTTATTAAGTGTAAATTATTTTGACAATAATCTAATGGTTTATTTACTAACGATGTTTGATTTTGGCATTAAATTGTAGATGCTTCTCTTTGATATTGAAGCATGGGTATTAGATTGCTATTGAATGTTGGAACACCTAATCCTCCATGGGTAGGTGTGGAATGCGAAAAGTCACAATGGAGTCCAAGTGACCTTGGAATGTGAAACCAAGAGTCAAACCTTTGTACTATAAATGTACATCATGTATAATGGAAAAATAAGGAAGCTACACGCTTATCCTTCTATTGTGTGTTGAGTCTCTTGTTGTGTGTGTTTATTCTTTCCCCGCACCATGTGTGTGTTTAACATGGTGTTTAACATGGTATCAGAGCTGAGAAGTTCATAACCAACTCAACTTTGAGTGAGCCATTTGTGTTTATGGCCTGTGCATATCTGCAAAAATTCTTGGCATTTTTGCAGCACTCAGAGATTGTTGCAGCAGACATTTTTCCGCATTCAGAAATTTGTTTTGAAGAAGAGCAGCAGTGGTTTTGAAGAAAAGCAGCACTGCGCATCTGAAGGTTCTCTAAATTCTGATTTTTTCTCTGCATTTTCTGCCTTTTAATTTCTGCATTGGAGAGCTGTTGAAAATACCATTTTAAAGTGTGTTTCTAAAGAAGAAGTTTCTGGTTTTTTTACTAGAAAATATTTCTAAGTTTTCTGCAAATTTCTAACTCTGCAAATTCTCCAATTTTCTGCTGCTATATCGCCCTATGCAATTTTCTGGAAAATTTATGGATTTTTTTACTTGCAGTATACCTGTTCTGAAGTCTCTATTTTACTCCTCTATGCTGTTTAAAAAATAAAATAAAATAAAAAATTCTACAACTCTCCCGCTCCATACGCACTCCCTTACAGCTCTACACTTACCCTGCTCTCATCGCACTAAGCTCACAATCGGCCCCCTCTCTACTGCACAACACCCTCCCCAAACACCAAACCATCGTCGTTCCCTTTCCACCCCTCGGCCCTACACCGAATGCTCACAACTCCACTCTCATCGCTCAACCCATACCCCCTAACCCGCTATCCCCTTCTCACCGCAGCCTGCAACCTGCACAAAACTCTCAACCTGACCCCCCTTCTCTCCCACTACTCGAGCCCAGCCTGCTTGCACTTGGACTCCACTCCCTAACCTGGCCCTTCACCCCCGCCTGCACCTGCTCTACAGCCTTCTCCCCCCGTAAACTCACAGCCCTCAACCCTTATCACTCCAACGTTCCCACTACCTTACGCATCCTACCCTCTGCGTTGTCTTACCATGGCCCTCCCCCTCCAGCTACTCAACCCCCCCTCATGGCCTACCATCCGCTACAGCTATCTCTCCCCATTCTTCACAACACCCCCCCCCTCTCTCCCCACGGCAATGTCGTGTCCTCCCACCCCTGCAACTATCCGCCCCCTTCTAATATGCTCACCCTACACTGCTCCCCTCTACGCATACCCATCCCCCTTACCCTCTCGCCCTCCCTACTTGCTACCTGGACTCCACACGCCCAACCCTGCTCTACCAACACTCCCTTACACCCCTTCTCAATCCCGCCCTCTCCCATTTCCCTTGGCCTTTCAATCTCCCCCTTACCCAAATCCCCAATTATTTCAATTCGACCAATTTTATAATTCAGCCTCGAATTTTATAAATTTTTTAAATTCGACCTTTTATTTATATAGTTAAAACCTCCCCCCTCCCACCATTCTGCATTCCCTCTTCTAAATTTTTTTTCGATTTTTCAATATTTAAATTTTTTTCCCACCTTCCCACAGATTTTTTGTTTTAAAAATTCTTTTCAAGCCTTTTAAAATTTGGCCCTCTTTTTTTTATAAATAAATTTTAAAAAAAAGCACAAAGAGGAAGAAAGGAAGTAAACAGCAGAAAGATTTGAAGGGTGATTTTCTGAAAGAGGTTGACAATGTGAAGACAAGTTTGCCATCATTTTTAAAACAGCTCCTTGAAGAAGAAAAATCAGCTGCCTTAAAGCGTCATTGCACAAGTGTTTTTGCTGCATGTTTACAAAAATATTTTTGCAGAGATATTTTATTGTGAGTGGATATTGCTTCTTCATAGTTGCAATCAGTAAATTTGAGTTGTTAATGTAAGTCATTGTTGCTTGCCGGTTAGACATCCAAGTCTATACCTTGAAGTCCTCCATAATTTGAGGAGCAGATTTTGTACTTTGAGATTTCCATAGTTGGAAGTTCTCTTGAGTCATTTGTATTTCTTGAAATTAAGATTGAATCACATTGTAAACGGGTGCATTTTCGGTTGAAGCCGACACCCTTTATTTTTTGAGCCTAAGTTGTTGAAATGGCTAAAATAAATGAGGCATTAGAGTTGTTGAATAACCTCATTCATTCCAATGTTGATGATATGATAAAAATGAGCAAGAATTCTATTTGTAACATTCAAAGTTGTTTGCAAGATGCACAAGAAAAGATTGAGTTTTTGCAGTTGGAATCTCAGCTTCAACAAGATGAAATTCAACAAAAAGTCACCATTCTGAACCTGTTTCTGTTCAGAAGATTGAGAAGGACTCTCATCAGAAGAAAGAAGATAAAGTTGCAGTTGATCCTCATTCAGTTCCTTGTACTAGAGCAGATTTACATGCAGATGCAGCAGCTCAGCCTGCACTTCTCAAGCCCATCATCAGACCTTGGGAAGAGCTTGTCCACAACAAGCACAGAACTGGTCTTGGATATGACAAGGATGTGTCCTTTCATATTCCAGACTACACCAAGTGCATCATATTTCAGAGTGTCGGATTCCTGTATGACAGTTCACCTGCAGTTGTTTCAGATCCTGCTCCACTTCCACAAAAACAACAGATTGTAAAATGCCAACACTGTGATCAAGTTGGCCATATGAAAGATCACTGTTTTGATCTTCATCCATGCAAGCACTATGGTCGGCACACCCATTCTTCAGACAGATGCTTCAGAAACAAGCCTCCTGCAAGAACAAAGATTCATCTTGGATGGATCGCTTCTTGGCAATGGGCATCAGCAGCCAAGAAGATGTTTAAGACACATGTCAAAACTTGTTCACGGATATTGAACAAACTTGCAATTGAGTTTTCGCCATCATCTCACCTTGTCCCTAACAGGGGGGAAAATGGTGGTCATGTACAAGCTTCGACGTCAAATCAAGCGAGCCTGAGCCACAATCTCTCATTCCATGTTTAGAGTTGTAGCCAGAGACACAGCAGTTCAAGCGAGCCTGAGCCAAAATTCGTCATTCCAGATTCAGAGATGTAGCCAGAGACACGGATGCCCATGAGCATGCCTTTGATTGGTGGACAACCTTAAACCATCATCTTTGGTTGGTGGACAACCTTAAACCATCACAAGTTATAGACCTCCCTTCTTTTAGTTTGAAGGTCTCGCTTTCATATATGAGGGACACTTCCTCTAGCAGAAGCCTTCAGCTTCTTGCCAGCTTTGATTGAGTTCTAGGAAATGCTTAAGCATTCCAGTGTTGTTGGTAATCCTAAAACCATCATAGGTTGTAGACCTCCCTTCTTTTAGGTTGAAGGTCTCCCTTTTTTATGAGGGACAATTCCTCTAGCAGAAGCTTTCAGCTTCTTGCCAGTTTTGGAAGAGTTCAGGGAACTGCAACAAGTATTGCGTTCCATTGTTGGTGGTCATCCTTAAACCACCTCTTTTTTCCAACATTTCAGAGATTTGATTCAGCCCAAGTGCTGCCATGTATACTTTGCAGATTTGTATTACAACTCTCTTCTTGTACTCACACATACCCCTTCGGATTAAGGGGGGGAATGTTGGAACACCTAATCCTCCATGGGTAGTTGTGGAATGCGAAAAGTCACAATGGAGTCCAAGTGACCTTGGAATGTGAAACCAAGAGTCACACCATTGTACTATAAATGTACATCATGTATAATGGAAAAATAAGGAAGCTACACGCTTATCCTTCTATTGTGTGTTGAGTCTCTTGTTGTGTGTGTTTATTCTTTCCCCACACCATGTGTGTGTTTAACATGGTGTTTAACAGTGAACTTGGAACACTAACGCATTAATTTGATTTGGGAATATTTGTATCAGTGCATTATTTTTTTGTTGGAACGCCCATGCACCTATGGCCTTAAAGCACTAGTATAAAAAGAAATAAGAAAAACACATTCGTATACCTAGGGTATATTATAACTAGGGTTAACACCCTTGAGGATTAGCTCAATTGGTCGAAGTATTGTTGCTAAAGCACCTTGCCATTGGGAGGTCACGGGTTCAATTCTCCTTGACACCCTCAAGGTTAGGCTCGGATTAGTTTGGGTGAGGGGTGTGGTCCATTCGAGTGGGCCTACCCTAATTTTCCATGGAAAAATAAAATATTACAACTAGGGTTATATTAGGATAATTATTTTGTAATAAATAATAATAATGTAATAATAGTCATAAAACTAGTATTATATAATATTTAATGTTTAATAATGATAGTTGATGTATTTTTCCAAAAACATGACTTATCACCGACCTCTTGGATTTATACACATCTACTGAGTGAGTCAAGGAATTTTCCAAGTATCTTTTAAAGTGCACGCAAAGAGACATATCGTAGTCAACCAAATATTTCAGGTCTGACATAACGTAAGTGAATTCCTGTGTACATGGTAAACAAAAAAACAAAAAACAAAAAAGAGGCAATTAAAAAGGGAAGTTTTCCGAGTGCTTTTAAAATGCATGTGAAGTAGTATCCACATTTATGAAAAAAAGCTTTTATTTTTGCATGGTGAAATTAAGAAAAAAAGACATAAATCTTCATTTATGTGGAGAATAAGTTTTATAAGTGTTCATCTACGAGTGAATAATGTCAAAGGGAAAAAGGAAAAAGTATTAAATTAAATAAAGTGTGTAAGTGTTTACCTTCTTAAGAATGTCAAATATCAGTGAAGATAAAATAGAATTTATCAAACATATGGTTTTATTCCAAGATCCAATCAAAGAGTTATGGAATTAATTCCTTATACTTTTCAATCAAGAGAAAAGTAAAATGTTTAAGTGAAAAAAGAAACTTAATGTGAAGGCATAAGTTAAGTCTTATAAGTGGGTCTTGTTGGAAACTTGACTAAATTTAGAGGGTGAATCAGTTTAGTGCATTCGTGGACATCAAATTATGTTTATTTTTATTTTTAACATTTATCTGAATTGTTCAATGTGTAGTAATACTTCATATAAACAACAAATTTAGCATATAAACAAAATTCCATGACACCATAAAATCAGCACATAAAACCAATCACATGTGGACACCAAATATAAGTGGAAAGCCATAAAGGGAGGAAACCACAAATTTTTTATTGTTGTGATGAAAAAGCAAGCTAGTACTTCCTCTATTACATCAAATTTTGGAGGTTGTAACCTCTCTTCTATTTTCCAAGCTACAATTTTTTGGGAAGATCCTACTCCCACTTATATAAATTTTTCGTAGGCTAAAACCTACAAGAAGCTTTTACCTCAACTTGTTCTACAATATACAACTTTTTGGGGAGCTTCTACTCCCACTTTATAATTTTTTTGTAGGCTACAACCTACAAGAGGCTCTTACCTCAACTTGTTATGCAAGATACATCTTTCTTGGAAGCTCCTACTCCACTTCAACAAGATCCAACCTGTTCTTTTTCAAGCTACAACCTGAAAGGAGACTATAATCCCCTAATACACACAAAAAATAATGTCCCAGTTTACATGGTCTTTAGTTCTGCATACCTTCATATTTGTTTATGCCTCTTCTCCTCCTTAAATATGTGTCACATATGCTCTTCTACCTGTGTCTCTTTATGCCACGTAACTCACGAAAAATCTCTCACAATAAATCAACTCCCCCACATACTCTCTAACCTTTCAACCTTCCAAAATCACATATTTTATAAACAAAATTTGTTGTTAGTTAGTATAATACCATGCAGGAATATAAAGTGAACAATCTTGTCTCTTTGCATTCCAAGGTTGTCTCTTTGTTTCCAAACTCTCTTCAGATTTTGAATATTAAAATAAATAAATAAATAAAAATTGACCTTAAAATATTTCAAAAAATGTAGCATAAGCCAATATTAATGTTTACAAAATCAAAACTCCAAATACCTCTTCAACTTGTGTTCTATGACATTAAAATCAAACACTCCAATTACAACCTTATGCATCATAACCTTCAAGCATCACAACCTATGAGAAAGCATTCATGATTAGCAACATATTGTTGTTCTGAAAACTTATCACTGTGGCTACAAAATACTCTTGTCAACATAACTAGCTCAACAAGATTTTCCATTTCCCTTTGCATCACAACTCCTTCATTCCATTTCCTTGAATTACAACACTGATTAACATATGCATCCACAAGCAACATAGCATCACAACATCACACCATATGCAAGCAACGTCAAGCAACACATACTCAACTCCTTCACCTCCTAATCAACAATACCATGTTGCCCCTTTGCCATCAATGACAACTATGCCACAGGTATCAATTTGAAGTTGTGTGGAATAATTTGGAAAAGATGAATTTTAATAAAAATAAGGAAAGGAAATTCTCTAATATAGGTAGTTCAATTTGAAACTTTGGGTAATTAAAACTCAAAATGGGTTAATCAAATAAACGATTATCATTAATATTTTCCACTCAAAGAGGAAAACTAATAGATGTCAACTTGCAAATAATTTGTTAATTTGAGGGTCGAGTACATCCATGAAGGGAGACGCCAATGGAAATAAGGGATTTCAAATTCACAATTTGCATCTAATAATAGAAAAGTACAAATTTATATCCCAATTCAATGTTGTAAGCTTTATCATGTTTTCTACTATTAACATAATTACAGGTTCTAACTAGATGGAAACATTAGGGTTGTTCATTCTAAATATGAAAATGAAGTTTGTGTCAATCTCCTATCAGGGAAAGAGGATAATTTTATAAGTGGAATCAAGCACAAAAGATTTGTCATTAGAATATATAAACCATATACAAATTGCAACAATCTAATATGACAAGGAATCACAACAACGATGTTATAATGATTTAAAATGAAAGATAAAGAAAATGTGAAAACCTGGAGAAAATTGGAGTGCTAAGACATAAAAGTTTATAAATTTAAAGAATAGATAAAAGAGTTGAAATAACGAACTAACAACATAAAAAATTCTCCCTAAAGATATATTGAAGATATTAATTATAAAAATAAAAAATAAAAAAAGTAGCAACCAAATATAATGACATTTCTCATTTGAGAAAACATAATAAAACAATAGAAATGAGAAACTGAAGAAAGTGAAGAAGGTGCAACATAATGGTATTGACATTAACATAATCAATGTGGAGAACCTAATGTTGTTATGAATGAATTTGTATCATTGTAAGAACCTTCAAAAGTTGAAATTAAAGATAAAGTGATCGCAATAGAAAGGATGTTAAAATAGCCTCGAGACTTCGCTCATTTGGTCGAGTCCTCGTCCTTAAAATACCTCCTCTACTGAGAGGTCGCAGGTTCAATTCGATTGACACTGCTGCAATCAGGCTTTCTGGTTGAGCTAATAGGAAGTGATGCTTTCGAGTATATCTTCCAAGTACAATTATTATGTGGACGTAGTGGTTATTGATCCGGAGACTGTGAACCACATAAATAAAAATATAAAAATAGAAGGCATGGAAACTAAAAATCATAATGTCGTGGCTAATGAAGTCTTATTAATGAAAGAGCTTCCAAAAGTTAAGCTCAAAAAACAATTCAGTGTTAAAGAAACATTCATATATTTAGTGAAGGTTGACATGTCATTGATTGTCATTAATGAATTCATGTATCAATCAAAGGATGTTGTCACACCAATTGAAAAAAATATATACCATCATGATGACTAAAGTAAATCACCACAAGATTAAAACATAGATTAAGAAAGATCAACTTAGTAGACTATTGTATCAACACTTAAATCACAAAATTCATAGTGCGCAAGAATCAACATACCAATATCCCAAGGTACATACCAAATTCAATGTTGTGCTTATTTATCAAAGCATCTAAAGGTATATGGAACTCAATTTCAACAACAAAGAAAAGTAGATTGAGAATATTATCATTAAGGAGTACAAAAAAGAATCCACCTTAGATGGATTGATCCTTTTTCAATGCAAAAATGTTGTTGAAAGCTTCAAAGGTATCATCAACTCATATCCTCCACCTTATTAGTAAGTGAAAGCTACACTAATATGGTTCATTTCTTTGGAAGTAATTTTCCTTTATGGGGTGGATACTTGTCAATTAACTAGTGTGTATTACAACTAGTGTTATAATATGGTGATTATTATGTAATAAATAATAATGATGTAATAATAAACATAAAAATGTTATTATGTAATATTTAATGTGTAATAATGATAAGTCATGTCTTTTGACAAAGGCATTACTTATCACCTAGTATGTGTATTTATACACATCTATTGTACTTAGTTAATTATGGATCGACATATTTTTATAATTAGAAATTAATATTTAATATGGATTACTTTATGTAATCATGGTGTTCTCATTAAGTGAGCTACTAGGCTCACTTCAACATCACATCCATCCACCATCCGAAAACTTATACGCCAATTAGCCTTAAGTAAATATAATGGCTTCTCTCAAGTTGTCACATTCTCTTATATATTCATACTCCTTACATGTATGAATATAGAATCCTAATTGGTTAATCTAGTCAAAATACAATAAAAATTAATAAAATAGTAATAAACTATAAAAACAGCATGTGGTATTGACCCATGGTATTCATGTGGAATATAGTTTATTTAAAGGGGGAAATTAAGATGGCCTAGATCAATCTTAACTCTGTATCTACCAAGAGTCAAGAGGGATCAAATGTTTTGATATGAAAACCTCTTTTAGAGTGAAAAGAGAATTGATCCCTCTGATAAATAGTATAGATCTAAACTAACTATTTAATAAAATTATTTTTAATTGTTTATAACCATTATATCATTCTAAAAATTTATTTAAGTTTGCATACATCCAAATATACATAGTTTTTCTTGTTATATATTATTTTTGTTGTAACTATTTTATTATTCCAAAAATACATGGTTTTTTTGTTATATATTATTTATGTTACAACTGTTTTATTATTCATGAGTAGTATTTCTTAATATATAAAAAATTAAATTAATAATGAAAATTTTAAAAATATTTGATTCCAAATTATTTTACAGACATGATTTATCTTGACCAATAATGATGAATGTTCATAACTCTCATTTCTTAAATAGCACTAAATTTACCTTTAATTACTTAATTGTAATAGTTTGTAACTACATACATACTCTTTCTCATTTCTTTTTGTTAATGAATATCAAATTTCTTCTATTCAAAAAAACTATATACATATATTTAATTACCTAATTGTAGCTAAAAAAATCTTACATGTTTTTTACTTTATAATCATAAACAATTTTCATATTATATGATGTCAAACTTACTTAAATTTTTATTCTAAAATCTTAAACAAAGTTTTTCACTGCATAATTTTAGCTTTTCTATTTTTTTTATTTTTCAATTCCAAACAAAACTTACAAAAGAAAAAAACCCACTCAATCATTATTGTAGATTATAGTTTTACAAAATTGACACTATGTGATTAATAGTAGAGTAAGTTGAGACAACCCTAAGGGGTTTTTTTGTACAGGTTTTATCATAACCTTTCCCTCCATCCAATATATATTGTAGAGTATTCAGAAGAGAGAGTGCATTATAGTTTATAACATGATCCACAATCAAATAAAATGGCTAGGGATTTCACAAGATATTAGTTTGTAACCTGATCCGCAATCAAAGAAAATGACTAGGGATGTCACAAGTTATCATTCACACAATTATTTATTGACGTTCTGAGTTGAAATGGATCCTATTAGATGCATGGTGGCCAAACACACTAAAAAATTCAAAATAGATATATGTTATGACATCCATATTGTCTACAAACCATCCAAATTTCCCATCTTATACAATAATTTCTAACAATAACCGCTCAATTTACTCTCCAATTTTTGAAACCCCTACCCATGCTCCAGATATCACAATGTAAAATCAAATGTTCTTGTGGTTTTTTAAAGGGTTCATAAACAAAACAGACAATGAGAAAGTCAATATTGTGGTATAATAACTGATTTTTGAATCATTGTGACAAACAAAAAATCACATTAGCTCACAGAATATATCTAATGTTATAAGGATCTGATATGATAAAAAAGTGTTTAATCATGATAACTAGGTGACAACCAAAACTAAGTATTAGACACAAGAAAAAAATCACAACAAATCATAGAATATATCAAAGGTTGCAATGAACCCCATACATAGTGATAGACATCATGGGAATTTTAGTGCACATAGAACACCACCCTAAAAATCTATACTCTTGATCAATTTAGAATAACTTAAGATATCTAGATTGGATGTCGAGGTGGGTGGTACAATAATTGAGGATGCTTCTTAAAGGGTAAGGGAATTTATATAGTCCATCCTTCCACCAAATCTATACAAAGTGAGACTTGTAGATTATAGTTTTACAAAATTGACACTAAGTGATTAAGAATAGCTTACAAACGTCAGGTATTTAAAAAGTAATAAGAGGAAGCTACATGAGGGTCATGGTAATTAATGTGATTCTTTGTACTATTTTTATTTAAAATAGTAATTTGTATTTGTATTTTTTTAAATGAATATTGTTAAATGTGTTGTACCATTTTTATTTAAAATAGTAATTTAAATTTGTATTTTTTTAAATGAATATTTTTAAATGTGTAATTGTGTAAAATGTATTAAATTGATATTCTAATTGTTAAGATATTTGTTTAAAAAATTCAAAGTATGATGAGTTTTGTTTTATTAAGCTTTACTCTAGATGTGCAGAGAATGAATCTATCTCAAGTCCCAAACAAGATTCTCATGCCCCAAACAAGATTCTTTTTTCTCTTCTTATTCTAGCTTGCACCTTGACACTCCTCCTCTCCTCCTCCTTCCACAAATTAAAACTATGAGGCACAAGGTAGTTGTTGCATATAGGAACATTTAGATATGATAAGAAAAATCTAATACTCTATTGTAATTTTCTCTACAAATGTGATGGAAAGTGTGCCCTAAATGTTGAAAATTTCATGGTTAATGTCATATAAGTTACATGCAAATTTACAGTCTTGTATACAAGATCAAGAAATCTATGCCCAATATCCAACACCATAGAGTAAGACATGTTCACCAATTCAACAATTGCTTCCAAATCTCTCTTAGTGCTAGAGTTGTTTTCTCAATAAACTTGTTTTATTGCTCTTGAACTTATGAAAGCCATCATTGTTGCATATAGGAAAATTTAGTTCTAATAAGAAAATTGTGATACTGTGTTATAATTTTCTCTACAAATGTGATGGAGTTGTTTTCTCAATAAACATGTTTTTACTACTCTTAAGTGATTAAATCCATTGTTGTTGCACATAGTAGCATTTAGCTCTGATAAGAAAAGTGTGATAATGTTTTATAATTTTCTCTACAAATGTGTTGGAGTTGTTTTCTCAATAAACTTGTTTTTACTGCTCTTAAGTGATGAAATCCATCATTGTTTCATATAGGAGCATTTAGCTCTGATAAAGAAAGTGTGATACTCTATTATAATTTTCTATACAAATGTGATGGAAAACGTGCCGTGAATGTTGGCAATTTCATGGTTAATGTAATATAAGCTAAATAAAAATTCATTTCTTCTACACAAGATCAAGAAAGCTATGTCGAGTAGCCAACACCACAGAACAAGACATGTTTGCCAACTCCATAAATGCTATTGAATCTCTCTCTGTGTTGGAGTTATTTTCTCAATAGCATTATTTTTAATGATCTTGAAGTGATGAAAGCCACCTCTCCATACATTTTTTACTATATGCACAAAGAACAAAAGAAACCAACTTCATATCAGTGATACTGAAAAAACAAGAACATGGCAAACACCAGGGATATCAGTGGTAAAGAATAATGTGATATTTTCAATAATTTCAAAGATCATGAAGAAAATAATACATAGGTGACTCAATAGGAAGTGATCAAGATTACATGTGGAGGAACTGCATCGAAACAACCTTTTATTTTGAAAGTAGAAAATCATGATCTATTTATTTATTCATGACGCATTCATGTTGGCATGATTAGACAAGGTATTTAACTTAACTTCAACATAGGCCTCATGATTTGTAAGGCTAAAGGAAGAAGTATTGCAGTAAGATTTCACTATAACATGATCCTTGCCTTTTCTTGCTACAATTATTTGTTGAATTAATAATTATTTATTTAATTTATTCAAATAAATTAAATTTTAATTTTTAATTTAAATATATATCAAATAATATAACATTTAATGTTATACAAGTTGTGCCAAGAAGTTTTTAAATTCTCTCTCTTCAGCTATATCTTATCAGTTTAGTATGTTTTCAACCAAGAAGAGGCTTCAGAGTTTAAGAACTATATCTTAGATCTGAACACGTGATTATATTAAAATTTATGAAAAAAATTCAATTTTTACAACTTGTATGTTTAAAAATGTGATTTTGGAAGTGATGATGGCTTCTTTAGACACTTGATTAGTATTGTAGAAGAACTTTGAGTATATCATTAAGGACTATCAATAGTTCCTATGGTAGTTGCATTACTTATAACAAATTTTAATATCCTTTCTTGTTGATACATATACCTAATCCATGAAAAATTGTAACCATGTTTGCAATGATATATGAAAATCATTTTAGTTTTATGTTGATGACAAGTTATTTTATCATTTGTTAAGTAAGCCTTTCAGTTTTTATGTTTATAATAGTTTAGAAGCATTGATATCAATCTAATAAATTGATATTGAAAACCAACTGATGTTTGTGACACGTCTGTAAGTGTTTCCATTCATAAATTGCTTACTCATTTTGTCTCGACATTGCTAGATAATGGTGAAAGAAATACAATGTTGATCCAAGTGATCCAAAGAGGTATTGACGGACAGCTTGGAAAACCAGGCATGAAGATGCTTCTAATTTTCAATGAAGTAACTTCTCAAAAGTTCCTATCTCTATTTTAATTACATAAATGCATTGAAAACCAACTGATAGTATTTACTTCAGTTGTTTTATTTGGACGTCTTGCAAGCTAACATTTACTGCTATACAATATGTTCATCAAATTATTAAGTAACAATTGTGCCAAGAAGTTTCTAAATTATTACTCTCCAACTATATATTATTAGTTTAGTATGTTTTCAACCAAGAAGAGGCTTCAAAGTTTAAGAACTGTATCTTAGATCTTAGCACATGATTCTGTTAAAATTTATCAGAACAGATTCATTTTTTACAACTTGTATGTTTAAATATGTGATGATGGCTTCTTTAGACACTTGATTAGTATTATGGAAGAACTTTGAGTATATCGTTAAGGATTGTGATTAGTTCCTGTAGCAGTTGCATTGCTTATAACATATTTTCAAATCCTTTATATAATCTATTGTATATACAATTCTCGCACATTTCCCCCAAGCGTTACCTATATGGTGAGTAGCTCATGAAGCAATTGCATTACTTATAACAGATTTTTATATCCTTTGTATAAGATATTGTATACACGATTCTAACACATTTCCCCCAGGTGTTATATGGTGACTGAGACATGATGGCTTCTTTAGACACTTGATTAGTATTGTGGAAGAAACTTGAGTATATCATTAAGGATTGTGAGTAATTCATGCATAGTTGCATTGCTTATGAAATATTTTTCTATCATTTGGATAATCTATTGTATATACAGTTATAATGTGATATGGATACACATTCCACCCAAGCATTACCATATGGTGATTGTTGTCCAATTGTTGATGTTTAGAGAAATATAATTAAGTGATTGATGGTTTTGAACATCAAAGTTACTATGATGACCTTTTATCTTAGGATGACTCCTTAGTGCTGAGATTCGATCTGCATGACGAATATGCATAGATCACTTCATAAGAAAACCCTTTTTCCTATTGATAGTATGTGGTAGTTGTATGAATGGACTGCTTATAATGTCCTCAATGTCATAAGATTCTAGCACGGTTAATTTTTTTTATAAGCCTATATACAAGTTATACATATTATCTAGTAAGAAATTTTCTTTAATAATAACAGTCACTAAAAGGGGAAATGATCTCAATACACCCCTCTAGATATACAATGCCTCATGATATTCTTCTCGTTTGGTGACACTTGAAAATTTCAATACCAAAACTCTTTCACATTGTCGCTCACATTATACAAAATTCTATCATGATAAGGTTTCCTACATATATTAGCCCAACATGCAAGTTCATGATTCTCATGTTATTGAATCCTAATTTTTTAATGCCTCCATAAACTTTTGCTTAATGTTCTGTACATTCTTGTTTTCATTGACATCAACTGATTTGATGTAGTTCCTTTTCCAACAACACTTGTCAATAATGCCCTACTAGCACTTATGCCATATCGAGATTGATATTTTGCAATTTTCCTAGGGGTTGATGTCATATTTCTTGATACCAACTCATTTACCTTCACCCCTTTGGAATTTCTAATGCCCAATAATTGAAGTATATTTCTTATATATTTGTGCTTTAAAAATATATTTAAGAATTAAGCTTGTTCTATGATAGATATACCTTGAAAAATAGTTTTGATCACCCAATTTACTTTATCTTGAATTGTTCATTCATGAATTAGTGGCCTCATTTCTTCAATTTTAGTTGATTCTATATTATCTAGAAAATTATCATCAAAGAAAATTTCTTGCAACTTCTGATTAATGTCCATGTTTTTCTACGTGTGGTAAGATCTTGTTGTAGGTAAGATGTTGTCCCTACATAAAAAAATATACATTCTTAATTTTTAATTTGAACTTGGCATGTACATTGAAAATTTTTAAAATATTAAAATGGTGACTTCATTTGTGTGGTCAATATTCTCATTGACAAGTTCCTCTACATCTCTCATTTCCTCATCATTTCCACGTACATGCTCTCTTTCAAGCTCTTTGTTTTGTACCTATACATCTCCTTCATGCTCTCTATTTTGTACCTCCACATTCCTTTAGGCTCTCTATTTTCCTTTAATGCTCTTCTCTTTAATAGTAGATCATCATTTTTTTCATTTAAAATAAATACATTTTATAATATATTTTTTCACTAGTATATGAAAATTATATATATATATATATATATATATATTGACGACTATAATTTTTAACTAAAAATTCCAAGTAGGTGCAAGGTTTTTTATATTGATGCATAACACTATACTACATTTGGAGGTAAGGAACATTAGCGCCCCTTCACTGAATGTGCCCTAATGTGTTAAATCTCTATGCAATTCACTAAATCCATTTAGTTCCAACTTAGTCTTATTTTCCCCAAAAAAAAAATATTATTATCATCAAATATATATCTTAAAAATATACAATTATAATTATATATAATTATAAAATAATATTTTCAAAAATTAATGTAGAAATTCGATTGTAAAAGTGATCTTTTTTAATGATATAGCTCGTAAATCTATTATCCCTTTTTATTTTTGTAATGATTCAATTAGGATTAACATTTGTATGTTGTCATGAGGAGATTTTTTATTTTTCATGTCAGTTACCTTTTATAACTCTAGGAGGTTCTTAATATTGCCTTTGTTTTTAATAAATGGAAGTCAATTATATATTTAAAAAGATGATTAGGTAAGAGAATTTTAGGATTATAATTTTTTTTTTGTCCAATTTGACAAAGTGGATGTTTATTTACCTAAAGTTGGATCCCATGTTCAATACCTCCCCATGGGGTTTGAAGATAATAGGTAATGGAAAATGAACAACATATAAAACAAATAATTTAAACATCAAAAAATCAGTTCTATATATTATAGTAGTTCTCGCTTGAGTAATCATTCAATTTGGCATTCAATTCTTTATTAATAAAGTTGTTTTACTTAGTAGGGAGTACAATAATTTTGTAATAAAATAATAGGATAAAACATATTCATAATATAATTTATTTGAATAAATAGATGTGTGTAAAATATTCTAATAAGAAACTAGATTTGTAATTATAAAATATAAAACAATAACTTAAATTTGTGAAATTACTTTGTATTTTTTTCCTTATGTATATAGGGAAAGACTAAATAAAGTTTGGAGTTAAGAAAATAAATCATAACATAAAGAACAACATATCCTTTCAAAAATGTCTCCATATTAAAATGACATTCACTTTCTTGTATACCAAGGCTATTGTTCTTCATGTACAATTTCTAACAAGCATGCAATTGGCCCTCGAATATGTAGATGAACTTGGAGTAAACTCTATTTCTGTTAATAAGAAGTTTTTTATTTACATCTATGCTAGATAGATTGTACTTGAATTTATTTAAAATATCTTATTTGAGTTACATGCTTGTTTCGGAGGATTATTAATCACCAAAGGATTTTCAACCCCAATTTCCTATTTCGGTATCTATAACAAAATTTTTATATATGTGAACAGATTATGTTGGTTTACATATATGTTTTCACCCACAATTGCCTATTTCAATATCTATAACAAAATTTTCTGGTTGATAACTCTTATCATCAATATCTTTGAAAACTCCACGACCTGCGTCCATGGAAGCAAAATTTTCGTTTCATTCCTTCACGGTGGCTCCTTCTTTGCAACAACTTATTTCTTCTAGGCTACTCTTTCCTATGCTATTGCCTTACGGCATTTCTTTTGCAACATATGGTGCAATTACCAGTCTAAATATAATCAATACTTTGTTTCTATAAACTAAAGAATCCATACCATTCTCATAGTGAAACACTAGTGCATAATGTTTATTTGACTGATGCGATAATATGGAGTCTGGGATGTGTACAGTATTTCATTTTTTTTTACACGCTGAAATTTAATAGGAAAAATTGGGTTTCATACGGTTCCCATTAATTTTATAAATTTGACGATTTGAAAAAACCAAAAATAAAAACCTAAAATGCAAATATATAAGCTCAAAATATCCGGAGCGCACAACCAAAATTTTGAATTGAAAACAAGCATTAATGTAATCCATGTGTTTAATGAAAGCAAATGAATTTTCTAATGGGTTTAACATATTCAGAACGACACTCCAGAATAGCCAACTAATGGCCACCAATAACAACTTTTTCATTCATAATAATAGTATCAATTAGAAATAATTTATTGATTTTTTCTTGGCGATTGGAGTCATCTCAAGCCAATTAAATTAATTTTAAGAATCAAAGCATAAGCACCATAGCATATGAACACATGTCACTACGTAACAATCCAAGTAACACAATGAATTCCAACGAAATGGAAGGCAACCAAGTTTTGCATCCATGAATTCCAACGAATGAATATTTTCTCATCAGTTTTCCACAACATATGAACACGCGTGAAATTATCTAAGTAACACTTACAATGACATTTATAGGTTGAAATGGAAGGCAAATAAGTTTTTTTATGAATGCCTGTGAATATTTTCTTGTGATTTTTTCCATAACAGGCTGAAAGTACTAGCGAATATTTTCTCACACTTCTATCTCAAATAGCACATGCTCAACTCTAGTCACTATGAATGGAGAATAGATAATATCGACTCTAGCCACTATGGATGGAGAATAGAGCACCCATGTATGCTATATATTTTACTTGCGATTCTTCTAATACCAAGAACTTCATCCTTTCAATGGGCAAAGGACCATCAAGTAGGTGAAAAAATGCTTCATTCACACTTTGAAGGTTGATCTAGTGAAATTTTTCGAACCAATTGAATTACCTCTCCTTTTTTGGGATGGCAACTTTGAGTTGGTTTAATAAGAGTAAGAAAAAAAAAAATATTTTTCATAAGAACAGTACTTTAATCGAAAGCTCATTGTTGCTTATCTAGACGAATTCAAAATAGAATCAATGGGATAGCCTTGCGCGGGTTGTTCTCAATCAATTGAGTTGGGTTTTAAGTTGTGTTGTTACTAGTAGGCCCCTTTTCTATATCAATTAAAAGTCTATGAGAGTTGACCCAAAACTGGAAATTGATGGAAATTGTATTGGGACAGGGATGTAAACCTTAACTACATGGCCTGAATTTAATAATTTTCAGATAACCTAATAATGGGGATGAAGTATGATGAAGTGCATCTCCACCTACAACAATCACAGTTACACAACTCAAGTATAATGAAGTACGTCTCCACCTGCAACAAGCACAGTTCAAGACAACGACTTGGAGCTTCTCTAAACTCTTCCTACGATAATATTTAGCAATGTTTGTCAACCAAGGAATTTTTTGCTACGCTTGATGCTAGTTCTTCGTCATAATTCTCGTCACATGATGTCAAAAAGGCTAATGGATTTGTTTGCTAGGGTACTTTCATATTTGCATACTTGCTCTTTTTATTTTGATCTCTTTGAAGTACTCTTTATTTCATAGAAATAAAATGGAAATAAGGTTTTTGAAATATGTTGCAAGCGAAAATGTTACCTTTCTTTTTCAATCCGAGTATGTCAGGGAATATAATTGAGTTGTAACACTCCTCCATAACATTGGGGAAAAGCAGCAACAATTGATCCTAATTTTAAAATCTTGCGTCTCTTTATGCCTTATGGTACTCCGATTGTTTTTGTAGGTGCCTTCTTTGCTCTACCAACTTTCTGCATTTGTGATGTTGACTAATTAAAGGATGTGTTTCTAACTGGTGTGTGTCCCTGATTGACTTCCCTCTGCTCAAAAATTTATGCTTTCTCTCTAGCTAAGGGTTAGAGGTAAGGATCCTATCTCTAGCATACTTAAAACTCACTTAAAAATATAAAACTCTGCAAAATTCTTAAAAACTTATGCTCAAAGAGAAAATAAAATTATTGTAGAAAATAGTACAAAATAAAAATTCAAACATTTTTACGCTTTAAAATTGTTACTTGTGTACTCCATGCAGGTGATGCTCAAAAAAATTGTGAAGTAGAATAATCATTCATGATGGTGCCCCTATTCTTAGCATCAATTTGCAACAGTGCAATCGAGCTTTGGGTTTTACTTGAGCGACCAAATTTGAACGGTGAAGACTACAAGAGGAGTTTACTTGAGCAGTAGAAATTCAACAACGAAGACTACAAGAGAACGCATAGGTGAATAAGGGGAAATAAAATCAAAATATCAACTTAATTTTACAGATACTTACAGGTACAAATGAAGCAACATGCCCATAGAATGAGTTTCCATGTGTAGACCTTTGTGTTTATACTTATGTCAGCAATGTGTAAACGATCCCTCGGCACCCTTCTAAATATTACGAGTATGTTCGTAAACATAAAATGTCTACGAAGTAATGTTAGCATTAGTTAGTTCAAACTAAAAATCCTCATATGGATTAACATTTTTCCTAACTTTCAGTGCATCTTGCCTCAATATGGGGCCAAATAAGACCTCTAAATTGTTGATTAGTTTAAATAATGATTGTACAAAGCTCAAAGGTTGATAAAAAGGTTTTTTTATAGAAACTTTGGGTTAAATTGAGTTTGGTTTCTGGGTAGGGACTAATATTAGTGAAAAATGATTACAAGAGTCCCTTAAACCCAAAAAGTGTTGAGATTCAACAAGATGATGAGCTTAGTGAAAAGTAAGCACCTTCACTAAGTGAGGCTTGCAAGCTATTTTTAGGCGTATGTCTATTTTTAGACATGGTGAGCATATTCTATAGGTTGCAAGACGCTATTTGTAGATGGTTGGTCAAATGTGGAAAATAGATGAAATTATATTTTTAGAATATTGGGCGAAGTCTATTTATAGCTCATCGATCTAAAAATAGGTTCATGTTGATTATTACTAACTCTTAATAATAATACAACAATAAACATCAACTTATTCTCTTGGAACACTTTATTTCAGTGAAAAGATTTGGAAAATCAGTGGGTTGAAGGAATTACGCAATTCCTAGGGTTATTGGTGGCTCATGCATGGAGGACTCAGTTAGAACTAAAGTGGCAAAGTTATGACAAAGTTGGAAGAGTAGTTACAGAAGTTGTTATTTAGTTTAACTCGGTTAAGTGAGTTAAACTCAGTTGAGCTAGTTGTATCTAGTCTAACTGAAAGATACACTAGTGAAAGTTTAGTTAATTAATTCACAACTAATAACTCACTAACAACTGAACAAATACAGCAGTTAACTACTTGCATGTCAGTTCCAGTGGAGACCCAATGGAGAGATAGGTGAAAGGGTGAGATGGACTATTTGTTGTTGATGGACTATCTGTTGTGACTATAGTGATGCATTCAATGCATCTGACACACATTGGAGTTGCCAATGAGGATTGCGCAGTCAAGGCAAGGCAAATTTGAATTCATTCAGAGGTATTCTTCAGCAGGGATTGCGCAGTGGAGGCATGTTGTCAAGAGGCAAGAAATTGGTGCATAGATATGCAAATTTCTGCATGATAGTGTGATGATTGTTGATTGTACTGAGAGCTTGATATAATAAGATTTGTATGAGATTATTACATGATTCCATTGATAAAAATAATATATGATAGTTGGGTTTTTTAGCTTTAATCTTTCCTGTTAAACAACTGTGTTATGTGTGATTGAATTTATTCACATGTGTTTGCAATTGAGTTTTAAATTTCCGCAAGTTTAACAATGGAAGGATTATGTATTTAGAAAGAATATAAATATTATTAGATCAGGAGAATCTAGTAATACATCAGTATTAATAAATCTCTACATGGTATCGGAGTAGTATTGATCACTAGAGATTGCAATTGTGAATAAGTGATGAGTTTTGTGCTGGTGGACAATTCAAATTTTCTGCAGAAATTTCTTGGTGCGACAGTTGAGTATTCATTGAAATATCTTTCAATGGGTTGCGATTGGAGTATGCCCTTGAGGGTAGCTCGAATTACATAGCCTGGACGGATAGGATGGAGGCGGTGCTTGAAGATGATGAACTGAAGGAGTTCATCGATAGCAATGTTCCTAAGCCTGCTTCTAGCGATGCTGCAGGACTTGACGCATGGAAAAAGAAGGTAGAAAAGATAAGAAGAATTATGTTGGAAGGTGTGAAGGACCATATTGTGTCCAGCCTTCATGAGAAAGCCACTCCATTTGAAATGTGGAAGGCTTTGGCAGATATTTTCCAAAGCAGCAGCGACCAGAGGAAGTTGGCGCTAAAAGATAAGCTCGGAAAAATAAAAATGGAGAAGGGCGACAGTGTTCCAAAATATCTCATGAAGTTTGTCCATTGTAGGGATGAACTGGGAAGTGTGGGGATTACAGTTGAAGATGATGACTTGGTGAGCTTGGCTCTCCTTGGGCTTCCGAAGATTTGGCATAGCTGCGAAGACTCAGTCAATGGACGGGAGAAACTACCGAGTTGGGAGTGACTTTGGTCAGATCTTGTGCAGGAGGAGATAAGGCAAAGTACCAGGGATGGCTCTTCATCGAAGAATGATGATGAAGAGAATTGTGCTTTGGCTGCCAAAGCAAGGAAAGGAAATGGGAAGAAATCCCATCCAAAATTTGAGGCTAAATGCAAGAAGCTAGATTTGTCCAAAGTGAAGTGTTTTCATTGTCACGAACATGGGCATCTCGCCACTAACTGCCCACAGAAAAAGAAGAAAAAGAAGGTTGTTGGAGCTACAGCTGGAGAGGCATTAGCCCCACAATTTGAAATTGATTTCTCTTTGATCGCATGCTTGGTTTCAAGCTCAATGTGATCGTTGTGGTATCTTGATAGTGGTGCGTCTTTTCATATGACGGGAGACAAGGAGTTGTTTAGTGACTTGGAGGAGAAAAATCTCCAAATGCATATAGAGATGGGCGATGATGGTAGATACAGTGCGACCAGCATTGGAACCATTACCTTTGAGAGGGAGTCAGGTAAACCATTTATGTTGAAAGATGTTATGCATGTTCCAGGTCTGAAGAAGAACTTGGTCTCGGTCGCAATGTTAGAAGACAGAGGTTATGATGTTGTTTTGGCGAGGGAAAAGCTTTCCTTCGACATAAAACAACGGTTCAAACCAAGAGGATAGGGATTCGAGTTAAGAATCTCTACAAGATGGAGGTAGATGGTTGCACTGCAATGATGGGCAAAGCAGAAGAAGTGGTGAGCCGGAATGAGGGCGAATTATGGCACAAGAGATTGGGCCATCTTCACCATGGCGCCTTGAATATTTTGCAGCAGATTTATACTAGAATTCCCAAGGGTACTCTTGCATAGTCAAATCAGTGCAAGGGATGTACTACGGGTAAGTTTTTGGAGACCACCTTTCATGAGAAGGAGAACCGTGCTTCGGTGATCCTGGAGAGAATTCACACAGACGTGTGTGGACCTTTCTTGGTCGCTTCAACAGCAAAACACAAGAATTATGTTATATTTGTTCATGACTATTCTCATAGATGTTGGATCTTCTTCATGCAGAAGAAGAGCGAAACATTCTCAAAGTTATGTGAGTTTAAAGCATTGCTGGAGAAGGATTCGGAGAAGCAAGTGAAAGCTCTACGAAGCGATAATGGTGGTGAATATATCTCGAGCGAATTCAAAGACTTCTGTAGCAAATAAGGAATTAGAAGAGAACTCATAGTGCCTCATAACCCACAGCAGAATGGGGTCGCGGAGAGGAAGAACAGAACGATCTTGGGTGCTGCACGAGCTATGTTGCATGACCAGGGCCTACCAATGCACTTGTGGGCGGAAGCATGCAACACTGTGGTTTATGTGCAAAACCGTTGTCCTCATAGAGTACTTGGCATGAGTACACCTGAAGAAGTTTTTACTGGTAAGAAGCCTGATATTTCTCATTGAAGATTTTTGGCTCATCCGTTTACATTCATGTGACAAAGGACGCTAGGAAGAAGCTAGAGCCGATTGCAGAAGTTGGGATATTTGTGGGGTACACAGAAACACCCCATAATTATCATGTCTATTTTCCAAACAGTCGAATGACTGTGGTGCGACGGGATATAAAATTCAATGAGGTGAAAGCCATGAAGTTGTCGCTTGAGAGGGAGCTACACATGCATGCAGAGGAGGAACTTCTTGTTCCCAAAGATGAGCCTCTAGATGTGGATCAGCCACAGGAGGAGATTCATGGAGTGGAGGAGTCCACTCAAGCATAACCAAACATTAGAACAAGCAGAAAGCGTACCACAGAAGCTGAGAGACTGAAGCTTGATGCGGCAGAGAATGTAGGAGTCCCTACATCACAACGCAGACAGAGATAGTCACCTGACCGATTAACTGGATACATGGCTCTTATGAGCAAGTGTGTCGTGACAGAGCCATCTTCTTTTGAAGAAGCAGTGCAAGAGCCCACATGGGTAGATGCCATGGTGGAGGAGTATGACTCCATTGTCAAAAACAGTGCTTGGGAGATTGTTCCATGGCCGGTGGGTAAATCAGTGGTAGATTTGAAATGGATCTACAAGGTAAAGCAAGCTATTGATGGGAGCGTCGAGAAGTATAAGGCAAGATTTGTTGCTCGAGGCTTCTCATAGATCGAGGGGATTGATTATGAAGAAACCTTTGCACCTGTCGCACAGTATTCTTCCATAAGGACCATCCTTGCTTTCTCAGCGCAAATGGGTTGGCACATTCATCATATGGATGTGAAGACTATGTTCCCTAATGGGATCATTAAGGAAGAAGTGTACATTGAGCAGCCTGGAGGATTTGAGATCTTTAGCAGCAAGTCGCACGTGTGCAGACTCAAAAGAGAGATGTATGGGTTGTGGTACACACTGAACAACAGCTATTTCACTGGAATTGGCTTCACCAAGAGTGAGGCGGATGCAAACCTATACCAAATTGTGGTGGAGTGTAAGCTTTTAATCATTGTTCTTTATGTTGATGATTTAATACTAACTGGTGATGAGCAATTGATACACTCATGCAAGGAAGATCTTGCAAAGGAGTTCAAGATGAAGGATTTGGGCCTCCTTCATTATTTCCTTGGATTGGAAATATGGCAGCGAGAAGGTGAACTGTTTGTGTCTCAAGGCAAGTATGCTCGAGAGATACTTGGTAAGTTTCACATGGAGGATGGCAAGCCCATGGATACTATTCTTCCAGGAAATTGGAGGAAAGAGGATGCTACATCGACAGAGGTAGTGGATGCCACTATTTATCGACAGTTGGTGGGTTCGCTCATGTATTTAGTTTATACAAGACAGGACATATGCTATGCAGTGAACCAGCTTTCACAAGCGATGGTTAAGCCTACCAAGCTCTTTTGGAAGGCAGGCAAGCATGTCCTGAGGTATCTCAAGGGAACATCTAAGTATGTCTTATGGTACAGATAGACGGATGAGGTGAAGTTGCATGGCTTCACGGATGCAGATTGGGAAAGCAGCCCAACGGACAGAAAGAGCACATCAGGAGGGGTTTTCAGTATCGGATCTACAACATTTTCTTGGTACAGCAGGAAACAAAGATCCGTGGCACTCAGTTCAGCGGAAGCAAAATATATGGCAATAAGTCAAGTTTCATGTGAGGCTATCTGGATGAGGAAGATCCTAGTCGGTTTGTTCGGTTCACATTTAGTTCCTACAATGATACATTGTGATAATCAAAGTTGCATTAAACTCTCGATTAATCATGTGTTTCATGATAGATCTAAACATATTGAGATCTGGTATCATCATATCAGAGATTGTGTGCAGCGGAAGATCATGTTGCTAAGGTACATTCCTACGGAAGATCAGGATGCAGATATTCTGACGAAGGCGCTCAGCAGGAGCAAATTCGAATACCATAGAGGTAGGATTGGGGTGAAGGATAATCTCTATCTTGTTGAGAGGAAGTGTTGAGATTCAACAAGATTATGAGCTTAGTGAAAAGTAATCACCTTCACTAAGTGGGGCTTGTAGGCTATTTTTAGGTGTATGTCTATTTTTATACATGGTGAGCATATTCTATAAGTTGAAGGATGTTATTTGTAGATGGTTGTTCAAATGTGGAAAATATATGAAATTCTATTTTTATAATATTGGGCGAAGTCTATTTATAGATCGTCGATCTAAAAAGTAGGTGCCTGTCGATTATTATTAACCCTTAATAATAATCCGACAATAAACATCAACTTATTCTCTTGGAGCACTTTATTTCAATGAACATATTTGGAAAATCAGTGGGCTAAAGGAATTATGCAATTCCTAGGGTTATTGGTGGCTCATGCATGGAGGACTCAGTAAGAACTGAAGTGGCAAAGTTATGATAGAGTTGGAAGAGTAGTTACGGGAGTTGTTATTTAGTTTAACTCAATTAAGTGAGTTAAACTCAGTTTAGCTAGTTGTATCTAGTCTAACTGAAAGATACACTAGTGAGAGTTTAGTGAATTAATTATTTAATTAATTCACAACTAATAACTCACTAAAAATTGAACAAATACAGCAGTTAACTACTTGCATGTCAGTTCCAGTGGAGACCCAGTGGAGAGATAGGTGAAAGGGTGAGATGGACTATCTGTAGTGACTATAGTGATGCATTCAATGCATCTGACACACACTGGAGTTGCCAATGAGGATTGTGTTGTCAAGGCAAGGCCAGTTAGAATTCATTCAGAGGTCTTCTTCAGCAGGGATTGCACAGTGGAGGCAGGTTGTCAGGAGGCAAGAAATTGGTGCATAGATATGCAAATTTCTGCATGACAGTGTGTAATGATTGTTGATTGTACTGAGAGCTTGATATACTAAAATCTGTATGATATTATCACATGATTCCATTGATATACATAATATATGATAGTTGGGGTTTTTAGCTTTAATATTTCCCGTTAAACAACTGTGTTATGTGTGATTGAATTTATTCACATGTGTTTGCAATTGAGTTTTAAATTTCCGCAATTTTAACAGTGGAAGGATTATGTATTTAGCAAGAAGATAAATATTGTTAGATCAGGAGAATCTGGTAATACATCAGCATTAATAAATTTCTACAAAAAGGGCAGGGACTAGTAATAACTCCTATGCATTATTCAATGAAAGGAATCTATCATAATTGTGTCAAAAATATGTAAGGACTTTGTCATAGTGTTATCATAACTATGTAACAAAAATCACATGATTCTCATAGAATCTAGGATAACCTTAAAGTAACCCAAAAAAAAAAACGAGAAGTTTTAAAAGGAATATATGACACATGTGTGAGGGAATCTCTCCCACATGGCACACCCATCGCACAAGGAATTCCCTCCAAGGCTCATGTGCCCTCTTCCTAGGAAAATAGCCTAAGTCAACAAACTAACTAGCATGATGGATATATTTTCTTACCTTTAAATGTTACGTATTAATTTCTTTCTCCAACTTGGAGTTCCTAACTTGTTGTCCATTGTAATATTATTTTTATTTTTATTTTTAGCACCTTTTAGTTAGAATCCACTTTGTGTGTTATTAAAATACTTCAAAACCTATTTAAATTATTTACCTATTGTTTTGTTTGAATGCCTTATGAATAACCTCATTGCAAAAAATATCGTGTGATGGTAGTCTACATATTAAATCTATATATGTGCAAGACAACATGGTGAGAGGAAGGGGGCTTTATCACTCTTAAACCTGACTTGGGCTCTCCTAAGAATAATACAATGTATGATATTTTAGACATTTAGTTGGTTGTGCTCTATGTAGGGTGGAAACCTAGCTAGGAATTGCAACATACAACTAAATTGTGATATTGGGAAAAAACGCATCAATTTCAATGTTACGTGCAAACAACAAGGATGTAAATAACTAGAACTAGCACACTAAAAGTGTTCACAAACTACAACAAATACAAGCACCAATATTAAACACTTAAATATGTAACTTAAATGATGATTATCTTTTCAATGCATGTGGCTCTCCATTTATTCATTACATCTTGATTACAAATTTATGCAACTTGCCTCCTTCTCAAAAAAGATATGGAACAACCTTGTTTATCAAGGATCTTGTTGAATCTTGGTATGTAGATTTATTTTGAAGGGAATAAAAATATTTTCTTATTTGTTAAAAAATACATTTGTAGCAATGAATAGGGAACTTAGTACATCACTACTTTAGACTTTGAGAGAAATTTTCCCTCTAATCTACTTTTAACCTCACTCCCTAAGACTTGGATCATGTAGGAACATTGAACAATATCATCCTCATCCATCCACATGTTTTCCCATTTATAGTATAGAAAGTACACCAATTCCTCGTCTTATATCTACTTATACACACTATGTCTTAACTTTTATGAAGCTCGTCATGTGTAGTTTGTAGGAATTTGTGGAGAAACGATCAAATAATAATTGTGGGCTTCTAAAAGAAGATAATAAAAATATTCGACACACAAAAATCTCATAAGATATTTAAACCAATCCATAGTCGTAAAACATATAAATTAAGTCTTAAATAATTCATGTTATAACCATAAGATTTCATAAATAAGGTTTCATTTCATGTGCTTTATTGACATTCCTTTTGTAAAACACTAGCTAAGAATTGAATCCTTAGTTATGGAACAAAAGTAATATTTCCAAATATAACATATCCCCTATTAACCAGCCCAAAACAAAGGTTAGAAGGAGGTAGTTATTATGCGGACCCGACCCCCAAGGTTCAATTATGGAGATGGGGTCTAAATTTTCGACCTCTTTCATCTTCCTCAAAACTTAAAATGGATAATATCATTGTGTTCGTCTCGTTGAGACCTTCCCAACGAGATAAAATATGTTGCAATCAAATTCCCAATTAAAAAATATGGACAAGCAAGGATTGGTTTATCAGTGAATGGAATGTCATCCTTACCTACCACATGGCTCCCACGTGTTCTGCACTTTGCGCCCACATGGCTATCCGAGTCACCTAACCTCATTGCCACTTGGTATCACAACCCAAGTTTTCAAACCATACATATGCATTAAACCCCTTACGAGGCCAACATACAATGTGAAATATATATTTATATATTACACAAGTGCAGGCCCTCTTCATGGCCACTAAACCAACCACATGGAAGCATTTCCTGACTATTGGTTGATTCATACTATAGGACCCTTCCATACAAATGAGTTCCCATAAAATTAATTTTACGAGCTATATGGGTACGAGCTCCTCCTTGGCCACCTCAAATTAGGAATAAAACTCCGAGCAGAATCCAATATTGTTCCTTGCTAAAACGCCCAAGACAACCTTCTAGGATATGTGGAAATGAAAAATCCACGTTAAGGTATAACCTCCCTCTTGGACAGTAAGTGAGATCATTCATGCCACAAGACGCTTATCCCCACCAAATGACACCCACATGTAAAGTCACCCTGATGCTTAAATCCCAAGCGTTCTACCATGTACTTCGTCCAAAATCTCTAGGGTCCATGGTCTGGGGTCATCCAACGACCATTCACACTCACCCACTGACGGCCCATATTTCTCTCGCTTAAGCGCTTAGTTACTGCGCCTAGTCCTAGGGGAAAAGGGGTTTACACCATTTCGTTTTGGAATCCTGAGATTTAGACTTAATAATTCGAGCGCCTCACTTAGTCATTGGTAATACATGTATAATGACCTTCACCGAGGCCTCAAATACATAGTTTATAATGTACAAGGGTATATGCATTCCCTTCTAAGCTTTACGAAAACTTGGCCATGGCATTTAATTCATTGTACACATAAAGTTAATGTACAAGGGTATATGCAAGCCCTTATAAGCTTTACCAAAACTTGGACATGGAATTCAATTCATTGTACACATAAATTTATATATATATATATATATATAAACACCCCATGTTATCTCTTTTTAGATTTTGCAAATTTCATATATATATATATAAACACCCCATGTTATCTCTTTTTAGATTTTGCAAGAACTCGACCCAACTCAACCTATAGCTTGCAACATGTGTGTACGTGTGTGTGTGTGTGTGTGTGTAGAAAGAGAGAGAGAGCGAGAGAGAGAGAGAGTTTCTAATGCTCCTGAGCTCATATTTTATAAACCAAGGCCTACTAGCCTCACTATTTTTTATAGTCATTTAAATTATTAGAATAATTCATCTACCTCTTTATACATGGATAATTCAGGCCAATTCGCAAACTTAGGATATCTACATGAATAAACCATTTCCTAAGGAAACCATTCAGGATCACAACAACACAGAAATTTCACTTTCCTTATTTTTAACATGAACAAGTCATTAACACGGTGACCAAACATACTAACACGTTGGTGCAAATAAGAACTCATTAATAGATATTTATATCTCTTCATGCTCACGCCATCTTAGGTTACTTTAAAGCTCATATATCCACATGAAATGAACCATTCCATAGAATCTTTGCACAAGATAATGAAATTTATTAATCACGTAGGAAACAGCATTCATTAACATTAGCATGGCATTATTTTAACACAATAAATAGAGACATAATAATCATAACTACAGAACATAAGAGTGTAATTATCTTGTAATAGATTTGGCAACTAAGAGTGGGACTCTAACTCTCCACCCAACCATAGACAAGCTACAAACAAGCCTTTCTTGCAGCTATCACCCCCGAGCTATATTCCAAAGCTTGAGGTAGAGTGCTTTCAAAGGATTTTTAAACCAATATTATCAACTAAAATAGGGTGTCTCGAGGTTGCCTCACCTCCACCAATCAGTTATCAAAACAAAGTAAACATGATGAACCACTTCGTTGGCATACAACCATCTTCTACTCATGAGATTAAATCAATATCATCAACTGAAAAAGGGTGTCTTAAGGCTACCATGCCTTCACCCACTAGTTATTCAACCATTTTCACATCAGGCAAGGAATACTTTCTTTTATGTAGAGGGACTTACAGCATCCCAACATCTCTTTGGATTTATACATAGAGAGCCTCAATTCAGATATGGAGAGAGATATATAGTTAATAACATGGAGCATTTATCAACTATGTTACCTTTGAAGGAGAGTGCACTTTCCAATAACTTAGTAGAATCTTCCGCCTATGTTCTCAGCCAAAATACCATGGAATTACCATTAGGTGTTATCATCTCACTAGCCCTAGGTGCCTCCACCTCTCAAAGGTTACCAACTAGCATAGTCTCTAGTGGATTTATCATCCTTGAAAGGCACAACCACTACCTAGTGATTATTATTCAGCAAGCTCTCATGGATTTCATAGTTGTACTATCAGTTGAGCTCACTTTATGGTTATCATTCAGCAAGCCTTTGTGCATTTCTCAGTTAAGTTATCATCAGAGTTTCTATTCTCCCTGGATTCTCCTAGTCCTGATATCTTCTCTACCCTCTTAGTGATTCATTTTTACGACTCAGGAGCCTCACTACCTCCCTATATTTTCCTTTATGTCCCTTCCTTTACCTGTGCATATGCTTCGCGAGTGCTTTTCCACAATCTTTTCAGTCTATTCTTCTCTTTTAAATAGGAGCCTCTCAATCCCCCCTCTTCTTGTTTCAACAGGAGCCTCCAAACCTCCTCTTTTCCTTTGTGTGCATCGAGTCTCCACCACAGCGCGTGAGAGCATGTGTATCCAAAATAAGTTGTTCCTCCTCTTTTTTCTTGTTCCTTTCTCATTGTAATTGAATGAAGAAGTATCACCTCCTCCATCTTGGCCACGATAGTCTAGTGGTCTACGTGAACTAACTCCATGGACAACGCAACCCATACTCTCCATTATTTTTTTTCCTTTTCATACTTGTAGATTTTTCCCAACAGGAACATGGGTATGTCCTTGTTTTCAACTGAGTTAATAACATAGCCAACTCATTAAAACCACTCAGTCAACCCATGACTAAAATTTAAAATAACCAACTCCTAAAGAAATCTCCCTCCTCAAGAAATGGAATCAGTGTCCCTCTCTATGAGGCTCTGGTAAGAGAGCCAAGGAGGCTTAAGATTAATTGAAGAGCATGAAAAAAAACAGTAAAAGAAATAAATTCATGACAACAGCCATAAAATCATACAACAAAAATAGCATGGCCATGTGAAATCCAATGGTCAAAAGTACATTTCAAACATAAATTCAATCGACAAATACACAACATAATATATCCAATAACCACAATAACTCAATCCCCATGAGTCTTGGTGTGTCTAATGGCTCATGCATAAAAGTTCAAGTAATTTCCAACCATTCATGCATGTTGCACCATGCCACATTACATGTTTCTTTTACTACCATTGAGTCTTTCTATGCTACCACATACACTTAGTTTTTAGTGTTTTAATAAAATGTAATAATTATACTAATTGTTATCTTGCAGTGCCAATCCAAGCATATTACCTTGTAGTTGTACGCATGTATTTATTTATTAATTAGTCACATGTCTCAACTAGGAGAAAATTTCAATTATATTACGTTAAAATGGGTTTTGAAATTTAGAATACATATACACATATCATCATGTTGCCATCATGGCATCACATATATAGAATTCAACCTTTAATCCAGATCAACAACATAATTAAAATCAGCCTCCTTACTAAGGTCAGCAACATCAGTTGCATACTGGTCTCTTTACCGAGACTACCATTATAAAAAATTTAAACTCAACCTTTGACATTTTTGCAGTCAGCCTCTTTGCTAAGGTCAACAATTCATGGCATCTGAAATCTAAAGAGGTTTAGTTAGAAAACCACATGTCACTTCAGCATTTGTCATATTACAATGTGTGTGTGTGTGTGTGTATGTGTGTGTATGTGTGTGTATGTGTGTGTATGTGTGCATATGTGTGTGTATGTGTGTGTATGTGTGTGCATATGTGTGTGCATGTGTGTGTATGTGTGTCTGTGTCTGTGTGTATGTGTTTATGTGTGGATGTATGCATGCATGTATGTATGTATGTATGTGCCACATTTATAACGATATCATGGTTATACCAACTCATGACCATTTCGTCACAATGCTACACCCAACATTCACTTGAACTAACAAACAATAAATATACAAGCCATAATTATAGTGTTGTAAAAAACACCTACAACAAGCAATTATAAAACCACTTGACTCTTGAATAGAGTCACAAACACTATACCTTCATTTATTTTGTGACAGAGCCCATCCATCCCAAGTGTTGAACTTGGAAGCTTTGATACCACTTTGTAACATACCCCCTACTAGCACCAACCTAAAGCAAATGTTAGAAGGATGAAATTACTATGTTGACCCAACCCCCAAGGTTCAATTATGGAGATGGGGTCTAACTTTTAAACCTCTTTCAACTTCCCCAAAACTTAAAATAGATAACATCGTTGTATTTGTCTCGTCAAGACCTTTCCAACGAGATAAAACTTGCTCCAATCTGATTCCCAAATTAAAAGATATGGCTAAAAAGGATTGGCCTATTAGTCAATCCCATGTCATCCTTACCTACTATGTGGTCCCCACTTGGTTATTCGAGTCACCTCACCTCATCCCCACTTAGTAACACGACCCAAGTTGTCGACCCGCTAATACGCATTAAACCCCTTACAAGGACAACATACAATGCTCAATATATATCTGTATATTAGATAAGAACAGGCCCTCTTCATGGCCACAACACCTACAATGTGGAAACATTCCTTGGTTTCATACTTTTTCATATTACAGGACCCTTCCATATAAATGAGCGCCCATAAACTTATGTTTACGACTTATACGAGTGCGGGCCCCTCCCTAGCCACCTCACCCCGGGAATAAAAATTTCGGTAGAATCCAATATTGTTCCCCACTGACACACCCTGGAAAACCTTCCGAGCTATGTGGAAATGAAAACTTCGTGTTAAGGCCTAACCTCCCTCTTGGTCAGTATGCAAGTTCATTCAGGTCACATGACACTTATCCCCACTGATTGACCCCCATAAGCCAAGTCACCTCGGGGCTTAAATCTCGGGAATTCTACCATGTACTCCATCCAAAATCCATGGGGTTCAGGGAAAAGGTCATCCAATAGCCATGCATGCTCACCCACTGACAACCCATATTTCTCTCGCTTAAGCACTTAGTCACTGCGCCTAAGACCAGGGGAAAAGGGGTTTATGACATTTCCTATCTGAGTCTTGAGCATTGAACTTAAGAATTCCATCCCCTCGCTTAGCGACTGTTATTACATGTATAAGTGCCTTCGCCCATTCCTATGATACATATTCTATAAGTGTACATAGGTATATGCAAGCCCTTCCAAGGTAATCCCTTATGAGGTTTATTGAAACTTAACCACGACCTTTAATTCACTATACACATACATTCACACACGCACACACACACATACACACACACACACACACACACACACACACACACACACACACACACACATATATATATATATCTTTATATAGACACCCCATGTTATCCCTTCTGAGTTTTTGCAAGAACTATGTCTATAACCTGCAACATATAATCCTCCTAAGCTAACATTTTATAAACCAAGGGCTACTAGACTCCCAATCTTCTTACAATCATTCAAATAATTAGAAAATGTTGTCTACCTCTTCATACATGGGTTATTTAGTCCAATTTTCAGACTCAATTTAGCTACATGGATAAACCATTTCCTAAGGAAAACATTCAGGAGCACAACAACTTAGAAATTTCACTTTCTTTATTGTTAACATGAACAATTCATTAAGACAGTAACCAAACATACTAAAAGGTCAGTGCAAATAATTATTCATTAACAAAGATTTCTATCTCCATGCTCGGGTTGTCTTAGGTTAATTTCAAGCTCAGACATCCCCAAGAAATGAACCGTTCCATAGAATATTTACACAAGATAGTGGCATTCCTTACTCTTATCATGTACAAAAAAAAACTCCTTAACATTAGCATGGCATTATTTTAACACAAAAAACATAGACATAATAATCATAAGCACAAAACATAAGAGTGCACTTATCTTGTAAGATATCTAGAAACTAGAAGTGGGACTCTAACTCTCCACCCAACCATATACAAGTTGCAGCTAAGCCTTTCTTGCAGTCTTCAACCCCCAGCCAAATTCCAAAGCTTGAGGTAGATTGCTTTCAGAAGAGTTTTAAGCCAATATTATTAGTTTAAATAAGGTGTCTTAAGGCTGCCTCGCCTCCACCAACAAGCTATCACAACCAAGTAAACAAGATAAACCACTTTGTTGGCATACAACCATCTTCTGCTCGGGACATTAAATCGGTATCAACAACTAAAACAAGGTGTCTCAAGGCTACCTTACCTTCACCAACCAGTTATTCAACCATTTTCACATTAGACGAGGAATACTTTATTTTATATAGAGGGACTTACAACATCCCAACATCTCTAGGTATTTATATGTAAAGAGCCTTTATTCAGATATGGAGAGAGAGTTATAGTTAAAGACATGGAGCGTTTATCAACTATGTTACCTTTGAAGGAATAAGAGTGCACTTTCCAACAAATTAGTGGAATCTTCCACCTGTGTTCTTAGCCAAAATCCCATGGAACTACCATCAGGTGCTATCATCCCACTAGTCATGGGTGCCTCCACCTCGCAAAGGTTATCAACCAGCATAGTCTCCATTGTATTTATCAGCCCTGCAAGGCACAACCACTACCCAATAATTATCAGTCAACAAGCCCTCATGGGTTTCTCAACTGGACTATCATTTGAGCTCACTCTGTGATTATCAGCAAGTAATCCCTCCTGGGTTTTCAATTTCACTATCATCATAGTTACTCTTCTCTCTGAATTCTCTCAGTCCCGATATCTTCTCTACCCTCTCAGCTATTCAATTTTACCACCTAGGAGCCTCAGAACCTCCTTATATGTTCTTTTGTTCCCTTCCTCTACATGTGTGTATGAGTCGTGCATGATTTTCCATAGACCTTTAACCTATTCTGCTCTTTTCAACAAGAGCCTCTCAGTATCCCCTCTTCTTGTTTCAACAGGAGCCTCCCGACCTCCTTTTTTCCTATGTGCACATCAATTCTCCTCCCCGTCGCATGAGAGCATGTGTATGTAGCATAATGTGTGCTTCCTCGTTGTTCTTGTTCCCTTCTTGTTGTAACTGAATGAAGGATTTTCCCCTCCTCCTTCTTGACCACGATGGTTTTGTCCCTTTCGAGTGATCTACACATACCAACTCTGTGGACAATGCAACCCATACTCTCCATTAATTTTGTCCTTTTCTTGCTTGTATATTTTTCCCAACAGGAACATGGGCATGTCCTTTTTTCAACTAATTTAATAACGCAACTAACTCATTAAAACCACTCAGTTAGCCCATGACTGGTATTTAAAACAACCAACTCCTCAAGCAATCTCCCTCCTTAAGCAATGGAATATGTGTCACTCTCGCAAACATTTTTAATTTATAATTACATAATTACAAGGTAATTTTTACAAGGGGGAATTAACCCGCACGGGATGTCACACCAACCTTGAAAGTGGGCATCAAATGCACATTTTGAAGAAAAGGCCTTAAACTATGCACTCAAAACCTTCATTTTATTATCCAAAAAATGTAATAAGCAATTACAAATGATTCAATTGGATTTAAAACCACCATTCCACTATCCAAAAAAAAGTAATACGCAACCAAAAAAACTTTGCATTTTAAAGAGAACATAATTTGCCATGGACTTAATTAGTATTCCTTTTGATATGACCCTAAAGGGGTATATATAGGGTTTAATGTCAATGGCACGATCTCGGGAGGGCATATGGGGTAAAATTTACATGTGATGAGTAAATGTATATGTAATATGATTGACCTAATAATAAAGAGGTGGAATGTGCATTATGAATAGGTATATATAGAGATCATGTAATCTATTGAGGACATGTCATTTGGATGTATAAATGTATTGAGTATTTGGGAGAGTTTATCCTATTATTTATGAATTTATTGTGTAACTTTTCTCTCTTGTCTATATTAGAATTGCGCTTTATGCTCACATTTGTGTATGTGGTATGTATTTCTAGTTTCTTATGATATTTTGAGTATTTAATTCATAACACCTTTGCAAACAAATAAATAATTAAAGTCAACATGGCATCATCAACACTATATACTAAACAAAATATAATTATTTAACCACAATTTTAAAACTTTTAATTCACAATCCATTTGTTGAGATTCAACAAGATGATGAGCTTAGTGAAAATCAGTGACCTTCACTAAGTGGGCCCGCAGGCTATTTTTAGGTGTAAGTCTATTTTTAGACTATGTCTATTCTTAGACATGGTGATCATATTTCAGAAGTTGCAGGATGCTATTTGTGGATGGTTGGCCAAGTTGGAAAAATAGATGAAATTCTATTTTTAGAATATTCGGCGAAGTCTATTTATAGATCGTCGATCTAAAAATAGAAGTGTCGATTATTATTAGCTCTTAATAATAATCCGACAATAAACATCAACTTATTCTCTTGGAGCACTTAATTTCAGTGTACAGATTTGGAAAATCAATGGGTTGAAGGAATTACACAATTCCTAGGGTTTACTGGTGGTTCATGCATGGAGGAATCAGTTAGAACTAAAGTGGCAAAGTTATGACAGATTTGGAAGAGTAGTTCATGGAGTTGTTATTTAGTTTAACTCAATTAATGGAGTTAAAATCAGTTGAGCTAGTTGTATCTAGAAGGAGGCAGTTATTATGCAGACCCGACCCCCAAGGTTCAATTATGGAGATGGGGTCTAAATTTTCGACCTCTTTCAGCTTCCTCAAAACTTAAAATAGATAATATCATTATGTTCGTCTCGTTGAGACCTTCCCAACGAGATAAAATATGCTGCAATCAAATTCCCAGTTAAAAAATATGGACAAGCAAGGATTGGTTTATCAGTGAATGGAACGTCATCCTTACCTGCCACATGGCTCCCACGTGCTCTGCACTTTGCGCCCACATGGCTATCTGAGTCACCTCACCTCATTGCCACTTGGTATCACAACCCAAGTTGTCAAACCATACATATGCATTAAACCCCTTACGAGGCCAACATACAATGTGAAATATATATTTATATATTGCACAAGTGTAGGCCCTCTTCATGGCCACTAAACCAACCACATGGAAGCATTTCATGAATATTGGTTGATTCATACTATAGGACCCTTCCATACAAATGAGTTCCCATAAAATTAATTTTACGAGCTATATGGGTACAAGCTCCTCCTTGGCCACCTCAAATCAGGAATAAAACTCCAAGCAGAATCCAATATTGTTCCTTGCTAAAATGCCCAAGACAACCTTCTGGGATATCTGGAAATGAAAAATCCACATTAAGGTATAACCTCCCTCTTGGACAATAAGTGAGATCATTCATGCCACAAGACGCTTATCCCCACCAAACGACACCCACATGTAAATTCACCTCGATGCTTAAATCCCAAGCGTTCTACCATGTACTTCGTCCAAAATCTCTAGGGTCCATGGTCTGGGGTCATCCAACAACCATTCACGCTCACCCACTGATGGCCCAGATTTCTCTCACTTAAGCACTTAGTCACTGCGCCTGGTCCTAGGGGAAAAGGATTTTACACCATTTCCTTTTGGAATCTTGAGATTCAAACTTAATAATTCTAGCGCCTCACTTAGTCATTGGTAATACATGTATAATGGCCTTCACCGAGGCCTCAAATACATAGTTTATAATGTACAACGGTATATGCATTCCCTTCTAAGCTTTACGAAAAATTTTCCATGGCATTTAATTCATTGTACACATAAAGTTAATGTACAAGGGTATATGCAAGCCCTTCTAAGCTTTACCAAAACTTGGCCATGGCATTTAATTCATTGTACACATAAAGTTCATATATATATATATATATAAACACCCCATGTTATCTCTTTTTATATTTTGCAAGAACTCGACCCAACTCAACCTATAGCTTGCAACATGTGTGTGTGTGTGTGTGTGTAGAGAGAGAGAGAGAGAGTTTCTAATGCTCCTGAGCTCATATTTTATAAACCAAGGCCTACTAGCCTCACTGTTTTTTTATAGTCATTCAAATTATTAGAAAAATTCATCTACCTCTTCATACATGGACAATTTAGGCCAATTCGCAAACTTAGGATATCTACATGAATAAACCATTTCCTAAGGAAAACATTCAGGATCACAACAACACAGAAATTTCACTTTCCTTATTGTTAACATGAACAAGTCATTAACACGGTGACCAAACATACTAACACGTTAGTGCAAATAAGAACTCATTAATAGATATTTATATCTCTTCATGCTCACGCCATCTTAGGTTACTTTCAAGCTCATATATCCACATGAAATGAACCATTCCATAGAATATTTGCACAAGATAATGAAATTTTTTAATCACGTAGGAAACAGCATTCATTAACATTAGCATGGCATTATTTTAACACAATAAATAGAGACATAATAATCATAACTACAGAACATAAGAGTGTAATTATCTTGTAATAGATTTGGCAACTAAGAGTGGGACTCTAACTCTCCACCCAACCATAGCAAAGCTACAAACAAGCCTTTCTTACAGCTATCACCCCCGAGCTATATTCAGAAGCTTGAGGTAGAGTGCTTTCAAAGGATTTTTAAACCAATATTTTCAACTAAAACAGGGTGTCTCGAGGTTGCCTCACCTCCACCAATCAATTATCAAAACAAAGTAAACATGATGAACCACTTCGTTGGCATACAACCATCTTCTACTCAGGAGATTAAATCAATATCATCAGCTGAAAAAGGGTGTCTTAAGGCTACCCTGCCTTCACCCACTAGTTATTCAACCATTTCCACATCAGGCAAGGAATACTTTCTTTTATGTAGAGGGACTTACAGCATCCCAACATCTCTTGGGATTTATACTTAGAGAGCCTCAATTCAGATATGGAGAGAGATATATAGTTAATAACATGGAGCATTTATCAAATATGTTACCTTTGAAGGAATAAGAGTGTACTTTCCAATAACTCAGTAGAATCTTCCACCTATGTTCTCAGCCAAAATACCATGGAGCTACCATCAGGTTTTATCATCTCACTAGCCCTGGGTGCCTCCACCTCTCAAAGGTTACCAACTAGCATAGTCTCTAGTGGACTTATCATCCTTGAAAGGCACAACCACTACCTAGTGATTATTATTCAGCAAGCTCTCATGGGTTTCATAGTTGTACTATCAGTTGAGCTCACTTTATGATTATCATTCAGCAATCCCTTGTGCATTTCTTAGTTAAGTTATCATCAGATTTTCTATTCTCCCTGGATTCTCCCAGTCTTGATATCTTCTCTACCCTCTTAGTGATTCATTTTTACCACTCAGGAGCCTCACTGCCTCCCTATATTTTCCTTTATTTCCCTTCCTTTACCTGTGCATATGCTTCGCGAGTGCTTTTCCACAATCCTTTCAGTTTATTCTTCTCTTTTAAATAGGAGCCTCTCAATCCCCCCTCTTCTTGTTTCAACAAGAGCCTCTGAACCTCCTCTTTTCCTCTGTGTGGATCGAGTCTCCACCCCAGTGCGTCAGAGCATGTGTATCCAAAATAATTTGTTCCTCCTCTTTTTTCTTGTTCCTTTCTCGTTATAATTGAATGAGTAAGTATCACCTCCTCCTTCTTGGCCACGATAGTATAGTGGTCTACGTGAACTAACTCCATGGACAACGCAGCCCATACTCTCCATTATTTTTTTTCCTTTTCATACTTGTAGATTTTTCCCAACAGGAACATGGGTATGTCGTTGTTTTCAATTGAGTTAATAACATAGCCACATTGTACAGACAGTTGATTGGTTCCTTGATGTATTTGGTCAACACTAGACCAGATATTTGTTTTGCAGTCAACACGATGAGTTAGTTTATGTGTGAGCCTAGGAAGGTTCACTGGGTGGCTGCAAAACACATTTTGTGGTACTTGCAGGGGACAGTGGATTATGGTCTGGACTACAGGCAGGGGGATGGAGTGAGATTGGCAGGTTACACTGATTCTGATTGGGCAAGTTGTGCTTTTGATAAGAAGAGCACTTTAGGGTGTTGTTTTGGGTTGGGTTCGGCAGTGGTGTCATGGTTCAGCTGGAAGCAACAGTCAGTAGCATTGAGTTCAGCGGAAGCAGAGTATATGGCAGCCAATCTAGCTAGTTGTGAGGCCATCTGGCTTCGCAAGATGTTGTTTGGCTTATTTGGTCAGCCGTTGAGACCTTCAGTGATTTACTGTGATAATCAGAGTTGCATTAAACTCACGGAGAATCCAGTATTTCATGACAGGTCAAAGCATATCGGGATCAAATATCATTTCATCGGAGACTATGTTCAGAAAGGAGCTGTGAAGCTTGAGTATATTCCCACTGATGAGCAGGTTGCAGATATTCTTACCAAAGCCTTACCACGGGGCAAGCATGTCTACTTCAAAGACAAGATGGGTGTGGTGAGGAACACCTTCCTCGGTAAGAGGGAGTGTTGAAATTTGGTACCGGAGGACAGGTGGTTCCCTAAGGCTTTGATCTTTGGCCTAGGGAAAGTGTCCAAAAGAATTTAATTTTTCTCCTAAAGTGACTTTATAATTTTTATAAAGTCAAATCTAATTTAAAAGTGACTTTAAGTGATAAAGTTACTAAAGTCTAATTTTAAAGTGACTTTAATAAAGTCAATGTAAAATTAGAAAGGAAAATTGACTTTGGAAATAAATGACTAAGTGGGTCTTTATTAAAGTGGGGTGAATTAAAAAATAGAAAGTGAGATTTAAATGAGCATTTAATCTCAGCCCTAGATCTCAATCTATTTAAGCCATTGGATTTAGGGATTCCCCAAAAGTCACTTAGGGTTAGGTTAAAGGAGGAAAAGGAGGGAAAAGGTCATTCATTCTTTCATGAGCAGATTGGGAGAAGGAGAGCAAGAGAGCAAGGGAGATTTCTGGGCAATGAGGAGAAGGAGGCAGCAACTTGGCACACATTCCAAGGCAAGATTTCAGCAAGTCCGTACAGCTGAGTTTGGCACACATCCCAAGGCAGATTTTGGCACGATTTTCTAGAAGACCGTACAGCAGTCTTTTGGCACATTTTCCAAGAGGCCGTACAGCAGTTTGGCACAGATTTCGAGGCAGCAGAAAGCTGGTTTAGTTGGCACGAATTTCGAGGTAGGCCGTACAGCAAGTGGCTGTCCTCTTGCACAAATTTCAAGGCAGATTTCGTACAGCAAGGTTCTGTTATTCTTTTGGCACGAAAATCGAGATCCGTACAGCAGCATTTATTGTTGTTTTGCACAGAAATCGAGGAGGTCGTACAGCTGCATTTATTGCAGAGTTTCTGGGCACAAAAATCGAGGAGTTCGTACAGCATTTATTGTTGTTCTGTTTTGCTATTTGCACATTTTCCGAGGCGGTGGTTAAGCACGGAAAACGAGATAAGTTGTAAAGTTTATTTGCTGATTTTTGCTGAATATTTCTCTCTCTGTAAAAAGCATTTTCCAGAAATAAGAAGGAGCTTTCGAACTAGTTTTCCCCAAGAGTTGTAGGGGGTTTTTCCAGGGTCACCTTGACCAAAAATCACTGTGTTTAAATGTGTTGAATGGCTGTTTGTATGTGCTGATATTTATTTCTGCATTTTCCAGCATTCTGTAATATTTCTAGAATTTGTGTTTTCAGCAAAATTTATTTTCCAGTTGTTGAATGTATGGATATGGGAAAGGGAATTTAACTATTTTGGAGAAACAAGGTGAAACTGAAAACCGGGGTGGGAAAAAGAAAATTTCTACATGGTATCAGAGCTTGAGTGCTGAAAGTGCAGTTTGGGACAGTAAGGAGAAAAATACAGCCTACTGATTTTTCACTCAGAAAATTCCAGCAAGCTGATTTTTTCACAAACAGAATTTATTTATCTTTACTACAGCAGTGCTATTTTTCAGTTTTAGGACAGCAGGGTGTCATTGGGATTGAGGGTGGAGGATAGGTTGGATGGGCATACCAATTACAGTGTTTGGAAGGAGAGAATGCAGAGTATCTTTGAGGAGGCAGAAGTCTGGGATATCATGGTTCATACCACACAGCAACCTGTTAATGTGCCTACTGATGCTACTCAGTTGGCAGCATATAATAAGAAGAACAACAAGGGTAATAGACTGATTCTAGACGGAATCAAAGACCATTGCATTCCTCATGTGAGAGGAAAGAGAAATGCTCATGAGATGTGGACAGCATTTTCCAATCTCTACCAAAGTACCAATGAGAACCGGAAAATGGTCCTGAAGGAGAAGCTGAAAACCATTAAGATGGGTAAGGCTGATAGTGCAGCTGGATATCTCACAAAGATTACTAATGTGAGAGATGAGTTGGCAGCAATTGGAGAGGTCATTCCACCCACTGAGTTGGTGCGGATTCCACATGGAGGATTGTAGACCCATGTCGACACTGATGATCACCAACTGGAAGAAGCTTCATGCTTCGGATTCCGAGTTGGTGGATCCCACATTGTACAGACAGTTGATTGGTTCCTTGATGTATTTGGTCACCATTAGACCAGATATTTGTTTTGCAGTCAACACGATGAGTCAGTTTATGTGTGAGCCTAGGAAGGTTCACTGGGTGGCTGCAAAACACATTTTGCGGTACTTGCAGGGGACAGTGGATTATGGTCTGGACTACAGGCCGGGGGATGGAGTGAGATTGGCAGGTTACACTGATTCTGATTGGGCAGGTTGTGCTTCTGATAGGAAGAGCACTTCAGGGTGCTGTTTTGGGTTGGGTTCGACAGTGGTGTCATGGTTCAGCCGGAAGCAGCAGTCAGTAGCATTGAGTTCAGCGGAAGAAGAGTATATGGCAGCCAGTCTAGCTAGTTGTGAGGCCATCTGGCTTCGCAAGATGTTGTTTGGCTTATTTGGTCAGCCGTTGAGACCTTCAGTGATTTACTGTGATAATCAGAGTTGCATTAAACTCACGGAGAATCCGGTATTTCATGACAGGTCAAAGCATATCGGGATCAAATATCATTTCATCAGAGACTATGTTCAGAAGGGAGCTGTGAAGCTTGAGTATATTCCCACTGATGAGCAGGTTGCAAATATTCTTACCAAAGCCTTACCATGGGGCAAGCATGTCTACTTCAGAGACAAGATGGGTGTGGTGAGGAACACCTTCCTCTGTAAGAGGGAGTGTTGAAATTTGGTTACCGGAGGACAGGTGGTTCCCCAAGGCTTTGATCTTTGGCCTAGGGAAAAGTGTCCAAAATAATTTAATTTTCTCCTAAAGTGACTTTATAAAGTTATAAAGTCAAATCTAATTTAAAAGTGACTTTAAGTGATAAAGTTACTAAAGTCTAATTTTAAAGTGACTTTAATAAAGTCGATGTAAAATTAGAAAGGAAAAGTGACTTTGGAAATAAATGACTAAGTGGGTCTTTATTAAAGTGGGGTGAATTAAAAAATAGAAAGTGAGATTTAAATGAGCATTTAATCTCAACCCTAAATCTCAATCTATTTCAGCCATTGGATTTAGGGATTCCCCAAAAGTCACTTAGGGTTAGGTTAAAGGAGGAAAAGGAGGGAAAAGGTCATTCATTCTTTCATGAGCAGATTGGGAGAAGGAGAGCAAGAGAGCAAGGGAGATTTCTAGGCAGTGAGGAGAAGGAGGCAGCAGCTTAGCACACATTCCAAGGCAGGATTTCAGCAAGTCCGTACAGCTGAGTTTGACACACATCCCAAGGCAGATTTTGGCACGATTTTCTAGAAGACCGTACAGCAGTCTTTTGGCACATTTTCCAAGAGGTCGTACAGCAGTTTGGCATAGATTTCGAGGCAGCAGAAAGCTGGTTTAGTTGGCATGAATTTCGAGGCAGGCCGTACAGTAAGTGGTTGTCCTCTTGCACGAATTTCGAGGCAGATTTCGTACAGCAAGGTTCTTCTGTTCTTTTGGCACGAAAATCGAGATCCGTACAGCAGCATTTATTGTTGTTTTGCACAGAAATCGAGGAGGCCGTACAGCTGCATTTATTGCAGATTTTTTGGGCTCGAAAATCGAGGAGGCCGTACAGCATTTATTGTTGTTCTGTTTTGCTGTTTGCACATTTTCTGAGGCAGTGGTTAAGCACGGAAAACGAGATAAGTTGTAAAGTTTATTTGCTGATTTTTGCTGAATATTTCTCTCTCTGTAAAAAGCATTTTCCAGAAATAAGAAGGAGCTTTCGAACTAGTTTTCCCCAAGAGTTGTAGGGGGTTTTTCCAGGGTCACCTTGACCAAAAATCACTGTGTTTAAATGTGTTGAATGGCTATTTGTATGTGTTGATATTTATTTCTGCATTTTCCAGCATTCTGTAATATTTCCAGAATTTGTGTTTTCAGCAAAATTTATTTTCCAGTTGTTGAATGTATGGATATGGGAAAGGGCATTTAACTATTTTGGAGAAATAAGGTTAAACTGAAAACCGGGGTGGGAAAAAGAAAATTTCTACACCCTAGTCAACATTGACTCTACCCCGAGTCATGCTTACCTAACAAAAATCACACAACAAAAATAGCATGGCCATGTGAAATCCAACGGTCAAAAGTACATTTCAAACATAAATTCAATCGACAAATACACAACATAATATATCCAACAACCACAATAACTCAATCCCCATGAGTCTTGGTGTGTCTAATGGCTCACACATAAAAATTCAAGTAATTTCCAACCATTCATGCATGTTGCACCATGCCACGTTACATGTTTCTTTTACTACCATTGAGTCTTTCTATGCTACCACATACACTTAGTTTTTAGTGTTTTAATGAAATGTAATAATTATACTGATTGTTATCTTGCAATGCCAAGCCAAGCACATTACCCTGTAGTTGTACGCATGTCTTTATTTATTCATTAGTCACATGTCTCAACTAGGAGAAAATTTCAATTATATCACATTAAAATGGGTTTTGAAATTTAGAATACATATACACATATCATCATGGCATCACATATTTAGAATTCAACCTTTAATCCAGATCAACAACATAATTAAAATCAGCCTCCTTACTAAGGTCAACAACATCAGTTGTATACCGGTCTCTTTACTGAGACTATCATTATAAAAAATTCAAACTCAACCTTTGACATTTTTGCAGTCAGCCTCTTTGCTAAGGTCAACAATTCATGGCATCTGAAATCTAAAGAGGTTTAGTTAGAAAACCACATGTCACTTCAGTATATGTCATATTACAATGTGTGTGTATGTGTATGTATGTGTGTGTATGTGTGCATATGTGTGTGTATGTGTGTGTGCGTGTGTGTGTGTGTGTGTGTGGATGTATGCATGCATGTATGTATGTATGTGCCACATTTTAAACGATATCATGCATGTGTGTATGTATGTATGTATGTATGTGTCACATTTATATCGGAGTCTTGAGCATTGAACTTAAGAATTCCATCCCCTCGCTTAGCGACTATTATTACATGTATAAGTGCCTTCGCCCATTCCTATGATACATATTCTATAAGTGTACATAGGTATATGCAAGCCCTTCTAGGGCAATCCATTTTGAGGTTTATTGAAACTTAGCCACGACCTTTAAATCACTATACGCATACATTCACACACAGATATATATATATATATATATATATATATATATATATATATATATATATACACCCCATGCTATCCCTTATGAGGTTTTGCAAGAGCTACTAGACTCCCAATCTTCTTACAATCATTCAAATGATTAGAAAGGTTGTCTACCTCTTCATACATGGGTTATTTATTCCAATTTGCAGACTCAATTTAGCTACATGGATAAACTGTTTCCTAAGGAAAACATTCAGGAGCACAACAACTTAGAAATTTCACTTTCCTTATTGTTAACATGAACAAGTCATTAAGACAGTAACCAAACATACTAAAAGGTCAGTGCAAATAATTATTCATTAACACAGATTTCTATCTTCATGCTCAGGTTGTCTTAGGTTAATTTCAAGCTCAGACATCCCCAAGAAATGAACCGTTCCATAGAATATTTACACAAGATAGTGGCATTCCTTACTCTTATCATGTACGAAACAAAACTCCTTAACATTAGCATGGCATTATTTTAACACAAAAAAAAAAAAAATACATAATAATCATAAGCACAAAACATAAGAGTGTACTTATCTTGTAAGATATCTGGAAACTAGGAGTGGGACTCTAACTCTCCACCCAACCATAGACAAGTTGCAGCCAAGCCTTTCTTGCAGTCTTCACCCCCCAACCAAATTCCAAAGCTTGAGGTAGATTTCTTTCAGAAGAGCTTTAAGCCAATATTATTAGTTTAAATAGGGTGTCTTAAGGCTGCCTTGCCTCCACCAACCAGCTATCAAAACCAAGTAAACAAGATGAACCACTTTGTTGGCATACAACCATCTTCTGCTCGGGACATTAAATCGGTATCAACAACTAAAACAAGGTGTCTCAAGGCTACCTTACCTTCACCAACCAGTTATTCAACCATTTTCACATTAGATGAGGAATACTTTATTTTATATAGAGGGACTTACAACATCCCAACATCTCTAGGTATTTAGACGTAGAGAGCCTTTATTCAAATATGGAGAGAGAGTTATAGTTAAAAACATGGAGCGTTTATCAACTATGTTACCTTTGAAGGAATAAGAGTGCACTTTCCAACAAATTAGTGGAATCTTCCACCTGTGTTCTTAGCCAAAATCGCATGGAACTACCATCAGGTGTTATCATCCCACTAGCCGTGGGTGCCTCCACCTCGCAAAGGTTATCAACCAGCATAGTCTCCATTATATTTATTAGCCCTACAAGGCACAACCACTACCCGGTAATTATCAGTCAACAAGCCCTCATGGGTTTCTCAACTGGACTATCATTTGAGCTCACTCTGTGATTATCAGCTAGTAATCCCTCCTGGGTTTGGGTTTCTCAATTTCACTATCATCATATTTACTCTTCTCCCTGAATTATCTCAGTCCTGATATGTTCTCTACCCTCTCAGTGATTCAATTTTACCACCTAGGAGCCTCAGAACCTCCCTATATGTTCCTTTGTTCCATTCCTCTACATGTGTGTCTAAGTCGTGCATGATTTTCCACAGACCTTTCAACCTATTCTTCTCTTTTCAACAAGAGCCTCTCAGTATCCCCTCTTCTTGTTTCAACAGGAGCCTCCCGACCTCCTTTTTTCCTCTGTGCGCATCAAGTCTCCTCCCTGTCACATGAGAGCGTGCATATGTAGAATAATGTGTGCTTCCTCGTTGTTCTTGTTCCCTTCTTGTTGTAACCGAATGAAGGAGTGTCCCATCCTCCTTCTCTACCACGATGGTTTTGTCCCTTTCGAGTGGTCTACACATACAAACTCTGTGGACAATGCAACCCATACTCTCCATTAATTTTTTCCTTTTCTTACTTGTATATTTTTCCCAACGGGAACATGGGCATGTCCTTTTTTAAGCTAATTTAATAACGCAACTAACTCATTAAAACCACTCAGTTAGCCCATGACTGGTATTTAAAACAACCAACTCCTCAAGCAATCTCCCTCCTTAAGCAATGGAATATGTGTCACTCTCGCAAACATTTTTAATTTATAATTACATAATTACAAGGAAAGTTTTACAAGGGGGAATTAACCTGCAGGGGATGTCACACCAACCTTGAAAGTGGGCATCAAATGCACATTTTGAAGAAAAGGCCTTAAACTATGGACTCAAAACCTTCATTTCATTATCCAAAAAATGTAATGAGCAATTACAGATGACTCAATTGCATTTAAAACCACCATTCCACTATCCCAAAAAAAGTAATAAGCAACCACAATTTTTTTGCATTTTAAAGAGAACATTATTTGCCATGGAATTAATTAGTATTCCTTTTGATATGACCCTAAAGGGGTATATATATGGTTTAATGTCAATGGCACGATGTCGGGAGGGCATATGGGGTAAAATTTACATGTGATGAGTAAATGTATATGTAATATGATCGACCTAATAATAAAGAGGTGCAATGTGCATTATGAATAGGTATATATAGAGATCATGTATTCTATTGAGGACATGTCATTTGGATGTATAAATGTATTGAGTATTTGGGAGAGTTTATCCTATTATTTATGAAGTTATTGTGTAACTTTTTTCTCTTGTCTATATTAAAATTACGCTTCATGCTCACATTTGTGTATGTGGTATGTATTTCTAGTTTCTTATGATATTTTGAGTATTTAATTCATAACACCTTTGCAAACAAATAAATCATTAAAGTTAACACGGCATCATCAACACTATATACTAAACAAAATATAATTATTTAACCACAATTTTAAAACTTTTAATTCACAATCCATTTGTTGAGATTCAACAAGATGATGAGCTTAGTGAAAATCAGTCACCTTCACTAATTGGGCCCGCAGGCTATTTTTAGGTGTAAGTCTATTTTTAGACTATGTCTATTTTTAGACATGGTGATCATATTTCAGAAGTTGCAGGATGCTGTTTGTGGATGGTTGGCCAAGTTGGAAAAATAGATGAAATTCTATTTTTAGAATATTGAGCGAAGTCTATTTATAGATCGTCGATCTAAAAATAGAAGTGTCAATTATTATTAGCTCTTAATAATAATCCGACAATAAACATCAACTTATTCTCTTGGAGCACTTAATTTCAATGTACAGATTTGGAAAATCAATGGGCTGAAGGAATTACACAATTCCTAGGGTTTATTGGTGGTTCATGCATGGAGGAATCAGTTAGAACTAAAGTGGCAAAGTTATGACAGAGTTGGAAGAGTAGTTCATGGAGTTTTTATTCAGTTTAACTCAGTTAATGGAGTTAAACTCAGTTGAGCTAGTTGTATCTAGTCTAACTGAATGATACACTAGTGAGAGTGGAGTGAATTAATTATTTAATTAATTAACAATTAATAACTCACTAACAACTGAAGAGAAACAACAGTTAACTACAGTGCATGACAGTTCCAGTGGAGACCCAGAGGAGAGATAGGTGAAAGGGCAAGATGGAATATTCATTGTGACTATAGTGATGCATTGATTGCACCACACACACATTTGAGTTTCCAATGAGGATAGTGCAATGCAAGCAAGGTAGGTTTGAATTTGTTCAGGGGTCTTCTTCAGTAGGGTTTGCGCAGTGGAGGTAGGCTATCAAGTGGCAAGAAATCAGTGCATGGATTTGCAGATTTCTTCTAATTAGTGTGTGACGATTAATTGTACTGAGAGCTTGATGTACTAATATTTGTATGATATTGTTACATGATCTCCCTGATACATAATATATGATAGTTGGGGTTTTCAGCTTCAGGCTTTCCCGTTAAACAACTGTGTTATGTGTGATTGTTTTTATTGCTTCATGTGTTTGCAATTGATTTTAGATTTCCGAAAAATATTAAAGTGGAAGGATTCTGTATTTAGCAAGAAGATAAATATTGTTAGATCAGGAGAATCTGGATATATACATGCATCTTGTATATAATTTCTACACCATTAGTCTTAAAAGCCATAATTAATTTAATACGATAATTTAATGAAAATCAATTTAAATGCCTAACTTAAAATTTGTATTATTACACTCTATAATCCTGAAAATACATTAATTTAACATATATTAAAATCAAGTGACAAAATACACTAAACATAATAATCAAATATTTACACTGTAAAGTGTCCTTATTTGAAAACAACTCTCCTAATTGCAAGTTGTAGCTTTAAACACCATTGATTTAGATGTTAGACAATTGAAACATTCTCAACCTTCAGATTAAACGCAGTTATTATTCAGTTACATAGGAAAACAGTTTTAACCAGAGGAAAATTTGACACAGTCAAATCAAACTGGCTGAAGCTACCTTGGCAAAAGAAGAATTCTGTTGGAAGGTATGAAGGACCATATTGTGTCCAGCCTTCACGGGAAAGCCACTCCATTTTCAATGTGGAAGGCTTTAACAGATTTGTTCCAAAGCAACAGCGACTAGAGGAAGTTGGCGTTGAAAGATAAGCTCAGAAAAATAAAAATGGAGAAGGGCGACAGTATTCCAAAATATCTGACGAAGTTTGTCCATTGTAGGGATGAACTGGGAAGTGTGGGGATTATTGTTGATGATGAAGACTTGGTGAGCTTGGCTCTCCTTGGGATTTCGAAGAGTTGGCATAGCTACGAAGACTCTGTCAATGGACAGGAGAAACTGTCGAGATGGGAGCGACTTTGGTTGAAACTTATGCAGGAGGAGATAAGGCGAAGTACCAGGGATGGCTCTTCATCTAAGAATGAAGATGAAGAAAATTACGCTTTGGCTGCCAAAGAAAGGAAAAGGAAGGGGATAAAATTTCCTTCAAAATCCGAAGCTAAAGGCAAGAATCAGGATTTGTCCAAGGTGAAGTGTTTTCACTGTCACGAACATGGGCATTTCGCCACTAACTGCCCACAAAATAAGAAGAACAAGAAGGTTGTTGGAGCTGCAGTTGGAGAGGCCTTAGCCTCGCAATTTGAACTTGATTTCTCTTTGATCGCATGCTTGGTTTCAAGCTCTATGGGATCGATGTGGTATCTTGATAGTGGTGCATCTTTCCATATGACGGGAGACAAGGAGTTGTTTAGTGACTTGGAGGAGAAGGACCTTCAAATGCATATAGAGATGGGAAACGATGGTCGATATACGACAGGAATTGGGACCATTACCTTTCAGAGGGAGTCAGGTAATCCATTTATGTTAAAATATGTTATGCATGTTCCAGGTCTGAAGAAGAACTTGCTCCTCATCGCAATGTTGGAAGACAGAGGTTATGACGTTGTTTTCTGTGAGAGAAAATATTTCCTCTGACATAAAACAACAGGTCAAACCAAGAGGATAGGGATTCGGGTTAAGAATCTCTACAAGCTGGAGGTAGATGGCTACGCTGCAATGATGGGAAAAGCAAAAGAAGTGGTGAGCCGGGATGAGGGAGAATTATGGCACATGAGATTGGGCCATCTTCACCATGGCACTGTGAAGATTTTGCAGCAGATTTCTACTAGAATTCCTAAGGGTACTCTTGCGCAGTCAGATCAATGTAAGGGATGTACTATGGGTAAGTTTTTGAAGACCACCTTTCATGATAAGGAGAACCGTGCTTCGGTGATGCTGGAGAGAATTCACACAGACGTGTGTGGACCTCTCTCGGTTTCTTCAACAGCAAAACATAGGTATTATGTTATATTTTTTTATGAATATTCTTATAGATGTTGGATCTTCTTCATGTAGAAGAAGAGTGAAACATTCTAAACATTCTGTGAGTTTAAAGCATTGGTGGAGAACAAGTCAGGGAAGCAAGTGAAAGCTCTACGGAGCGATAAGGGTGGTGAAATATCTCGAGAAAATTCAAAGACTTATGTAGCAAAGAAGGAATTTGAAGAGAACTCATAGCGCCTCATAACCCACAGCAGAATGGGGTCACGGAGAGGAAGAACAGAACGATAGTGGTTGTTGCACGAGCTATGCTGCATGACAAGGGCCTACCAATGCACTTGTGGGCAGAAGCATGCAACACTACGGTTTATGTGCAAAACAGTTGTCCTCATAGAGTACTTGGCATGAGTACACCTGAAGAAGCTTTTACTGGTAAGAAGCCTGATATTTCTCATTTGAATATTTTTGGCTCATATGTTTACATTCATGTGACAAATGATGCAAGGAAGAAGTTGGATCCAACTACAAAAGTTGGGATATTTTTGGGGTACACATAAACACCCCATAATTATCATGTGTATTTGCTAGACAATCGAATGGTTGTGGTGCGACGGGATATAAAATTCAATGAGGTGAAAGCCATGAAGTTGTCGCTTGAGAGGGAGCTACACTTACATGCTGAGGAGGAACTTCTTGTTCCGAAATATGAGCCTCCAGATGTGGATCAGCCATAGCAGGAGATTCGTGGAGTGGAGGAGTCCACTCATGCAGAACCAAACATCAGACATGGCAGAAAGCGTACCACAAAAGCTGAGAGATTGAAGCTTGATGCGGCACAGAATGTAGGAGTCCCTACATCACAGCGTAGACAGAGACAGTCACCTGACCGTTTTACTCGATACATGGCTCTTATGAGCAAGTGTATCGTGACAGAGCCATCTTCTTTTGAAGAAGCAGTGCAGGAGCCCACATGGGTATATGCCATGGTGGAGGAGTATGACTCCATTGTCAGAAACAATGCTTGGGAGATTGTTCCAAGGCCGGTGGGTAAATCAGTTGTAGGATCAAGATGGATCTACAAGGTAAAGCAAGCTACTGATGGGAGCATCGAGAAGTATAAGGAAAGATTTGTTGCCTGGGGCTTCTCACAGATCGAGGGGATTGATTATGAAGAAACCTTTGCACCTGTCGCACGGTATTCTTCCATAAGGACCATCATTGCTCTCTCAGTGCAGATGGGTTGGCACATTCATCAGATGGATGTTAATACTGTGTTCCTTAATGGGATCATTGAGGAAGAGGTGTACATTGAGCATCCTGAAGGATTTGAGATCTTCAGCGGTGATTTGCATGTGTGCAGACTCAAAAGAGTGTTGTATGGGCTGAAGCAAGCACTAAGTGCTTGGTACACATGGATCGATAGTTATTTCACTGGACTTGGCTTCACCAAGACTGAGGTGGATGCAAACCTGTACCAAATTGTGGTGGAGGGCGAGATTTTAATCATTTTTCTTTATGTTGATGATTTAATTCTAACAGGTGATGAGCAGTTGATACACTCATGCAAGGCAGATCTTGCAAAGGAGTTTGAGATGAAGGATTTTGGCCTCCTTCATTATTTCCTTGGATTGGAAATATGGCAATGGGAAGGTGAACTCTTTATGTCTCAAGGAAAGTATGCCCGAGAGATACTGGAGAAGTTTCACATGCAATGCTGCACTCATATTGACACTCCTCTTCCAAGAAATTGGAGGAAAGAGGATGCTACATCGGCAGAGATAGTGGATGCCACTGTTTATCGATAGTTGGTGGGTTCGCTCATGTATTTAGTTAATACAAGACCTGACATATGCTATGCGGTGGACAAGCTTTCACAAGCGATGGTTAAGCCTACCAAGCTCTTTTGGAAAGTAGGCAAGCATGTCCTAGGGTATCTCAGGGGCACATCTGAGTATGGCTTATGGTACAGACAGATGGATGAGGTAAATTTGCATGGCTTCACGGATGCAGATTGGGCAGGCAGCCCAACAGACAGAAATCGCACATCGGGCGGGGTTTTCAGTATCGGATCTACAGTAGTTTCTTGGTACAGTAGGAAACAAAGATCTATCGCACTCATTTCAACGGAAGAAAAATACTTGGCAGCAAGTCAAGCTGCATGTGAGGCTATCTGGATGAGGAGGATCCTGGTCGGTTTGTTCGGTTCACATTTAGATCCTACAGTGATACATTGTGATAATCAAAGTTGCATTAAACTCTCGATTAATTGTGTGTTTCATGATATATCTAAACATATTGATATCTGGTATCATCATATCAGAGATTGTGTGCAGTGGAAGATCATGTTGCTTCAGTACATTCCTACGGAAGATCAGGATGTAGATATTCTGATGAAGGCGCTCGGCAGGAGCAAATTCGAATACCATAGAAGCAGGATCGGGGTGAAGGATAATCCCTATCTTGTTGAGAGGGAGTGTTGATATTCAACAAGATGATGAGCTTAGTGAAAATCAGTCACCTTCACTAAGTGGTCCCGCAGGCTATTTTTAGGTGTAAGTCTATTTTTAGACTATGTCTATTTTTAGACATGGGGATCATATTTCAGAAGTTGCAGGATGTTATTTGTGGATGTTTGGTCAAGTTGGAAAAATAGATGAAATTCTATTTTTAGAATATTGGGCGAAGTCTATTTATAGATCGTCGATCTAAAAATAGAAGTGTCGATTATTATTAGCTCTTAATAATAATCTGACAATAAACATCAACTTATTCCCTTGGAGCACTTAATTTCAATGTACATATTTGGCAAATCAATGGGCTGAAGGAATTATGCAATTCCTAGGGTTTACTGGTGGTTCATGCATGGAGGACTCAGTTAGAACTGAAGTGACAAATTTATGACAGAGTTGGAAGAGTAGTTCATGGAGTTATTATTCAGTTTAGCTCAGTTAATGGAGTTAAACTCAGTTGAGCTAGTTGTATCTAGTCTAACTAAATGATACACTAGTGAGAGTGGAGTGAATTAATTAGTTAATTAATTCACAACTAATAACTCACTAACAACTGAACAGAAACAACAGTTAATTACAGTGCATGACAGTTCCAGTGGAGACCCAGTGGAGAGATAGGTGAAAGGGAAAGATGGACTATTCGTTGTGACTATAGTGATGCATTGATTGCACCACACACACAATGGAGTTGCCAATGAGGATTGCGTAGTGCAAGCAAGGTAGATTCGAATTCATTCAGGGGTCTTCTTCAGCAAGGATTGCGCAGTGGAGGCAGGCTATCAGGTGGCAAGAAATCAGTGCGTGGATTTGCAGATTTCTTCTGATTAGTGTGTGACGATTGATTGTACTGAGAGCTTGATGTACTAAGCTTTGTATGAGATTGTTACATGATCTTCATGATACATAATATATGCTAGCTGGGGTTTTCAGCTTTAGGCTTTCCTGTTAAACAATTGTGTTATGTGCGATTGTTTTCATTGCTTCATGTGTTTGCAATTGATTTTAAATTTCCACAAAAAATTAAGAGTGGAAGGATTTTGTATTTAGCAAGAAGATAAATATTGTTAGATTAGGAGAATCTAGATATATACATGCATCTTGTATATAATTTCTACACCATTAGTCTTAAAAGCCATAATTAATTTAATACGATAATTTAATGAAAATCAATTTAAATGCCTAACTTAAAATTTGTATTATTACACTCTATAATCCTGAAAATACATTAATTTAACATATATTAAAATCTAAAACAAAATACACTAAACATAATAATCAAATATTTACACTGTAAAGTGTCCTTATTTGAAAACAACTCTCCTAATTTCCAACTGTACCATTATACACCATTGATTTAGATGTTAGACAATTGAAACATTCTCAACCTTCAGATTAAACGCAGTTATTATTCAGTTACATAGGAAAACAGTTTTAACCGGATGAAAATTTGACACAGTCGAATCAAACTAGCTGAAGCTACCTTGGGCACCCAGAATTTCATTCCTATCTTGCGCTCTGAAAGTTGGGCCACATAACAATAGTAGCAGCCCATTTAAGGAGCTCACTGGAGCCATTCTCAAGTTTGGAAAGGTCTACGAGTGGGTCGAGAGTTCGAAAATCCAGCAGTTCATGCTATTGGAGAAGCAGCGAATGGCAGTCTTGATGCGGATGCATCATCTGTGAGGCTATTTGTAGCTCGTGGGATGGAATTTTTTGTTTCTCAATCCTACAGCAAGAAGAGATCCAGAGGATGCATCTGTTCATGGAGACTCAGGTGGAGCTCAATAAGATGAAGCATGGGAAGCACGGAAACAATACCAGTAAGAAATCAAAACAATTTTCCCTAATTTCCATTAAGTTTGCCCTAATTTCCTTTAAATTTGCCCTAATTTCCATTAATCAATCTGAACAACAACTAATTTGTCTCAATGCAGAGCATTATTAGTGATTTTGTAATTAAATTTGCCCCAATTTCCATTAATCAATCTGACCAACAACTAATTTGTCTCGATGCAGAGCATTATCTGTGATTCTGTATCACTCTGGTTGTCAGCTCTAACTCAAAGTCTTGATTTCCTCTCCAACTTGGGGTAAGCCAGAGATTCTCAATGAGATGATGAACTCTGAATGATGTATTTGCAATTGCCATGCGTATCTGACAGTTGTAACATAATTTCATGCAAAGTAATATTCCATCATTTGAAAGCTTTTTTATTCTAGATTGATTTGACCAAGAAATCACAAGAACATTTTCAATGATGTTGGTGTTCCTTGGTCGGAATACTGTTACTATGATCCTAAAACTGTAGGACTAGACTTTGAAGGGATGATTGCAGACATTAAGGCAAGACAGTTTATTTTACCTGCCTTTTCACAGAATTATATGTTAGGTAAATACACTGTTAATTTTTTGATAGTAGACTACTAATTATTTGACTTGTTGCACGCTACACCAAGTGGTTCTTTTGTGTTGCTTCATGGTTGTGCTCACAATCCCACTAGAATTGATCCAACTCCCAAGCAGTGGGAGAAAATAGCCGATGCCATTCTGGAAAAGAATCATACTACTTTCTTTTATGTTGCTTATCAGGTTCGTGATGATTCACTGATATGTAGGTTAAATTTACAGTCTTCATATTTTATATGAATTGCCCAGTGTGTAGATTATTTTTTGCAATTTGTTCATATGCATTTTTCTACCTCCTTGCTAGTTTCATTTTACTTCGATTATTTTTTAAGTTATACTACTTCTTCATTTTGAAACCTTAATGAATTCAATGGAAATACCTCAGAATTCGATGCATTAAAAGCCCTCTTTAAATGAAAAAAATCATTTGACATGGTTAGTAATGCTTTATTGAATGCAATTATTTTAATGAAAAAATCCTCCTGAATTTGGGTTTTATTGATATGACCTTATGGTTATTAAATGTATATGAGTTCATAGTTCTATTGTTTTTACTCATTACATTGAAAGAAGCTAAGTGATCTTATAGCCCAGGTGGAAGAGATCTATGATGTTATAGTATTAGAAGCATTTCCAAAATGTCATTCATGAGGTATTGGCCTTTATGCTAATGGGCATCCATAGAGGCCCTCCCTGGGTGAATATGCTTGCTTAGTTCACCTTCCTCTCTCCTCCTCTGTGCATCCTCTCTGTTGTTGTGTGTCTAGTAATCCTTTGTTGTAATGAACTGAAAATTGGTCTGAAAGGACCCCTATTTTTTCAATTTAATATGTGATTTTACCTGAACTTGTAGGGATTTGCAAGTGGTGGTCTTGATGCGGATGCATCATCTGTGAGGCTGTTTGTAGCTCGTGGGACGGAAGTTTTTGTTGCTCAATCCTTCAGCAAAAATAGATCTATAGGATGCATCTGTTCATGGAGACTCGGGTGGAGCTCACCAAGATGAAGCATGGGAAGCATGGAAACAATACTGGTAAGCGATTAAAACAATTTTCCCTAATTTCCATTAAGTTTGCCTAATTTCCATTAAATTTGCCCTAATTTCCATTAATCAATTTTACCAACAGCTAATTTGTCTCAATTCAGAGAATTATCAGTGATTCTATAATTAAATTTGCCCCAATTTCCATTAATCAATCTGACCAACAACTAATTTGTCTCAATGAAGAGCATTATCTGTGATTCTGTATCACTCTGGTTGTCAGCTCTAACTCGAAGTCTTGATTTCCCCTCCAACTTGGGGTAAGTCAGAGATTCTCAGTGAGATGTTGAACTTTGAATGATGTATTTGAAGTTTCCATGCGTATCTGACAGTTGTAACGTAATTTCATGCAAAGTAATATTCCATCATTTGAAAGCTTTTTTATTCTAGATTGATTTGACCAGGAAATCACAAGAACATTTTCAATGATGTCGGGGTTCCTTGGTCAGAATACTGTTACTATGATCCTAAAACCATAGTACTAGACTTTGAAGGGATGATTGCAGACATTAAGGTAAGACAGTTTATTTTACCTGCCTTTTCACAGAATTAGATGTTAGGTAAACACAGTGTTAATTTTTTAATAGTAGACTACTAATTATTTGACTTGTTGCACGCTGCACCAAGTGGTTCTTTTGTGTTTCTTCATGGTTGTGCTCACAATCCCACTGGAATTGATCCAAATCCCTAGCAGTGGGAGAAAATAGTCGATGCCATTCTGGAAAAGAATCATACTACTTTCTTTGATGTTACTTATCAGGTTCGTGATGATTCACTGATATGTAGGTTAAATTTACAATCTTCATATTTTACATGAATTGCCCAGTGTGTAGATTATTTTTTGCAATTCGTTTGTATGCATTTTTCTACCTCCTTGCTAGTTTCCTTTTACTTTGATTATTTTTTAAGTTATACTACTTCTACATTTTGAAGCCATGATGAATTCAATGGAAATACCTTTAGAATTCGATGCATTAAAAGCCCTCTTTAAATGGAAAAAATCGTTTGACATGGTTAGTAATCCTTTATTGAATGCAATTATTTTTATGAAAAAATCCTCCGGAATTTGGGTTTTATTGATATGACCTTATGGTTATTAAATATATATGAGTTCACAGTTCTATAGTTTTTACTCATTACATTGAAAGAAGCTAAGTGATCTTACAGCCTAGGTGGAAGAGATCTGTGATGTTATAGTATTAGAAGCATTTCCAAAATTCCATTCATGAGGTACTAGCCTTTACGCTAATGGGCATCCATAGAGGCCCTCCCTAGGTGAATATGCTTGCTTGGTTCACCTTCCTCTCTCTTCCTCTGTGCAGCCTCTCTATTGTTGTGTGTCTAGTAATCCTTTGTTGTAATGAACTGAAAATTGGTCTAAAAGGACCCCTATTTTTGCAATTTAATATGTGATTTTACCTAAACTTGTAGGGATTTGCAAGTGGCAGTCTTGATGCAGATGCATCATCTGTGAGGTTGTTGGTAGCTCGTGGGATGGAAGTTTTTGTTCCTCAATCCTACAACAAAAAGATATCTAGAGGATGCATTTGTTCATGGAGACTCAGGTGGAGCTCACCAAGATGAAGCACGGGAAGCACGGAAACAATAGTGGTAAGCGATTAAAACAATTTTCCCTAATTTTCATTAATCTATCTGACCAACAGCTAATTTGACTCAATGCATAGCATTATTAGTGATTTTGTAATTAAATTTTCCCCAATTTCCATTAATCAATCTGACCAACAACTAATTTGTCTCAATGCAGATCATTATTTTTGATTTTGTATCACTCTGGTTGTCAGCTCTAACTCAAAGTCTTGATTTCCTCTCCAACTTGGGGTAAGTCAGAGATTCTCAGTGAGATGTTGAAATCTGAATGATGTATTTGCAGTTGCCATGCGTATCTGAGAGTTGTAACGTAATTTCATGCAAAGTAATATTCCATCATTTGAAATCTTTTTTATTCTAGATTGATTTGACTAGGAAATCACAAGAACATTTTCAATGATGTCGGGGTTCCTTGGTCGGAATACCGTTACTATGATCCTAAAACTGTAGGACTAGACTTTGAAGGGATGATTGCAGACATTAAGGTAAGACAGTTTATTTTACCTGCCTTTTCACATAATTAGATGTTAGGTACATACACTATTAATTGTTTATTACTAGAATATCTTCAACTTCCAGCATTATTTAAATGGAGCGCTAACTGCATTTGTCCATGCACTTCTGGCAGGGTGAAAAGCCAACTTAAAATTCTTGCTAGACCAATGTACTGGAATCCTCCAGTTCACGGGGCTCAAATTGTGGCAAATGTTGTAGGCAATCCTGCCATGTATGATGAATGGAAATCTAAAATGGAACTTATGTCTGGAAGAATCAAGGGTGTGAGGCAGCAACTGTATGATAATATTTTTGTAAAGGATAAGAATGGGAAAGATTGGTCCTTTGTTCTAAGACAGATTGGCATGTTTTCCTTCATGGGTCTTAACAAGGCTCAGGGAAGAAAGGTCGTAGTCTACCCAGCTTTCAAATTTGCCTGCAGTCTTTAACCCTTTGTAATCAACAATTTCTTTCCTCCTTTTTATCTAATGAAAAGCTGGAATCATAATTGTTTTTTCAGCTCCATTGTTGGCTTTGATTACATTCTCTTTTTTCAGCTTTTTTCGGTACCTCCAAGGTGTTGATGAGTTCAGATTCAGCTCAATTTGTCTGCATAATAATTGCGGAACATGTTCTCCTCTATAGCCACAGGTTTGCCTAGGCTTATTGATTTGTATATGTTGCATCCAGTTGTCAGCAGCAAAAATCCAATCGGTTGGTTTCAAAAGATATAACATGACTTATAGATGGATCAAACAGGGCAGACAAAGACCTATAATAATCAGGCAGACGACGAATTTTATCCAAATTGCATTCCACGACTCATTCAATGTTAATTCTTGGTCACATGCATGTTGTTGTTCTTGTGTTATTTTTCTTGTGAATACATAAATACTTATCACTAATGCCACCATTCTTTTTTCTGACATTATTTGAAACTAAAAAATTATTTGTAGTGATTAACAACCTCTTTTTAAAATTCTCACAAAGCAGTGTTTCTATCGTTCTTTACAATTTTAAGAGCCCCAAAATGATCTATAACCACCTTAAAAGGGAGGTATTTGAAAAAAGGACTTGGTAAATATGTCCCCTATATTAACGCAAAGAAATATTGCTTTAATTACTTCAAAGTTAATCCTTAACATTCCATAAATATGTGCCATAAAAACGTCTATGAAAGTAGTGCATAATCAGACACCACTCTATGAAAGGAACAACCTCGGTAAGATATAAAAAACCAATTATACTATTATTTCAAACACCACTCTATGAAAGCATAAAAAAACCAATTATACTAGTATTTCCTATTATTGTTTTAATTACTTCAAAGTTCATCCTTAACATTCCATAAATATGTGCCAGAAAAATGTCTATGAAAGTAGTGCATAATCGGACACCACTCTATGAAAGGAACATAGTGCATAATCAGACACCACTCTATGAAAGGAACAACCTCGGTAGGTTATAAAAAAACCAATTATACTACTATTTCAGACACCACTCCATGAAAGTATAAAAAACCAATTATACTAGTATTTCCTATGTTACTGCTTTACAGTGTTTCCTTTGCAACACATGGAGCAATTTCTAGTTATATTATTTTCTCAATTCCTATTAATCCAACATATATATAAACCCCTCCCAATACAACATGTATATAACATCCCTTAATCCCCCAATCCAACATATATATAACAACCCTTAACCCCCCACGGTGGGTGTCAATCTACTTACCTGTGTTGACATGATAAGACTAAGGTCAAGAGAATGGAAGAAAATTGCTCCACCTAACCACTGCCCATCTCTTTGACTCGAGGAAATCATCGGGAAGGTTCATTACGTGCGAGAGCATCTCTTAGCATAAAGACCTCATAACGCACTTCAAATGGATTTACGAGAAGTTATTTTTTCCGAATGAGCACAACCATGGTGGTTATGTAAAGATGAGGAAGAAAGCTTGTTATAAAGTGGGTATCTAATTTTCGACTCACGCACAACTTTAAATCATGGAGTCAATCCTCGTGATGGAGAAACCTTGTATCTGCATTTGTGGCAGTATGTTAGCATGCAAGGCCAAATACTAATTATAGGAATCTATCTCCAGGAAGAAAAACCATCGATCAACCTACAAGCTACACGTTTTCAAGGCTCTTTGTTCTTCAAGATCGCATTTATGTTCTCTATTCCCAACAATTGTTTTTTAGATTGGCTCGAGCTTTTACTTTCAATCGTTTTTGGATTTTGGTTATCCATCCTTTTATTGAGTTTGTTTATTTAGGGGTTTTATCTATAAAATTTGAGTGTCTCACGGGTTTCTCAGGGTATTGAATCTATTTATGCATTCAAAAATGTACTTCAAACAATAAAATATCACAATCTTATTTGAAATTGTATTGACAAATTATGGTGAAAAAGATTATTTCATCTATAAGTTAGACTATGTCATTTGTAACACTTTAAAGTACAGTGAAGTAATCAGATACAAGTGTCTTTTTAGACTCTTACTTAAAGAATTCAAAATGCAAATATTTTGATATATAAAATAATAAATTCAAAAAATAATAATAATAATAATATTGCCTAATTAAAATTTAAGATTATGATAAGATATTCACCTCTTTTAAGTTAATATTTTATTAAGTTTGATAGTATGGTAACTATTATAGAATTATCCAGACCTGCCTTCTAGTAACCTACCACCAAGAAAACCAAACCATTAGCAAAACAACAAGTTGTCAATCCAAAATTAAATAATGAGATAAATCCAAAACCTAACAGAGTTCTAAATGTTTCATGAAGCACCATGAAAGGTGTCAAAATAGAGCCTCGTAGTGCATATTAACCAAACTAAAATTACTAGCTAAACTTTGATTATCAAGGCTATCTATCTAGAGAAACATCATGAGCAAATTCATTAGAAATTTAAATAGATTTAGGGGCATCCACCTCAATGGGGTTAGTGTGCCCTTGACTATAACCTACTTGACCTGGAGCGGGAGCAAGCCAAGTTTGTATGTGCTTAATACAAGCACCTGTGTCTTGTTGATGGTGCACCACCTTGTCTAACATCAACATAATATCTTCTTTGTCCTCATTCTTCTCCATGATAGATTTTCCCAACAACATATTCATCCTCTAGTAGAGATCAATTATGAGCAAATATTGATTTTTCCTCCTTCTAGTATGAATAGAGTCAGGCATCCATTTCATAATATCCATCAAAATTTTAGAATTTGTGAGACAATGCTTTTCCATTGCAATATCAACTTCATATTCCCCGAGATCCACCTAAAGATGGATGGGAACTTGCTCTTGGAATAGGTGTGTAGACGTAGCCACCCTAACTCGAGCCAAAGAACCACCTATCTCCCCATGACTATTACTACCCATTTGCACTTGTGCATGTTTCCGAACCCTTGTCCCTAACCTTGGTGAACACATTGGTTTCCCATACTAGGTGATGTGCTAAGAGCTTGTGAAAATGATGAATATCAAAGCTCGCAAGAGCTGCAAATGTATGTAGTGGAGAAAGAAAGGTTTGCAATGTTTATTCATGGACAACGAGAGTAGGGAAGGTCAGCAAAGCAACATCGACAACATAGGAAACGACCATACATTTTGCATTCCCAAATACCTTAATGCTTTTGAATTCCAAGCCAATTTGTGTGCAATGAATACCCCCATCTCGACTAATAATTTATATGATGTTGCAAACCCAAAATCCACATGTAAGATTTACCTATGTGCAACTCAATAATGCATTTACTGTCTGAGTTCAAGGTACATACCATCCTTGAGAACTAATAAAACCTCAATCTCTCCCACATTGTGCATTGATAGTAGAGTAGGTACACATCACCCTCACCTATTGTGTGGGGGCGACGACCACCTTAACGCCTCCCACCTCACCCAATTTGGGTTATAATAACATATCTACTGATTTAATTATAATGGTTCATTTTAATTTTCAAATCCTAAATTCATTGTTAAATGAAAATAAAAATATAAGATTGAAGATATACGAGGTGATAAAACTATTGTATTGCCACTTCTTGGTAAATAAGAAATTATTTAAATTATTAGGTTGAATCGTTTAAAATATATATATGTTAAATGTTAACAAAAAATACTAACAAGGTCTTTTTAAATAACATGATTAATCAAACATGTCAAACACCTTCAACAATGTCAAACTTCTCCTTAGATGGAAGATAAAATAATAATATTAATCCAATCATTAAAAACATCATAAAAACCATTTTAGGTACACGGACACACACACACAAACAATTCGAGTGGGATTAATGGCCAAGAAGATGTGTTTCCTTTTTAAATAACATAATTAATCAAACATGTCAAACCCCTTCAACAATGTCAAACTTCTCCTTAGATGGAAGATAAAACAATAATATTAATCTAATCATTAAAAACATCATAAAACCATTTTAGGTACACGGACACACACACACACAAACAATTTGAGTGGGATTAATGGTCAAGAAGATGTGTTTCCTCTTAGGAGGTCACAATTTCAAATCCAAAGGGGGTAAAGTATGTGTGCCTCCTAGATTTCAGGAAGTAACAAGTTCAAATCTAGAGGGAGTTAGAGTATGCATGTCTTTGTAGACTTTACGAGTGAAATAGTTATGCATATATATAACTTTTAGCAATTTAAAGATATAATTTCATGTGATTTTGAATTCCAACTGCTATTGAAAGTCCATGAAAAATGTAAGTTTTCCCTTGGGATGTAAGGCATGGTAATGAAGTCATTTTGTTGTTATTTACTTTACAAAAACAATTTTTCAAAGTATATATATATATATATATATATATATATATATTGCAATTGAAGAAATAATTCATTGAATTTCTCTACAAAATTCAATTGCTTGTAAGCACATATACTTTGTGCAATTATCGGATGATCAAAGAATAACATTAATGGCATTGGCATATCTATTCGAAAATCTGAAATGGTAAACCATATGTTAAATTGAGCAAAGTATTTTCCTTCTTAAGTGGGATAATTTATAATTGAAGTCTTTAGTCTAGTGAACTTGCATAAATGTAAAAACTAGTCAACGTTGGCATGAGATAAATTTACTAGTGATATCTTTGCTAGGGAAATATAAGTAATTGTGAGATAAAGATGGGATATGCTTCGTGCTTTCTCCAGGAAATAAGGCCCGCATGGAATGAAGTTAAAGACATAGAGTTTAGAAGTAGATTGTTCATAAAAAGATAAGTTAAAGCATGTAATATAATAATACAACATATACATGAGATTGAAAAGAGTTGCATTTCATTGATAATAACAAAAAATGATCTTATACTCTTCATCTTGCTTTGAGAAGACTTATAAACAAGCCACCCTTCTAGAATTGCTTATTATTAATGGCAAACAATCATGACTATAATATTATATACCATAATATGACATCATGTGGACATCTCTCCAAAAAAGTAGTAGAGCCACTATGTAGGATAGTTTGAGTGGACCAACATGTTTTTCTCCTTTAGAAGTTTGATGAATGGACCAATCAATTTGGGATGTTGACTTAGCACCAATTATTCACTTATACTTGAGGGGCATGTTGTTCTCAGTAACAAGGCCAATGCATACCCTCATGATGTTCTCCATCATTACACTCTACTTTGCCATGGCATTAACAGTGATCATGCTAGTTAGTACCTACACATAAGCCAAGGAGGAATTGAATCCAATTAGCATATTATTTTATAAATGCTCATGTCACCAAACTTAATAGAACATAAATGCCAAAACTTATCAGTGAGGATACGGTGAGGTAGCTCAAAATGCTTGCTACTAGGTGGAGAGAGCAGAAACATTTCCCTTGGAAATAATTGCTCCATTGTTATTTTATTCATGGAAAAAATATCTAGTCCTTAAGCAATGTTTAGAGTAGTATAAATTTGTGTGTGGTAGAAATGGGGTTTCACTTTTACCTTGCCTTCCTTATTAAGTTGAATCTTGGTTGAAAGTTTAGCAAGCAACACCAAGTATAAGATATGAGGAATTACAGACAATGAATCTTCACATGTATTTTGTACTACAAGTGTGTTTTTCCCTCCCATGAAGATCTTATATGTGTACTCGTCCACAATTCTCTTGTTGTTTCTATTGTAAGAAACATACTATAGGCATAATACAAGGAGCTAAGGGTTTTGATGTTTGTTAAATACGTAAATTAGAAGATTCCAAGGATTTCATAGTATCAAAAAAATGCAAAAGAACAAGGGCGTGATTGATTACCTTGATGATAATGACATGGTTTGGGTGATCCACTGGTTTGTAGAGAATGATGTTACTCAAAAAAATGTCATCCACAACATCATTGTTTGAAATCTCTTTTAAACATAGAGTTTGTGGAGTTCACTTGTGCATCTCATTGTTGTTACTAAGGGATTGTTCTTCGGAATCATAGTCGATTATAGTGGGAAATAAAATTCCAGTAGAATCGGAGCAATGATAAATTTAGTAGCGAAAAAAATTGAAATTTTAAGGGCTTGAATGTTTAAGTCACAAACATTAAGACCCATATCAATTGAGAAGTCCATAAGCACCAACTTTGTCTTCGTTTTCCCACTCTTAAAGTCATCTCTTGTTATGTCATTTTAATTGCTAAATTCATAAAGCTTATTCATTATTGAAAGATTTGAAAGGAAATTAAAACAAATTCAAGAAGTGCCAAATTTACCTCTAATTGAGAGCCAAGAGCCCAGCAATAAGTGTTGAAGTGCACCAATTTTAACTTCAATTAAATACAATGAGCTAAGTTATGAGCTTTGATTAATATGTGCTTTTAAACCAAATATTTGTAAGACAAACTATGCTTAGATGCTACCTCCAAACTAAAAATACTTAAGCGTTTAAGTGATTATAGGCTAAAACGAATAGCAAGTGTTAGTTAGTGACCTAATATATTTTAGGCAATACCTTTAGGCCAAAATAAATTATGAAAGCAATTTAGGAAAATCAAATGTACAATCATATAACTCTAACTACTAAGGGTGAATACACTTATGAAAAATCAAAATGGGAATCCATGACCCTAATAAGGAATTCAAAGCATCATAAATGTCATAAAAGTACCAAATAAGTAAAAGGTGATATATAAAGCTAAGTGCCTTCAATGAAATGTCAATTAATTATATGGAAGGAGATTAATTATATGGAAGGAGATGTGTTGTAATTTTTTTTATTTTTTTTATTTTTTTTTGGCTACTTTCTTAGTTAATATATCATTCAATATATTATCAGAAATATAAAAATTATAATTATAGCATTATTATTATCATTGTTACGTTTTCCAATTCTTTATGGATAAGTAAATAATTTTTATTTTATTTTTCATTAAAGAGAGGATGAAAAATATCTTTATCAATTATTCATTTTTTTCCTACATGGAATACACATTTCAAGAACACTTTTTGGGCAATTTCCTTTGTATCGAGGATGATATGAAGAATAAATTGGAAAATTATAGTTTCAGAAACCTAACCTAGTAGAAACATCAAATAATATCCACAAATGCATCCATCTTGGAAATTTAACTTTGTGACATTTTCCTTATAATTCATAACACTTAATCAATCAAATTAACCTATTAAACTTTATCAATTATTATTTATTTATTTTTTACAACATGATTAGAAATTTGATTAAGTCTGCGCCCAAAATGCGGCAGGAAAACCGGGAAGTGTTTACATTCAGTACAAAGGCAAAAGATCTTCCATTAAGATCATATATGGAGTTTCAAAAATTATTATTATTACCCTACTATCTTGTTCGAACATTATGCAAAAAGTACTACAATTGTAAACTCTGCAGATTTTACCACAAAACATAATACATGTGTAAAATTTAGACATGATATAACTTCATGAAGGTTTATTTCTTCTATCTGCCTAAGATGGTAAGACCTTATATTCATAAGAAGGGTTGTCATGGGATGACTTGCAACCCTGTCAATCCATTAATTTCATAGTACCCTACTTCAAGCTAGCAAGCCCGATTTGCTTGAGCATCTGCTTCCTTATTTTGATACCGAAGAATGTGATAACATGTTTTTTGAGAGAAGGATTCCAGATTGGTTATCATTCTACAAAAAAAGAGAGATAATTGATTATTCAAGGGGATATATCCTTTTAGGAGATGATTGATTGTGATGAGGGAGTTGCCTACAATTACAATCGAAGAAGCCCCCATATCCTTCACCAATTAAAAACCAAATTAAACTCGTATATTTCAACAAAATTGTTCAATTTGAGACCTAGCCCCCAAACATACCTTGCTTCTTATGTTCCTTCTGAATTTTATAATCGCACATAATATTTTCCACTAAATTAAATCTTAAATATAATAATGTTTTTAAATAAATTAAAAATAATAAAAAAACAAAACCCAAAAAACCTAATTCGTAAGCACCTGGAAAAATGAAAAATGCTTTGAGCAACTTTAATGGGACAATTTCCTCGTGTATACATCTAATTAGTTGGATTGGATGGTGCTCCATAAATGAGTAAAAAACAAGCAACCTCGAAAGATGGAACCCACCATTTTTCTTCCACTCACTTCAATGGTGTAAATGGACCACAACCCCACATTTTCCAACATAATGATGTTATCATTTGTTTTTTAATTCCCACAAGTCATTATTCACATCTTTGTCTTAACTAACACAATTTAAATAACAATAAATAACTTTAGGTAACATCGAGTACTTTATTATCTTCACACTTCACATCAAAGTACTTTTCAATGGAACTCCTTTCCCAATAGCACACTCCAAAATTGCTTAGACATCATGCCATCTATTTAGTTGTTCCAACGGCTGAGCATGACCGCTCTTTGTCATATAGAGCTTGCCATATCTAAGGAAATAATTTACATTTTTATTTAGGATGAAATGTCTATGTAACGCAATTAGGATTCGTTAGATTGTGTGATACGAAGGTGGCGAGTAGTGAAACAAAGCTAGAGATATTATTTTCCAATTTTAATGGAGAGATATTATTGGTGAGGTTTTGGATTTTTTTTAATATATTGTGTTAAGTTTACTTTTGGTTAAGTTATAGTTATATATATATGGAGTTTATAATTTTCGGAGATCGGTGACTATTATTTTTATGAAATATTTGTATTTAGTAGTTCTATTTAAAGATATCATTTCTTGCAGGTTTAATCATGGAGCTTAACCTCAAGGGAGTTAAGTATGTAAGAAGTTAGGCTCCATGGTTGAGCTTGCAAGAAGTGATTTCTTTGGATAAATACTTGGTACAAATATTTCATGGAAGTAATAGTCATTGATTTCCAAAAATTATGAACCTCTTAACAACAAACATACTACATTCAAAACAAATATATTATTATAATGATTTTAAATTTTCTTTTAATATTATGAAGAAAAATATCTCAAATTTTCTTGGAATATATATATATATATATATATATATATATATATATATTCAAAAAAATTGAAGATATTTTTCTTCATTTCTAAATTAATATTGAGAGGAAATTTAAAGTAATTATAATAATATATTGTTGTGAATTTAATATGATGATGATGATAATGGTTAACGTCCACTGAGACCAATCTTTGGTCTATCGAACCTAAAGAAAAGAGTTATTTAGTTTGATTTAAGATTTTATTCCTATGCTCGAAAAGCTTGGAGAGAAGCCTCCCGGGCTCACTATAATTTTGACATCTTAAAAGGCTAGGAAGGTCAATATTGCAACAAAGATTATGAAATTGAGCTCTAATGTGGTTGTATGTGGGGCACTCTAAGAAGAAGTGATTTTCATCCTCGATGTTCATATTCTCACAGAGATGGTAGATCCTTTCCATCCATGGTTATATAAAATTTTAATTTAATTAATAAGAATGATAGTTATTTTTCTCAACTACTTTAAATAAACTTAATTAACAATAACAATAATACTATTGTAAATAACACTATTAAAATTAAAATAAATAAATAAATAAAATTATATTTAAAAACACTTCTTAGTTTAGTTGGATAGCTTAGAAGTCACTAATGTACATATAAGTACTATGTGTGGGGTTAAGACATATATCAAAGTCAATCCACATTTATGTATATAATGTACATTAATGTACAATGTGAGTGTATTAAATAAATTATTATAAATTTGAGTTGAATAAAAATTGTGACATTTTTGTTTGTTAGTATGTTTATTATTTGTCAGAAAAGTTTGTGGTCTAAGAAACCATGACTCATGGGTATTTAAGTTGTCAAAATCACTTAGGGATATTACTTGTCTTAGGCCACGACAATCCTTACCATAGCTAGATTTTTTTGGTGGTTCTTCTTGATTATTACAAGTTTCATACCTTGACTTCCTTAAAGAATGAAATCCTTGGATTCCAATCATGTTAGTGGGAATTAACTAACAAAAAAACCAAAAACAAAATTATAGTTGGCAAACTAATATTTTTCCCTTAAAATTTGGCAAAAATCATTTTAAATTGATGGATTGTAAATTTTAAATGTTATCATTGCATAATCTAATTATAATGTGTGTATTTGAGGGTGTTGGCTCCATTTTTGCATTAAAAACAATAATTTCATTAATTCACAATTGTAATTTTAACCAAATTGCTCCACTTGATTATGTTGATGTCAAACTTAAAATTTTAAAACATTTAGTTGTCTTCCAAACAAAAGCTATCCTCCACATTAATAAAGTAAATTGATATTGATATTCACCTTCATATTTATGTAAACACATTACCTTAGTAAGTCTAAACATCTAAACTATTAACTAAGTATGTATAGGTGTGGTGGGAGCAGGAGGGGTGATCCTTTGCCCCATTGAAAAAATTGAGATTCAATATGCTTTGGGTTTGGGCGTTGCAACCAATAACGACGTTGAATTCCTAGCTCTCTTGAAAGGCTTGGAACTAGCAATCGAAAAGAAAAACCTGAAAATGGTGCTATTTGGAGATTCATTAATTGTAATCTGGCGAGTATGGGAAGCAAAAGGATTACAAAACAATAGTCTCTCCCCCATATTGCAAAGGATTTCTACTTAGCTTTAGCAATTTGAACAAATTAAATTCTTCCATGAGGTACATGAACCCTATAGCAGATGCATTGGCTAACAATGGAACAAGATTTGACCAAGGCTCCTTAGAATTGAATAATAGACCTTTAATAAACTCCCTGTTGCCATGCCCCCCCCATATGGAAAATAAGTATTATTCAATGGCACTAAATGTCGTTCAAGTGAATTGGATCACGAGGAAATAATGCAAGCGAATATATGGAATGTGAAGGCTACGGCCTGTCTTTCGACGAAGCCTTGCATGGATCGACAACAGACATTTACTCTCAAGTCTTGGATATCACCATTTTAGTACTCCTGTCCAAATTGCACTCACAGACGACATACGATTCCTGCTCAAACAACACATATGTGTCTAGAGACCCTTCCAATTAACATTGACAGATGGATTTTTAAAGGGCCGAGAACAATGACTCTAAGACCTCATTCAATTCCTCTTAGGTTGGCGTTAATCCCCCAACCTCTTTGTATCAACTTGCACTCTCAACAAGAATTTAATCGAAGCAAATCTCAAATGGACAAACTAATCCTGTAATTAAATGATTTAAGGAGGATATGGCAAGTTTGGTGCCAGGCTCATTGATATGCACTTCCCTTGCAAGAATAACAAAATCCCAGAAATACGAAACAATATTGCCAGATACAGAGAAATATCACATGAATTGAGACAATTTGCAAATATATTTTGTTATTCAGAAGCAGAATACAATGTTCACTTGCATATTTGAGGGGGAAACCTCCAACAGAGAAAATCTCAATTATAATAAAACTCGATGATTCTTCCCTTGCTATCTAAGACTATATATAGCTTTGTGACATCTAAATCCCTAACTACTAGTGGTCCCTTGCATAATACAGGTTAACCACTTTATTTAATAACTATGTCCCGTTTATAACTAAGTGTGGTCTCTTTTCTATAATGCGGGTCAACCACTTGCAACTATTATTAATGTGGAGAACTACTTATGAGCTTTATTGACTCAATTAACTAACTATGACTCTAACTATGCCCCTTGGGCTTATTACATAAATAAAGGGATTAGGGTTGGACCCTAACATGCCCTCCCCCATCAAAATCAGCCTTTTCCTCAAGGCTAAAGCTGTGGAAATTGATGGAGAAAAGTGGTTGGTTCCCATGTCGCATCTTCTGGAGAGGTTTCTTTCCACTTGATGATGACTTCCTTGATTGTACGACCTCGAAGGTGTCTTTCGCGAGTATTGAGGACATGTTCAGGTCGGGGCCAAAGTGAAAATTCCTCATCCAATTCTGGCAGACTTGTTTGAACCCTGCAATTGTTCCCCACAACTTTCTTGAGGCATGATACATCGAATACTAGGTGGATTTTTGAAGTAGTCGGCAGGACCAGTTTGTAAGCGACTGCTCCTATACACTGAAGTACCTGATAATGCCCATAGAATTTTAGTGCTAGTTTCTGGCAACCCTTTTCTTTGAGAGAATTCTACTTATAAGGTTGGAATCGCAGGAACACCTCGTCACCTACATGAAATGACCTCTACGAATGGTCTTGGTTGGAATGTTGCTTCATTCTATTCTAAGCTTGATGTAGATTATCTTTGAGATGAGCGATCATAGTGGCATAATTTTGCAGGAGCTTATCATCTGTTTGTACTTTGGAAGAGTCAGGGATATAAGAATTTGGTGAAGGTGAGAATTGGACATACATTGCCTCATATGGTGTTATCTTGATGCCTTCATGATAATAAGTATTATACCCCCATTCAGCCAAAGGAAACCATTATACCCATTGATGTTGCTTGCTTAAAGAGAAGTACCAGAGATAGGTATCCAAACATTTGTTGATTGTTCTTGTTTGACCATCGGTTTGGGGATGATAATTTGTACTCAGTTGGAGTTGTGTGCCATGTAACTTGAAAGTTTCTACCAAAATTTGCTAGTGAAAATCAGGTCTCGATCAGACACAATGGAAGTCAACATGCCATGTAGTTTGAATATTTAGCACATGAAAACTCGAGCCACCAATATTGGGGTAAATGGGTGGGGTAGACCACAAAAATGAACATATTTGGAAAGTTTTTCAACAACCACCATGATGATTGATTTTTTGCCTGACTTTGGGAGACCTGTAATGAAATCCATAGAAACATCTATCCAGGCGGAAGCAGGGAGTGGCAAGGGTTGTAAGGTTCCCAATAGCTTGATTGTTTCCCCTTTGTTGCACTAGCATACATCACATTCAACTACAAAAGTAAGAATGTTGCTCTTCATGCCAGTCCAAAAGAAAGAGAAGCGTGTTCGTGCATAAGTCTTCTAAATCCTGAATTTCCTACAACTAGAGATGAGTGTATCTATTCCAAGATGCGGTTTTTTAGGGTGGAGGTCGGGGATAGCACTATCTAATCCTTTAGTGAAGAACCTCATCCTTCCAAGAGTACTGCTCTGAGAAATTACGATCTTCTCGTAATTTATTAATGAGATGGGATAGAGAGGGGTGGAGAACCATTTAGGATGGAGTTCTTCAATCCAATCTGGTATGGGTAGAGAGAGGGATAAAAGGGTGATCTCGTCCTCAAATTGGCATGATAAGGCATCGACTACTACATTTTCATGCCCCTTCTTGTAAATTATCTCATAATCATATCCCCACATTTTTTTCGAACCATTTATTTTATTGTGGAAATGATAGGCGTTGCTCGATGAAATATTTTAGGCTATGAGGGTCAATGTGGATTTGGAAATGATGCCCCAATAAGTATGGTCGTCAAGTATCTACTGCATGTAAGATGGCCTCATTTCTTTCTCATATGTATATTGACCCATATGCTCGCCATTGAGTTGTTGACTTGTGAAATCCAATGGTCTACCTTCATGCATTAATACTGCACAGCCCATATTACCTAAAGCATCACATTCAACCACAAAAGGTTTTGTAAAGTCTGGCAGAGCCAATACTAGAGTGGAGCACATGACCTGTTTGAGAGCCAAGAAATATTGTTGAACTCTGTCAATCCAAAGAAATGAATGTTTCTTAACAAAATTAGTGAGGGGTCAGGAAATGAATCCATAATTACCAACAAATTTGTGATAGTAACCTATGAGACTCAAGAATCCCATTAAAATCTTCAAGGTGTTTGGTTGGGGCCAATCTTGCATTGCCTAAGTCTTTTTTTAATCAACCCTCGCTCCTTTGAAACCCACAATGTATCCCAAATACTTAACTTATTCCATGTCAAAGGAACATTTATATAATTTGACAGATAGTTTATGATCTTTGAGCAGTTTTAATACCTAGTCAACATGTTGAAGGTGAGTGTCCCATGTTATGTTGTAGCTGAGAATATCGTCAAAAAACACCAGGAAATTTTTTTTGAGATATGGTTTCAGAAGGTGGTTCATAAGGCTCTGAAAAGAGGATGGGGAATTGCATAGACCAGGAATTCATAATGGCCTTCATGAGTTTGGAAGGTTGTCTCGGGAATGTCAACTTCCTTCATCTGTATTTGGTGATAGCTTGAGCAAAGGTACAAATTGGTAAAAAATTTGGCACCATGTAGTTCATCAAGTAGATCATCAACTACTGGGATATGACATTTTCCTTGATAGTGAGCTCGTTAAAGGCCCTAAATTCTAGACACATGCTCCATTCACCGTATTTCTTTAGAACCATGACCACTTGAGATGAATAAGGGCTAGTGTTGGGAAGAATAACACCAGCTTCGAGGAGTTCCTTCATGATTTTTTTCAATTTAATTCTTTTATGCAAAAGGATATTAGTAGGGGTAGACATTTAGAGGTTAGGTACTCGAGAGAAAAGGGATGTTATGATCATGTTCACCCCTAGGGGGTGGGAACTCCTTAGGTCTTTCAAAGATTCGTTGGTGGTGATCTATTACTTGTTGCATATCGGGATGAATGTGAGGAGGATTGGATTCAATGACATTGATGGAATTAAATTGTGGTATTATCCCATGATGGCCCTTTTTTAGAAACATTTCCATTTGATAGTTGATGATAGTAGGAGCACCTGTCTGGAGTCCCTGCATTGTATGAGTGTGGTCGTTTTGCTTAAAAATCATATATAACTCCTTGAATTACATAGGGCCCAATATGAAAAACTAGTCAACACCAAGGACAATGTTAGAACCACCCATTTCAACACAAAACATGTGGGTTTTGAGGTGATAATCCATTTGAAGCTTAATATTTTCACAATGTACTTCACATTTCATGATCCCCCCATAAAATATAAGGACTTGGAAATTAGATACCACCCTAATAAAACAATGAATGACATCTACTACTCTTTTACGGAAAAATTTATGTGTGTTTCCACTATCAATCAACACCACTACTGGTCGATGTTTAATAAAACCTCGAATTTTGAGAGTCCGAGGAGAATAAATGTTGGTCACGGCATGGAGTGAGATAACCTATTCATCAGGCGTAGCTATAGTATTATTATTTATGGCTATTAGGGGTTCACCCTCTTCCTCCTCAGGCACATCAGTGGATGGAGCTTCATCGGTGGAGATATTTTCAATAGCGTCGATTTGAAAGAATTTTGGTTCCTTGCAATTATGTCCCAAGGATTATTTCTCATCACATTAGTAGCAGATTCCTTGTTTCCTTCTTTCAGACATTTCTAATGATGACACCTTTTGAACCTTAAGTGTTTTGGTGGGGCCCGTAGCCAAGGTGGGACGTGCCTGTGTGACTGTTGGACACCTAATCCTCTATGGGTAGGTGTGGAAGGCGAAGAATCACAAAGGATTCCAAGTGACCTTGGAAGATGAATCCAAGGGTCACCTCATTGTAATATAAATGTACATAATATCAATGATAATATGAGCAACAAATGCTTATCTTTCTCTTTGTGTGTTTTATCTTCTCATGCACCATGTGTGTGTTTAACGTGGTATCAGAGCGCAGGCCAGGCCCTGGCATCTTAACATTCTGTCAGCTCCATTTTTAGCTATTCAGCCTATTTTTTTACAGAATTGACGCCTCTGCACCTTGAATGTGTTTTATTTCATTTACCTAACTGCAGTTGCGCTTGAATGCATTTACCTAATTGTGAGTTTCAATGCCCCTCGATGCATTGAAAGGTCTGCTTCCACCACTTCACTTTTCAGGAGGCACTGTGACTAAATTATCACATCCATAAACCTTACCCTGTAACCCATTGCACGCCTTGAGCTCAAAGAATGAGATGATGATAGCCCACTGATTCCTCTTATCATGACGCGAAATGGCGATATCAACAGAGGAAGCGTTAATAACACATTGTCAGAGAAGTTAATTTCTTTCCCTCCTGCTATATTCCTGGTAATCCATAGTAGAAATAAAACGGTCGTTTCCTTCTTCCTGCTGCGAGGATATGCAGTAATGTAGATGGAGGCAGGGCTTTTCCTTCTTGATATTGTGGGAATACGCAGTAATGAAGGTGGATGCGGGGGTTTTCCCTACTCCTACTGTGGGAATATGCAGTGGTGGAGTTGGATGCGGAGGAAAACCCAATCACAAATTCACGATGATGTGAGAATATGCAGTGTTGTTGTTTGAGCTCAAGATCGTGCAAAAATCTCGGAATACATTCAAAACTGCAGCCGAGTCACAGAAATCAGAGTATCAGGGTGAGAAACGGTGCATCTCTCGGTGAAAAATAGTGCATTTTATGCGTTCTTTTGTCCTTGGTCATGCAATCGACGGAAAGACGTTAGAATTTGAGAAATGATAACGCTAAGTTCCAGTGTTTGTGTAATTTGGCCGCAACTCTTCAAAGAGGTAAGGCTGTTTTTCGAGATATAAAGGATTATTTTCTGCTGGAGATTGCTTTTATTTTTTGATTAAGCTCAAAAGACTCTGCGGAACGGGCAAGTTGTTTATGCATATAAATTTGTGATAATTTCTCGTATATATCTGTAAAGATGGGCAATGTAGGTGACATATAAAAGTTTGTACATAAAAGCTTTATATAGGAACTCGTGCAATTTTACGGAGATATTTGTATAACTTATCAAATATATAGAATCTTTGAAAACCTTTGGTCTAAAATTTGTGCGGCATATTTGTAGCATTTTGCTGTGCATAGAGGTAATATGAGAAAGAATTTATAAGATTTGAATGAAAATTTGGCCAACTGTGAGTTGTAAGGCCGGTAAGATATCTTTACAGTTAAAGCTTTGCACAGAAAACCTTGCAATGGTTTTTTTGGGGACTGAGTTATAAGGGCCATGTTCATGCTACCCTTTGCAAGTAGTATGTCGTATGGTGGTTCTTCTATTTGCATTGAAAGCTTGACTATTATGACAAATAACAAATTATAATTGTATATACTTTGTGTTAATAAGTTGAAACTCGTGGAAATGCTGGAAGTAGTTCCAGAAAGTATCATTTAAGGAGTGAGACAGGGTGGTATAATAATTTTTTTATTCCAGATCGTGAGTTTTTTTTCTGCACTTTATACAAAAGCAGTCTTTTGTAAAGGAGAGAAGACATTTGTATTGAATTCCTGCACATTGGTTGGTGTTGTTGCAATTTTTTTGAAATGGATCAAATGGGTAATATATTAGAATTATTGAATATTTTAATACATGCCAATGTTGATGGGATGGTAAACTTCAACAAAGACACTCTCTTTGACATTCGTACCTGCCTACATAATGCACAAGAGAAGATTGATTTTTTGCAGCTTGAATCTCAGCTTCAGCAAGCATAGTTACTACAGCAGAGTCATCATTTTGAACTTGTTTCTGTTCAGAAAATTGAAATAGACTCCTATAAACAGCAAGTCAGTAATGTTGTAGTCGATTCACATTCAGTTCCTTGTACAAGAGCAGACTTACATGCAGATGCAACAACTCATCCTACACCTCCCAAGCCCATCATCAGACCTTGGGAAGATCTTGTCTTGGATATGACAAGGATGTGTCCTTTCATATTCTGGACTACTCCAAGCCCATTAAATTTCAGAGTGCCAGATTTCTTCATGACAGTTCACATTCAGTTGTTCCAAATCCTACTCCTCTTCCACAGCAACAACAACAACAGATTGAAAAATGCCAACACTGTGATTGAGTTGGCCATATGAAGGATCATTGTTTTGATCTTCACCCATGCAAGCATTGTGGTCGGCACACCCATTCTTCACACAGATGCTTCAAAAATAAGCCTCCTACAAGAACAAAGATTCATCTTGGATGGATCGCTTCTTGGAAATCGGCATCAACAGCCAAGAATATGTTTAAGTCGCAACTTGTTCTAGAATATTGAACAATCTTGCAGTTGAGTTTTCTCCATCATCTCACCTTGTACCTGACAAGGGGAAAATGGTGGTCATCTACAAGCTTCAAAGCCACATCAAGTGAGCCTGAGCCACAATCTCTCATTCTAGATTCAGAGTTGTAGCTAGAGACACAACAGTTCAAGCGATCCTGAGCCACATTTCGTCATTCCAGATTCAGAGTTGTAGCCAGAGACACAGATGCCCGTGAGAAAGCCTTTGGTTGGTGGACAGCCTTAAACCATCTGTGTGAGGTTGATATTATTCCTCTTTCAAAACACTTCCTCTAGCAGAAGACTTCAGCTTCTTGCCAGTTTTGGTTGAGTTCCAGGAAATGCATTAAGTATTCCAGTGTTGGTGGTCATCCTTAAACCATCACAGGTTGTAGACCTCCCTTCTTTTAGGTTGAAGGTCTCCCTCTTTAAATATGAGGGACGCTTCCTCTAGAAGAAGCCCTTAGCTTCTTGCCATATTTGGAAGATTTCTGGGAACTGCTATAAGCGTTGTGTTCTAGTGTTGGTGGTCATCCTTAAACCACCTCTTTATACCAACATTTCAGAGAGCCGATTCAACCTAAGTGTTGCCATGCATATTTTGCAGATTTGTATTACAACTCTCTTCTTGGACTCACACATACCCCTTCGGGTTAAGGGGGGGATGCTGGACACCTAATCCTCTATGGGTAGGTGTGGAAGGTGAAGAGTCACAAAGGAGTCTAAGTGACCTTGGAAGATGAATCCAAGGGTCACCTCATTATATTATAAATGTACATCATATCAATGGTAATATACAATGAATTCTTATCTTTCTATTTGTGTGTTTTATATTCTCATACACCATGTGTGTGTTTAACAGTGACGAAATTTGGACGATTGGATTGGGAATTTAAAGCGACTTCTACCTCTCAGGCCTTGTTGCATGCTTCCAACCAAGTAGTTGGGTGATGCAATTGGACATGGGCTTTGATGGCTTCTTTTAGACCACTAATGAAACATTCCAAGTAAAAGGCATATTTTAGTCCTTTATTCTAGATGACCAATTATTAAAAGGCTGCAATGTTTTCTCATACTGTAGCCAAATTCCTGAACTTAGTGAGACGACCCAAAAAGTGAGATTCCTGATCAAAGCAGTCACAAATGGATTTTGAGAACATGTTCTAAGTTGGCCCCCATAGATAGCATTTATTATGCCACTACCACTGCTCTTGGTCCAAGTAAAGATATCCCACATGTATTTCAGTTTCGTCATCTATATTATTAAGGTGGAAATATTAATCCATTTGTGTCGCCCATACTGTCAGGTTAGAGCCATCAAATGTAGAAAATTCGGGGCCTAACGGCTGCCGCCTTATTACTCCAAAATAGTTAAATGCCCTTTCCCATAACCATACATTCAACAACTGGAAAAATAAATTTTGTTGAAAACACAAATTCTGGAAATTTTTCAGAATGCTGTAAATGCAGAAATAAAATAACAGCAGTAACAAACAGTCATTCAACACATCATAACTCAGAAATTTTTGGTCAAGGTGACCCTGGAAAAACCCCTTACAACTCTTGGGGAAAACCAGTCTGGAAGCTTCTCATTTATTTCTGAAAAATGCTTTTACAGTGAGCAGTAATACACAGAAAATTACAGCAAACACAAAAATCACTTATCTTGACTTTCGTGCCACCCTCCACCTCGAAAAACGTGCCAAACAGCAAACAGAAATATTTCAGAGAAATTACAGCATTAAATGCTGTCTTAGCTGCCTCGAAAAACGTGCCAGGAATGACCGTACGGGCATGCGAGTTAAATACGGATAGAACCCGACGGCCCCTTTCTCGGACCTTGTGTGAGAAAATTACGCGCGAAAACCAGGGAACTTAACTTCTTTGTTCCCGGCTCTCGAAAGCGATCTTTGCCCCTCTCTCGCAGGTGCAAATGCGTACGGACTTTACCTTGCTGGTTAATGTGCCCGATAAGCTTCTGGCTGTCTGGTTTTCCGGTAGCTTAGGAAGTGTGCTCTCTTCTTGTACGGACTTATTGTCACGCTAGCACTCTCCTCTGCTCGAAATACTCTTCGACTCCCTCTCCTCCTCTCTCAATACGCTCCTTGAATGAATGACCTTTTCCTCCTTTTCCTCCTTTAACCTAACCCTAAGTGACTTTTGGGAATCCCTAAATCCAATGGTTGAGATAGATTGAGATCTAGGGCTGAGATTAAATGCTCATTTAAATCTCACTTTCTATTTTTTAATTCACCCCACTTTAATAAAGACCCACTTAGTCTTTTATTTCCAAAGTCACTTTTTCCTTTCTAATTTTATATTGACTTTGTTTAAAGTCACTTTAACTTTAGTAACTTTATCACTTAAAGTCACTTTAAAATTAGATTTGACTTTATAACTTTATAAAGTCACTTTAGTAACTTTATCACTTAAGTCACTTTTAAATTAGATTTAACTTTATAAAAATTTATAAAGTTACTTTAGGAAAAAAATTAAATTCTTTTGGACACTTTTCCCTAGGCCAAAGATCAAAGCCTTAGGGAACCACCTGTCCTCCGGTACCAAATTTCAACACTCCCTCTTACCGAGGAAGGTGTTCCTCACCACTCCCATCTTGTCTCTGAAGTAGACATGCTTGCCCCGTGGTAAGGCTTTGGTAAGAATATCTGCAACCTGCTCATCAGTGGGAATATACTCAAGCTTTACAGCTCCCTTCTGAACATAGTCTCTGATGAAATGATATTTGATCCCGATATGCTTTGACCTGTCATGAAATACTGGATTCTCCGTGAGTTTAATGCAACTCTGATTATCACAGTAAATCACTGAAGGTCTCAACGACTGACCAAATAAGCCAAACAACATCTTACGAAGCCAGATGGCCTCACAACTAGCTAGACTGGCTACCATATACTCTGCTTCCGCTGAAGTCAATGCTACTGACTGCTGCTTCCGGCTGAACCATGACACCACTGCCGAACCCAACCCAAAACAGCACCCTGAAGTGCTCTTCCTATCAGAAGCACAACCTGCCCAATCAGAATCAGTGTAACCTGCCAATCTCACTCCATCCCCCTGCCTGTAGTCCAGACCATAATCCACTGTTCCCTGCAAGTACCGCAAAATGTGTTTTGCAGCCACCCAGTGAACCTTTCTAGGCTCACACATAAACTGACTCATCGTGTTGACTGCAAAACAAATATCTGGTCTAGTGTTGACCAACTACATCAAGGAACCAATCAGCTGCCTGTACAATGTGGGATCCACCAACTCGGAATCCGAAGCATGAAGCTTCTTCCAGTTGGTGATCATCGGTGTCGACATGGGTCTACAATCCTCCATGTGAAATCTGCCAAGGATGTCCACAATATACTTCCCCTGTCCCAGGAAGAAATGCCCCTCCTCCTGCCACACCTCCAAACCCAAAAAGTAATGCATCAAGCCAATGTCCTTCATCTCAAACTCCGTCGCAAGATCTCTCTTGCAGTGCTCTATGAGTCTCTCTGCACCTGTAATGACTAAGTCATCCACATACAGCACCAGAATGAGAGGCTCCTCACCTATAACAATATAGTAAAGGTTCGGATCTGCCTCACTCTTTGTGAAACCCATCTTCTGCAAGTAAGTATCTATCCTGGAGTACCAAGCTCTGGGAGCTTGCTTCAGGCCATAAAGGGCCTTCTTCAGTCTGCACACATGGGACTCCTTCCCATGCACCTCAAAGCCCTGTGGCTGCTCAATGTACACCTCCTCCTGTATGAAGCCATTGAAAAATGCGGTCTTCACATCCATCTGGTGGATCTTCCAACCCATCTCTGCTGCTATCGATATAATGGAGCGGATCGAAGTATATCGAGCCACGGGAGCGAAGGTCTCCTCATAATCAACTCCCTCTACCTGGGAGAACCCTCTAGCCACAAACCTCGCTTTGAATTTCTCAATGCTGCCATCTGCGGCATGCTTTACCTTGTAAAGCCATCTGGAAGTAACCACGGATTTGCCCTCAGGCCTCGGCACCACCTCCCAAACATCATTCTTCATGATAGAAGAATACTCCTCCTGCATGGCCTCTCTCCAGACCTGCTGGCTAACTACCTCCTCATAGCTAGAAGGCTCAGAGTCAAGGATGCTGGTAGCCATTACCATATAGCTACAAAACCTCTCAGGTGGTCTGCTCTCTCTGACCGGCCTCTTAGGCTCAGCAACAGATGTGGCATCTCTCAAGGTGTCCTGAAGCCACTTGGGCTTCCTCTTCCCTGAGTGCACTTCTCCCGCAGGAGAATAAAACTCCTCCTCCTCAACATCAGGAGCCTGAACTCCTGACTGTCTGTCTGCTGTCCTCCTGCCTGCACCTGAACCTGTAGATGCTGAGGTACCGTGTGAACTGTCCATCGGTGGACTCCCCAGTGAACTGCTCTGTGGACTGCTCTGCGTGCTGCCCATAGCACCACCCCTCGACTCTGCGAGCCACTCCCCAACGCGGACTGACATCGTGTGGGTCTTCACCTCCAGGATCCTCACGATCCACCTTGCCTGCCCCGGATCCACTGCCGGCCCGGCTTCCGGCTGGCTGGCGAGGGGTCAAAGGATCCGGATATAACTCCGTGGGTGTTTACGGTATTTTGTCCTCCTCGAACTTCACATCACGCCTGACAACAACTTTCCTCTGTGCAGGAATGTAAATCCGAAAGGCCTTTGAGGTCTCACTGTAGCCCACAAAGATACCCTTCTCTGCGGTGGGCTCTAGTTTGGTCCTCTTCTCCTTGGGTATGTAGGAGTATGTCATGCACCCAAAGATACGAAGATGACCCATATCAGGCTTCTTCCCAGAAAAAGCCTCCTCAGGAGTCATGTGCCCCAAGGCACGATGCGGACTCCTGTTCTGCAAGTAAACAGCTGTGTTGCAGGCCTCTGCCCACAAAAACAATGGCAACCCCTGATCATGTAACATGGCTTTAGCAGCCCCTCCGATGGATCTGTTCTTCCTCTCCGCAACCCCGTTCTGCTGGGGGTTGTAAGGAACAGTGAACTCCCTCCTAATGCCTGCCTCCGCACAATAGTCAACAAACTCTCCGAGGGTGTACTCTCCTCCATTGTCCGACCTCAGGGACTTGATCTTCCGACTTGTCTGTGTCTCCACAACAGCTCTGAACTCCTAAAACCGCTTGAAGACCTCACTCTTGGTCTTCAAGAAATAAATCCAGGTCCTCCTGGAGTGATCATCAATGAATAAAACATAGTACTCATATCCACTCGAGGAAACATGAGACATCCGATCGCTCACATCGGAATGAATCAAATCAAGTATCCCAGTCGCTCTGCTGTCACTGCTGGGAAAAGGGGATTTGGCAAACTTGCCCATCGCACATCCTCTGCAAGTATCAAAGTGATCAGTACTGAAATCTGGCACACCTGTAGTGATCTCCCGCAAAGTCCTCGAGGCTCCATGATACAAGTGCCCCATCCTGCGGTGCCAAATCTCACAGCACTCGGAAGCGCTGGCTACTGTCGGTACTACGCTGTTACCAAGGGGCCCGAAATGCAAACTTGTACACCTTTGCATGGCGTACACCTATCACTCTAGCTGAATCAGCTGGAGTGCCCCTGGGATACATCAACACCTGTCCTCCCCCTAATAGTATCTCATATCCTCTGTCCTCCAAAGCTGAGACGGATATGAGGTTCTTCCTCATCCCTGGCACATAAAGAACATCTGACACCTTCAAGGGAGGTTTGGACTCCCTATGAAATGTCAATGTTCCCACACCGACTGCTCTAACAACTCTGTCATCACCGAGTACTACCTCTACATCAGTGCCACTCTCTGAAAGCTCTGAGAAGTACTCACGGACTCCTGTCATGTGACGTGAAGCCCCCCTGTCCACATTATCGTCCAACAAGAATGCTCAGCTAATCGAAATGGATCTCCTACGAACTGTGTGGCGGTACTCCTGCTAGAACTCACACGCGGTAGACAGACTCTCGGTGGCGATGCCAAAGTCCTCGGCCTACTGCTTGGAAAGGCTGCCATGCTCTAGTTCTTCCCCTTCTTCTTCTTCTTCTCAGGACACACAACTGCATAGTGTCCCATCTTCTGACAATTCCAACACTTCACCTTGGAATAGTCCTTCTGTGTGTTACCCTGTTTACCTTTACCTTTGCCTTTGCCCCCACCATTGCTTGTGGAAGTCTGCTTCTTCCCTTTGCCTTTCTTGCCTCCTGCCAACAGTGCTACATCCTCATCCTGCTCAACTGGCTTGGCTGCCCCAAGCTGACCTTTCCTGATCTCTGTCTGAATGCAATCATCCCAAAACCTCTCCCATGTGGGAAGGGTCTCACGTGCACAAACTCCATCGGCAAAGTTCATCCATGAACGGGGGAGGCCATTCACTGCAATCCGCACCAACTCAGTGGGTGGAATGGCCTCTCCAATCGCTGCCAACTCATCTCTCACATTAGTAATCTTAGTGAGATATCCAGCTGCACTATCATTGCCCATCTTAATGGTCTTCATCTTCTCCTTCAGGACCATTTTCCGGTTCTCATTGGTACTCTGGTAGAGATTGGACAATGTTGTCCACATCTCATGAACATTTCTCTTTCCTCTCACATGAGGAATGCAATGGTCTTTGATTCCGTCTAGAATCAACCTCTTACCCTTGTTGTTCTTTTTATTATATGCTGCCAACTGAGTAGCATCAGTAGGCACATTCACAGGGTTTTGTGTGGTATGTACCATAATGTCCCAGACTTCTGCCTCCTCAAAGATACTCTGCATTCTCTCCTTCCAAATGCTGTAGTTGGAATGCCCATCCAACCTATCCTCCACCCTCGGTCCCAATGACATCCTGCTGTCCTAAAACTGAAAAATAACACTGCTGTAGTAAAGGTAAAAATCTGCTGTTTGTGAAAAATCAGCTTGCTGGAATTTTCTGAGTGAAAAATCAGCAAGCTATAATTTTCTTCCTTGCTGTCCCAAACTGCCCTTCAGCACTCAAGCTCCGATACCATGTAGAAAATTCTATTTCCCACCCCGGTTTTCAGTTTTCGCCTTATTACTCCAAAATCGTTAAATGCCCTTTCCCATAACCATACATTCAACAACTGGAAAAATAAATTTTGCTGAAAACACAAATTTTGGAAATTTTTCAGAATGCTGTAAATGCAGAAATAAAATAACAGCAGTAACAAACAGTCATTCAACACATAACAGCAGTAACAAACAGTCATTCAACTCAGAAATTTTTGGTCAAGGTGACCCTGGAAAAACCCCCTACAACTCTTGGGGAAAACCAGTCTGGAAGCTTCTCATTTATTTCTGAAAAATGCTTTTACAGTGAGCAGTAATACACAGAAAATTACAGCAAACACAAAAATCACTTATCTTGACTTTCGTGCCACCCTCCACCTCGAAAATCGTGCCAAACAGCAAACAGAAATATTTCAGAGAAATTACAGCATTAAATGCTGTCTTAGCTGCCTCGAAAAACGTGCCAGGAATGACCGTACGGACTGTACGGATTCTGTACGGATGGGACAGCAGCCCCTTTTCTCGATTTTCGTGCCCAGAAAATTCTGCCTTGAAAATCGTGCTCCTTGCTGCTGTTCCAGCTCTCGAAAACAGTGCTGCCCCTCTCTCGAAAACCGTGCAAATGCTGTACGGACTTTCTGCCTTGGTTAATGTGCCAATAAACTCTGTTGTACGGATTTTCCAGCCTTGGGAAGTGTGCTCTCTTGCTGTACGGACTTGCTGTGCTGCCTTGCTGCTCTCCCTCTGCTCAGAAATCACTCTTCAGCTGCCTCTCCTCCTCTCTCAATCTGCTCATGAAAGAATGAATGACCTTTTCCTCCTTTTCCTCCTTTAACCTAACCCTAAGTGACTTTTGGGGAATCCCTAAATCCAATGGCTGAGATAGATTGAGATCTAGGGCTGAGATTAAATACTCATTTAAATCTCACTTTTCATTTTTTAATTCACCCCACTTTAATAAAGACCCACTTAGTCTTTTATTTCCAAAGTCACTTTTTCCTTTCTAATTTTATATTGACTTTATTTAAAGTCACTTTAACTTCAGTAACTTTATCACTTAAAGTCACTTTAAAATTAGATTTGACTTTATAACTTTATAAAGTCACTTTAGTAACTTTATCACTTAAGTCACTTTTAAATTAGATTTAACTTTATAAAATTTATAAAGTTACTTTAGGAGAAAAATTAAATTCTTTTGGACACTTTTCCCTAGGCCAAAGATCAAAGCCTTAGGGAACCACACAATCCTCACGTTGCAAATTTCAACACAATTTGTACATGTCCATCTTGGGTGTCCAGAGGCTAGAATATTGGTGACCTCCATGCAAAATGAATCTGATGATTGGATTCTCCTTCCACGTCACTTCCACGTTTGCATCAAAACTATGTTCTTCCCTCATGGGTTCACAAGACGCTCAAGGTTTCCAATACTTATGTGAGTTTGTCGTTAAATGATGCCATGAAGTCATTATTTTTTTTATCGAGGGCTTTGACTTTCTTTGTAGCCTTCTCCACAACCATAACTTGAGACGTAGTATCGTTTATACACTAGCCCCAATCAAATTTTGAGCTTACTTAAGAGTAGTATGGTTGGAAAGAGGGCAAGCTCAAGAGTCTAGTGATGTGGGTCACTTGAAGTCGTGTCGGGAAAAACTTGCGACCACATGAAAATTGGGGGCTTACAAGTGAATGGTACCACTTCGATCAAATCGTCATCCTGAATCTTATGGGCTAGGTCCCTTGAAAGCGTCTCATGATGGCCCTAGACTAAAGGAGTTTTACTCCTAGCTGATCAATATTGGGTGGCCAAAATCCAAAATGCTTGATATTGCCAAATATATTGTGGAAATCAGGGTTTGATTGTAGTAGTAGAAACTGTAAGGTCTTGGTACTACAAAATTTGTGGCGACGATCTGATCTGGACTATGGCGTCCAAAACCCTCACTACACAAAGAGTCTGATTTGCATTTTGAAAATCCCAACTATTGAACATGATTTGTACGGTGGCAACATAACCCCAACTATTGGATTTGATCTGTACAACGGCGACCGAACCCCAACTGCTGGATCTGATCTGGAAAAAAAGACAGGGGTCGGTCTTCAAATAACTGAGGGAATTTTGGTTATAAAGGAGTATCAGGTGCTACAGATCATTATATATGTAGGGGTCAACAATAGTACTTGGCCCAATCTTTCAAAGCACTAACTAAGGAGGATCGACCGTACCCTTAGTCGTACTACCCGACTACCCTATTATACGTGCGAGTAATATCCTTGATTGTTGTTCTCATTGTATTGTAGTAGAAATATGACTGGTGACTTATCTAAAGTTAGGTTTCAGGTTACCCTAGGGGGCTTTCGATATAACCAAGGGTACATGGAAGTGTAGTCCATGTCTGGTTATTTCTAATGTGCTACTGGTTATGTTAGAGTCGGTCCTTACAGCCCTCCGTCAGTGATCATTTCGTTTTTTGCATATTCATTCTTAGGTGTTTCGCTTGTTCCACTTCGTTGCATTTCGCTAGGAGCATGCCATTGACTGACGAAGGGGTCTGTTGTCTTATGTTTCCTCATGCTTACACCTGCAGGGCTATTTTAAAAATCTTCCAAAAAAAAAATCACTCAAAATCATCATTATTTCATTTATGGTCATTAAATGTCAATAAGTGTCTTTAGTCCTAGAGTCTAGGGTTTTGAGTCATTTGCATACATTGTCATAAAGCCTGCAGGATGAGGATGGTTCCGCAAATTTTGATTTCATGTTTTATTATCATCAGCATTTAAAAACATTTCTAGTCCAAAACTCTGTTTTGGAACTAGAAATTGTTCAATTTTATTTTTGTAATAAATTGTATTCATTTCACCAAGAAGAAGTTTCAATGCAGACCCCTGATCTTTTCTTAAGCTAAAGAGCCATACCCCTGCAAGAGACAACAAAATCATCAGTTCAAAACTCAAAAAAGCTAAAATAGAGATATTGTATTAAAAAGCCAAATGTGAAAATGCAAAAACATTGTAATATGGGTTATCAAATAGATTTGGATCAAATCTGATTGTGAAAGATATTTACATCATGTATAAAATGTCAAACAAGTTCATTTGCATAGATCCGCAGCATAGAAGTCGAAATCTGGAGTTTGGAGGCCGAAATCAAGTTTTGGAGCATCGTTGACAGAGTTTGGAGGTCGTGAGACCCACTTGGGCAAAAGCGACCCACTTGGCAAAAGTGACCCACCTGGGTGTTTCCTCCAGTGTAAATTACAACGCATGCGACCCACTTGGGCAAAGCGACCCACTTGATCGCATGCGACCCACTTGCTAACGAGTTCGGAAAAGTTGTGTTGAGCGCCAGAGTTTCGATTTTAAATCGTCTCCAGCTGCCTTCAAACAGGTTCTAAACTATTGCTCAGTAGATTTTAATGTGTTGGTGATATCTTGAAGACTTTAAACATTTGAATGGAAGAGTAAAACCCTACAGTCATGGCAGATTTGTTCCTCAGGGTTTTAAAATGTATATGGATGGTTTTATGAGTTTTTTCCCACCTTATATCATTGATATATCTACCTTTGCATGTATTGTCAAAGTCCCACTGTTTTCACACCCATTATACCACCGTGGTCATCATTATTGTTTTACCACTGTCATGGCTTATGTTCCATGGTGATCATGGTCATATTGCGTCTCACTGCCCAATGATAAAAACGTTCTTATACTCATTGTTCACTGCCCATTGAAAAACACAGTCTTGTGATTCATTGTTCCCTTTGACAAAGTTTATCCAATATTCTAAAGGCTGCCTGCTACCATTTGTCAAATTTCACTTGCAATTAAAACAGAGACTGTGCTTCTATCTCAAATCCACCTAAAACAGAGTTGTTATCATTGTTTGTTTCCTTATGGTGCTTTGACAGTGGGGGATATTTATTGGGTGTTGAAACATACATTATAACTCTGTTTTCACTGCATTTATATCAGTATACATAGTGCCAATATCTTGTTTAAAGTCATGTCAGAGACAGAGTCAGTGTATGAGCAAGGGTCAGGCAGTGATTCCACGACTGAAGGTAATGTGCCACGGGGGTCTCATAGAGTTGTCAGAGGTGGTAATCATCGCAGAGAGGAGCCTACTTCTTTGGCTCAGTTGCAGGCATGTCCACTAGCAATGGATTGTTTTTGGTATTTGTCATGTTTCCGATTTTGTGAGATGATTGCACAAACCCGGCTTCATCGTGAATTGGCTCGTCTGTTTGTTCTACATTTACGGGATGGCCGGGTAAATCTTGCCGGGGTTGATTTCATTTTGTCACCTTTGACTATTGCTCAAGCCACTGGCATACCAAACATGGGCGAGGAATGGAACAAGCGTCAGCATTTAGAGAAATTCCACTATGAGCCATACATTAAAACTGGATATATGAGTTACTTGAGCAGATTTTTTCCATTCAGATTCTTGAGGGATGAGTTTGCACCGCTGATGAAACTCATCATTCAGTATTTTAGTTGTGAGGGCAGATATGCTCGTCTCTTTGCGTACCATATTCGTTTGTTGATGCACTTCACAAGGGTACGTATGATGAATATTCCGTACTTAATATATCGCAACATAGAGAGGATGGTGATTTTTGTGCAAAAGAAGACGAGCCCAGCGCAGCAGTACAGGAGTATATACCATTACGCTTTGATCAAGATCATAGTGTTGCACCAGTTGGCAGAGCAGGGCATCACTTGGGAGGATTTCATTTCTAGAGACTTTTTCAGAGTGCCACAGCCGCCTCCCGAGACAGTTCATGATGCAGGAGAGCCTTCACACCAGCCGGACATGCCTGAGGTTGAGCATATCGGCGCTCCTTTGGTTCGGACATATCAGCGAGGCCACAGGGTCTTATTTGCAGCGACACGGCGAGTATTATCTCCACATGATGTGGAAGGGGTCTTGCCGACTTCATCAGCAGAGCGAGTATTATCTCCACATGATGTGGGAGGGGTCTCGCCTTCTTCTTCAGCGCAGGTACAGATACAGGATAGGGGCAAGAGGCCCATGCATGATGAGGGCCCATCAGGAGGCCGGGACACAGATTTCACAGTCATTGATGTTGATGCGAGCTCTCCTAGCTCGAAACTGAGGGAAGTCATCCAGGGGCAAAGGGCCGAGAATGACAAGCTGAAAGATCAATTGCAGAAGGCTCAGTGGGTGATAAACTATTTGGAGCAGCGCAACAAACAACTTGAGGATGAGCTCACATTTTATGAGCTGCGTCAAATCCGTGAGGACCGACAGTGGAATCGAAAGAGACCCGGTGACATGACACCAGCTGACCGAGATATTGTACTCACACATGTGAACATTCATCTGGAGAAATTGTTGGCGAAGGCCAATCGAGACAAATACATGCTTCGTCACATGAAAGGCCATTATTGGGCTCGCATGCATGTCTGCAAAGCGAGAATGAAGATTTTGAAGAGGAGGTTGCGCGAAGCACTAAGACGGCGGAAAAGGCCTAATCCACTTCGGATTTTGGCCGAGGCTTTGTTGACTGGGCAGGATACTTGATGGAGGACCTCCACTCCGAATTTGGACAAATTCGGAGAAAATTTTGTCATTTTCAAATTTTTGGGTCAAAAAACAGATTTTTCAGTTAAGTGGGTCTCACCCTCATATGCTCACTTTTTTTCGGGACACTTGCTGGAGGAAATTTTTTCATTTTTGGATTTTTCATGGTTAGTTATGCATCCTCAGACATCACCTAAGCATTTCATCAAAATCTGGATGGTCAAAGAGCTCAAAAACACCATGAAAACCACCTTGCTGCCACCTTTTGCACCAGCAGGAAGTACCTCTGGGAGAATGAGGTTTTGGAGGGTCAAATGAGCTCCAAATTCAGCAATTCCACTTGGGTTGGATAGTCAACATCCAGGGCTTTCCAACGAGCTATCATGAGCTCAATTTGGATGCCAGGAAGTACCTCAAAGTCAGGCTGGAAAAAGCGCGACCCACTCGGCTCAAAAGCGACCCACTTAAATTTTTGCTGAATTTTCAACTGCCAGCTCAGATTTTCGCCTAGTATGGACCAGTTTTGCTTGTGGATGGAATTTTTGGGTTTTTATGATGTAAATGTATATTGGGCATGTAACTTTGGCTTATTTTTATCTCTTCTAGAAAATTCACTCTCAAAAGGGTAAAAATCATGTAAATGGATCAGTTTCCACTCTTTTAGAGGCAAGTTGTTAGCTGCCTAGATTGTAGTTCCATGAATAGAATTGGTTGAAACTGATCCCTGAAGAGGGAATTCGACCCCTAGAGGTGGGGAAAGGTGTTAGAGTGATCTATATATTGTAATTTCTCAATCATTTTCAGAGGTTGGAGAGGTTGGACTCTTGGGATACTTTTGATACTATTGTACATATTTTTCATATTTTTGGCTAAGGAAAGATCAGGGGTTTTGCGGCACTTGTTGGGATCCTTGTGGTGTTCTGTTCTTGATGGTGTTTCTTCTTTGTTTACTGTAAGTTTCTTCATGTTTAATGTATGCCATCCTTTCATTATGCTTCTGAACTAAATTGAATGAGTGAATAAGGTTGAATCCATTGTTTACGGTGCTTGGCCTTTGAATTCAGTTAGTTCTATATGTTTTCAGCTGTTTGGAGAGGATCCAAGTTCTTCTTTGCCCTCTTCAGCTCCTCGTCGGTCTAATCTGCTCATATATCCAATCAAAAGCATCAAGACATTCACCTACCTCGCCCCAACTCGAAATCTGCAAAGGTCTGACCTTATCCCCGGACCCAAAAATTTGTTTTCCCATTTCTCCAGCGAAAACCCAAAAACCCAAAAATCAAACATACCTATCTCTTTACTAGCCTAAAATCAGTTCCTATTGTAAGTCATCTCGCATCCTATTGCTCATTTTATCGAGATTGACGAAGAGAGCCCTCTCATGTCCTCGTAGGGCTAGCTACGAGGCTGAGCGTGGTTTGATGTAGCCTTGAGTTTTACTTCATTTCAGCCTGAGGTAGATTTGAGCGCTAACAGGTTAAAGGGGCACCCACAGGGGTTACAAGAAATTCCAACAAGCATGACTGCCTCTTGTCATTAGAGGAAATTTCAGCCTAAAAGTGGCCTCCTAAGGAAAAATAATAAAACAATAGTTATAAATTTTGGAGGGAATAGAAGAAAACTATTTTTTTTTAATTATATTTTCTACTTATCTCCTTATAGGTTTACTCAAATGTCAAGTGTAGACACTCGTTCGATGCGGACTTAAATTCCACATCTAACGAGTACCCATTATGCATACTTTATAGAAGAACCACATTGATAAAAATTGTAGATACATTAAAAAAACGTGTTTTAACACTCTTTTTTAATGTATCTACAATTTTGATCAAAGTGGGTCTTCTCGAAAGTATGCATAATGGGTACTCGTTGGATGTTGAATAAAATTTTGCATCGAACGAGTGTCTACACTTGAAATTTGAGTAAACCTATGAGGAGATAAGCCAAAAATACAATTAAAAAAAGTAGTTTTTCTTATTTTCCCTCCAAAATATTTACATGTACCTCTTTTTAAATTTAAAGTATTTTGATTGGTTTACATATTCTAACATGGAAATTACATGAAAATTTCATGCACACTTTTAGGATGAAATTTCCACTATGAATGCCTCCCTAAATACATAGGTTTATGCACTCAACGACATATCCCATGGTTTAAAGACGCCAAAACACATGTCTAGCCTAAAAAAAATCTTCCAAAATTGTAGGTGCAATTGGCCTTAGAAAGTGCTCTAATACCACTTGTTATGCACTTAACCTGCGAGAATAACAGAATGCTAGAAATATGAAACAATATTGCCAGAAACAGAAATATCAGATGACTTGAGACAAGCTGCAAAGATATTTTATTATTCACAAGCATAATACAATGTTCACTTGCCTCTTCGAGAGGGAAACCTCCAACAGAGAAAAACTCAATTAAAATAAAACTCAATGATTCTTCGCTTGCTATCTAAGACTATTTATATTTTTATGACATCCAAAACCTAACTATCACTGGTCCCTTGCATAACACGAGTTAACTGCTTTATTTATTATTTATGACCCATTTATAACTAATTCTGGTCCCTTTTATATAATGTGGGTCAACCACTTACAGTTATTATTAATGTAGATAACTGCTTACAGGCTTTATTGACTCCACTAACTAACTATGACTATGAATAGGCCCCTTGGGCTTATTATATAAATAAATGGGTTCGAGTTGAACCCTAACAATTAAGGTTTATATTATGTTACGTAACCAACATTCTGCGCTGCGGAGGAAAATGAGCAAGGGAGGGTGTCAAGCATATTCCTGGTGTTAAGAGCCTGCATTTGTGTGCTGAGAATAATGCCCCCATCCGGGTGTCAAGTCTCGTCTTGTGTAGTCTCCCCATGGAGAATATTGGCTCTTCATCCCACAACAATGAACAAGTTGATACAAGCCTTCTTTTGGACAATATTGTGGAAGCTATGGAAGGTATATTGTGCACATTCAATCAACAGAATGAGGCAGAGGAGAGTGAATTTTTTTTCTAGTTGCTTATAAACACCAATCTTGAGTTGATGCAAATAAATTTGAGAAGGTTCAAGGAAAATTTAGGACCGAACTGGAAGTCATGAACTATAAATTGGTTGAGATGGAAGAAAATTATACCAGTGGAGCACAGGTTACATCAGCAGAGGTCGAAGCCAGTGAATTTTCAACAAGGAAAAAAGGAAAGAAAACCCCCAAGGTTCAAAGTGACATACTTGATTAAGGAATCCATGCCTGAAGAAGAGCATAGAGCGGTAGGCTAGTCACTAGTTTATTAAACCTCATTTGTTTAAGTTTGATGTTGTGTAGGTTATGTTTACTTCTAGGAGACTTTACAAAGAGTATAATATAAATTTTTTCATAATTGTAGGCAAAAAATTCCATATGCACTACGCATGCATATGTCCAATATTCTCCTGATCACACACTATTTTAACTTCATGCACAATACAAAATCTATTCCACCATTGATCATCACATGCGGAAATTAAATCAATTACAATGCACACATTAAACCATACAAATTCACACACATTAACACAGTTGTTTTAACGGGAAAGCCTGAAGCTAAAAACTCCAACTATCTGTATATAATATATGTCATAGAGATCATGTAACAATCCTCGTACAAATCTGATCATATCAAGCTCTCAGTACAATACAATCGCTACACACTAATCAGGCCTGATCTTGCAAATCCATGCACCGATCTTTGCCAACCTTTAGCCTGCCTCTACTGCGCAATCCTTGCTGAAGAATGGCTTTGGATGAACTTGAATTGCTCCAACCTTGCTCACGCAATCCTTAAAGGCATTTCCACTAAATTTGTGGTGCAAACAATGCAACAATATAGTCACAACTGATAGTCACACTTGCTCTTTCACTTATCTCTCCACTGGTCTCCACTGAACTGTCCATGCACTGTAGTTAACTGATGTATTCTTCAGTTGATTAATGAGTTAATATTTAGTGAATTAATTAATAATTAATTCACACCACTCTCACTAGTGTATCAATCATTTAGACTAGATACAACTAACTCAACTGTGTCTAACTGAGTTAAACTGAACACAACTCCACCAACTACCTCAATAACTCCACCAAACTCTGTCACATGAGTTCTAACTGAAGTCTCCATGCAATAGCTCCACTTAACCCTTAGGAATAGCGTAATTCCTTCTGTCAGCTCCTGTGCCACATCTGTGCACTTAACTAAAGTGCTCCAAGAGAATAAGATAATGTTTAGAGTCCAAATATTATTAAGAGCTAATAATATTTGACATATCTATTTTTAGACTGGCAATCTAAAAATATACTCTGCCCAATATGTCTAAAAATATAAGTCCATCTATTTTTTCCAACTTGACCAACCATCCACAAATAGCATCATGCAACTCATAGAATATGATCGACATGTCTAAAAATAGACTTTGCGCAAAAAATCACCTGTGTGGGCCCCACCTAGTTTAGGTGATCATTTTTCAATTGGGATCAGGAATGATGTTTTAGGATGCCTCCTTCACTGTTTCTTGTTGCAATCTTCAACACTCCCTCTCAACAAGAAAGGACTGTCTTTGCATGTGACATGCAACTCCATGCATTCGCCCTGCAACCTTTGTAAGCACCGTGCAACTCCATGCATCTTCTCTGCAACTCTTCCGAAACTGAATAGGCTCCAAACAACTCAATCAATCTGATGCATCTATCATCAAAGTCTTCGACTTGCAGCAGCTACGCATGTCTTGAGGAACCACTTTGCGTTGTTGAATTTCTGCACCCATACTTTTCTGCACTTCTTGTCAACTTTGACTGTAGCTCCGGTATCTAACACTTTGTCACTTTGATCTCAACGCATCCAATCCAATGAAGTCATGCTACGCTTCTCCTGGGCTCCTCGGAGCCAAGTTCAATTCATGAGATCCACACCATCTCAAAGAATCCTGCCCAGAAATCTCCTCTTGAGATTACTCATGTCTGTTGCCCCACCTCTCACCTGGTGGTATAGCTGCATGCAATCCCTCTGCCCATCTGGCACGAAATTTCTCTGCATGAGTGGTTGCTCCCACTCCATGATTCTCATCTTGTGGTTGCTCCACATCCCGAGGTTCACTCTTACCTGCATGCAAAACTTGCTCCCTCTCAAGCTTCAATTGCATGTCTTTCTTGCACTTCCCAACAGTAGGAAGCTCCGTAGAAATCCCATCTACTTCAAGTCTGTAGAGATTCTTGGCTTGAATCCCAACCTTCTTGACTTGTCCTATTGCTTTGTACCGAAGGAAAAATTTTCCTTCACTAAAGACAACATCATATCCTTTATCCTCTAACATTGCGATTGATATTAAATTCTTCTTTAAACCTGGAACATGCACTACATCTTGTAAAAGAATGAGTTTACTTGACTCCCTCTGAAAGGTAATGGTACCAATGCCGGTCGCATTGTATCGTCCATTGTCGCCCAACTCAACATGCAACTGGAGATCTTTCTCCACCAAGTCACTGAAAAGATTCACATCTCCCGTCACATGAAAGGAAGCGCCACTATCAAAATACCACCCTGATCCCAATGCACTAGACACCATGCATGCGATCAATGAGAAGTCCAGCTCAAATTGCGAGGCAAGAGCCTCACCAGATGCAGCTCCAGCAGCCTGCTTGTTCTTCTTTTTCCGTGCACAATTTTTGGTGAAATGCCCATGTTCGTGACAGTGGAAACACTTCACTTTGGACATGTCACGCTCTTTGCCATCCGCACCGGTTTGAGAAGGATTTTTCTTCCCCTTTCATTTCCTTGCTTTGGCAGCCAAAGCGCAATCCTCTTCATCATCATTCTTTGATGAAGAGCCATCCCTGGTACTTCGCCTTATCTCCTCCTGCACAAGATCCGACCAAAGTCGCTCCCATCCTGGCAGTTTTTCCCAACCATTGACAAAGTACTCATAGCTATGCCAACTCTTCAGAAGCCCAAGGAGAGCCAAGCTCACCAAGTCTTCTTCATCCACACTAACTCCTACACTCCCAAGCTCATCCCTGCAGTGGACAAACTTTTTCAAGTATACCAGAATAGTGTCATTCTTCTCCATTTTTTATTTTCCTGAGCTTGTCTTTAAGCGCTAACTTCCTCTGGTCACTTCTACTTTGGAAAAATTCTGTCAAAGCCTTCCACATCAAGAATGGAGTGGCTTTACCGTGAAGGTTGGACACAATGTGATCCCTCACACCTTCACACAAAATCCTTCGACACCTTGCTACCTTATTTTACTATGCGTCAAGTGCAGCTGCATCGCTAGAACCCGGTTGAGGAATTTCAACATCTATGAACTCCTTCAACCCATTATCCTCCAGCACCGCCTCCATCCTGTCCTTCCATGCAATATAATTCGAGCTGCCCTCAAGGGCATACTCCAATCGCAATCTGTTGAAAGACATTTCAATGAATGCTCAACTTCGACACCAAGAAAACACTGCAGCAAATTCGAATTCCACCAGCACAAAACTCAATTGCTTCAATAATTGCAATCTGCTCCAATGATCAACCGCTCTAATACCATGTAGAAATTATATGCACTACGCATGCATATGTCCAAGATTCTCCTGATCACACACTATTTTAACTTCATGCACAATACAGAATCTATTCCACAATTGATCATCACATGCGGAAATTAAATCAATTACAATGCACACATGAAACCATAAAAATTCACACACATTAACACAATTGTTTTAACGGGAAAGCCTGAAGATAAAAATCCCAAATATCTGTATATAATATATGTCATAGATATCATGTAACAATCCTCATACAAAGCTGATCATGTCAAGATCTCAGTACAATATAATCGCTACACACTAATCAAGCCCGATCTTGCAAATCCATGCACCGATCTTTGCCAGCCTTTAGCTTGCCTCTACTGCGCAATCCCTACTGAATAATGGCTTTGTATGAACTCGAATTGCTCCAGCCTTGCTCACACAATCCTTAAAGGCATCTCCACTAAATTTGTGGTGCAAACAATGCAACACTATAGTCACAACTGATAGTCACACTTGCTCTTTCACCTATCTCTCCACTGGTCTCCACTGAACTGTCCATGCACTGTACTTAACTGATGTATTCTTCAGTTGATTAATGAGTTAATATTTAGTGAATTAATTAATAATAAATTCACACCACTCTCACTAGTGTATCAATTAGTTAGACTAGATACAACTAGCTCAATTGTGTCTAACTGAGTTAAACTGAACACAACTCCACCAACTACTTCTACAACTTCACCAAACTCTGTCACATGAGTTCTAACTGAAGTCTTCCATGCAATAGCTCCACTAGACCCTCAGGAATAACGTAATTCCTTCTGTCAGCTGTTGTGCCACATCTGTGCACTTAACTGAAGTGCTCCAAGAGAATAAGATAATGTTTAGAGTCCAAATATTATTAAGAGCTAATAATATTCGACATATCTATTTTTAGACTAGCAATCTAAAAATAGACTCCGCCCAATATGTCTAAAAATAGAAGTCCATCTATTTTTCCAACTTGACCAACCATCCACAAATAGCATCCTGTAACTCATAGAATATGATCGACATGTCTAAAAATAGACTTTGCGCCAAAAATCACCTGTGTGGGCCCCACCTAGTTTAGGTGATCATTTTCCAACTAGGATCAGGAATGATGTTTCAAGATGCCTCCTTCATTGTTTCTTGTTGCATTCTTCAACAACTAGCACTTAATGCTCTAGACATCTGGAAGTAGAATCATTGCGGAGTTGGACAAAATATGTAAGGGTTATGGCCCAAAAACCAATCTCTCATTTTAATAAAAAAATCCTAACCGTTCCTTTGAAAAAAAAACTAAGTATGTCTACTTTGTAATTACTTATTGCATCGAGAGATTCATTTTAGAAATACACCCCCCTTGTATTCTAAAGCGGAGAACCTATATCCATAGGACATTATCTCTCTCTCTCTCTACACACACTCACACATACACACACTTTTTTAATCAGTATTTTTTAAAATGTTACATGTGGTCAATTGTGGTTATCTTGGGTGATTTGGTGGAATGCTTGTTATCTTCACTAGAATGAGGCTCATTTTTTTCCTTGGAATATGTTTGTGTGTGTGTGTTTTAAATGTTACATGTCAATTCATATTAAACATTGAAGGGATCACAAATCTCCTTCATACCTTGAATTGGAAATAACTTCAATTCATATTAAACATTGAAGGGATCACAAATCTCCTTCATACCTTGAATTGTAAATAACTTATTAATGGAATAAGAACTCGCTCACACTTTCTCTATATATATTTGATGTTAAAATCTTACTCAACATATATATTGAAATATCATTATATTCCACATTAAACTTCTTTTAGTTATCTTTAAATGTTACATATCAACTCCATATAAAGAATGAGATAAATTACACATGTCTCTCTCAATGAAAAAAAAAAATTAAATAAATAAGAAATATTTTAATTTAAATTACTTTAGTTTGTCTATTGATATGAAATTATGTTATTAAATATAAACATGAAATATTTCTTGTATGGCAAACATTAAAATATTTTTGTTGTTGTTAACATATTTTTGTTTTAAATATTACACATCAACATAATATAAAAGGAATTACATATTCTATAATACCAATAATGTTATGTTTATATGTTATTTATTAATTTCATATTAAGTATGTTATATCTAAGACTTTTGTGCTCCATAATGGAGAAATAGGTCTATCTATTAGACAGAGAATCCTTGAGCATGTTGCAGACATTAGGTATAATCGATCCCACACTTCTGCTCTTGTGAAACATGCTAAAAAATCGTGTCACTATGTATGCATTGAAGACTCCAAAGTCATTGCTAAGGTAGATCATTTCCATCATAGGAAACTAAGGAAGGCTATTTAAATTGAGAGGCATCCTAAAAATCTCAACAGAGATAATGGGTGGAAATTAAGTAAGAGTTGGATTTTTGCCCTCTCAAGGTGATTTCCCCCCTTGCGTTGATTTCTTTTTGGTCTAAAATTTTTTCTTCTTCCTTTGTTTTATTCCCGTCCCTTTAGTTTTTTGAAATTTTTCCTCTCTTATCTTTTTACCTTTGTTCTCTTTTTCTTTGTTAATGCTTTTATTTAATTCCCTTTAATTATTTTCTTAACTTTTTATAATTTCTTTAATTCTAAATTATATATATATATATATATATATACACTTTCCCATCTTATTTTTATTCTATATTATTTTTTATCCTAATTATTAAAATTTCTTAATATCACAAATTATTATTATTATTATATTTTTATTTTTATTTATTTTATTTTGTATGCCTCCTATTATTATTTACCCCTCTCCCTTATTATATTAACTATAATTTAATATTTGTATTAAATTATAAATTACTCTTTAATAATATTTCTTTAAAAACTTAAAAACTTTTAATATTATAACTTTCTAACTAACCAAGTCAAATAACGGCTAGTTTTTAACAGCTAGTTTTTATCAGTTATCATTGGGCAATGACGCATCCTTACTATTTATTCAATGAGATCAGTTCCCTTCTTAATCGAGGATGAACCACATTAGATGGTTTGAAACGCCTACTGCTTTGTTCTTTGACCAAATCCTAATAATGTGATTAATCCGAAAGACATTTATCTTCATGAAAAAATTACATATTATGTAAATTATTTGTTTGAAATTTTCAATTATTTTATCTTTTTCTATAAAATTAATGTAAAATTAAAATAATTTATTAATAATAAACATTAATTTTATTATTATTATTATTAATTTATTAATATATAAATATTAATTTATTATTTTTAAATATAATATGAGATAATTGAAATTTTAACAATAAATTAATGTATCAATGATATAATCTTTATCCAATATTAAAATAACTGGTTCAACATTTTTTTAAATTCGGAGTTTATTAACTATATAAAAAGATAAGGCAAAAGTGCTACAAGTTTTCCTCCAATATTCTATATTTTGAAAAAACTAAGGTAACTCTTAACACTGAATACAATTTGGCTTAAAATAAAATTAAATTGTATATCGAGAAATCACTAAATATACTTTGTTTTAAAATAAAATTATATTGATAATATAATAATAAGGATTGAGAAAATGTGGCTTTTTTTCTTTTCTTTTTTCTTTTTCTTTCTTTTTTTTCTTCTTCTTTCTTTTTATTATTATTATTATTATGTAAAATGAAATTTAAATAAGGGCAAAATATTTTTTTTAATCTAAAATTATATTTATTTAATTATATATATAATATTCTAATGGTTAGCGGATGCATTGTTAAGACGTTTGTGCTATTAAGTAGGTCATGAGTTCAAGCCTCGTATTATCTGGGTACCGTTCTTGCAGGCTTGGCGGTCCTTGAGAGGTTATAGTGGTAGGCAGGGGGTTTGACCCCGCACCTCGCGTGTGAAAGCTATCTGATGTTGCCGATTCCTTTGACTATATATATATATATATATATATATATATATATATATATATATATAATATTTTAAATAATATTATATAAATTTAATAATTTAAATAAATATCAAATAGATTTATCTTAATTTTTTATTTATTAAGTGTGGAGAGGAATCAATTTTTTCAAGATGCAAATCCTAAATTTTGATGAAAATTTTGTATATCATGAGATTTGATTCTTTTTTGTCGTTGCTAGATCTAGATCTATATTGATTTTGAGCAACACACTAATAAAATGTTTTAAGTATAGGATTTTTATTTTCTCTCGTTTTATATAGTATATACATAGTTGACATTGAAATATTTTATTTATGATTCGTGTTTTCTATCTTAAAATGTTAATACATACTCCCTCATATTTGGAAAGGAAAAACATATTTGTATATAATAATAATTAAAATGTTAGCCCCGAGCATTGGCTCAATTAGTCGAGTACTCGTCGCATAAGTACCTCATTATAAGAGGTCACGTGATCAATTATCCTTGACACTTTTGGGGTTAGGCTCTGAAATGAGTCGACGGGATTCATCCCTTCAAGTGGATCTAGCCAGGACCGTTTCTGTGGATGTAGCGGTCACCGATCTTCGGAGTCTGTGAACAAAAAGAAAACCAACTATAACCATTATGTTATAGATATCTATTTGTCTCTGTATATTTATATATGAATACATTGAATTATTTTTGTTATTAATATTTTTTAAATGTTCCATATTAAACATTGAAGGAATTACAAATCTTCCTCATATCTCGAATTAGAAATAACGTATTAATGGTGTTAGGCCAAGAGGTAACTCCTCAAAGCAAATTGTGATTTTGCAATAAGACTAATCATAGATATATACATGGAGGGAGAGATTGTTGGGCTTCATCTCCCAGCGTCTTTTCATATTCCTATTCTCCTTATTTTATATTTACACTATTTTACATGGATTACCTAATCCCAAAGATTAGGTGTCAACATTCCTCCCCTCAATCCGAAGGGATGTTGGTGAGTCCAAGCATCGTTCTGAATCTTTTGAACTTTTCTCTTCAAGGCGCTTTGGTGAAGATGTATGCAATCGGCTCATTTGTGGAACAATCACGTAGTTGAATTGTCTTGGCCTGAACATGATGTCAAATCATATGGTATTTTGTATTGATGTGCTTCGTTCGATCATGAAACTTTGGATTCTTAGCTGAATTTATTGAAAAAGTGTATTCAATCATGAGAGGAGTTGAATGCACTTATTTCTTCGGTAAATATTCAAGAATTTTCCTTAGCCACACAATTTCCTTTGTTGCTTTAGTTGCTGCCACATATTCTGCCTCAATTGTGGAATCCGTTGGAACTAATTATTTGTGTGACCTCCGGGAGAAAGCTCTTGATCCAAGACTCATAACATAACATGAAGTAGATACCCCAATTTCTTTATCTCCATTGAAGTATGATTCAGAGCATCCAATCAATATAAAGTCGCCCACCTGTGTATACTTAAGTCCAAAGACTTGAGTTCCATTCAAGTACTTTAGAACTCTTTTTGCAGCAAACAAATTTCCCTCACAAGGCTTTTGCATAAACCTGGAGATAATTCCAACAAAAAATGAAATTTTTGGTCTGGTAATAGTCAGGTAGTTGAGTCTTCATACAAGATGTTTATACTTTGTTGCATCCTCAAATTATTTTCCTTCAATGGATGTGAGCTTTAAGTTCTGTTCCATTGGAGTAGTCAAAGGATTGCACTCATCCATGCCAAACATGTTCAACAGATCTCTAATGTACTTCTTTTGAGAGAGGAATATAAAATTCAGATGTTGAATTACTTCAATAACAAGATAGTAGTGAACATAGCCCAAGTCAGTCATTTCAAAACCTTTCCTCAATTCCTTCTTTATGGATGCAATGTGTCTCTCATTATTCCCTGTCATCAAAACATCATCTACATACACCATAAGATATACAATTGTTTTGCCAACTTTCTTGACAAACAAAGTTGCATCATCAAGATCATAATGTTTGAATTTGAGTCTTAGAAGATGCTCAATTAGCTTCTCATACCAGACTCGTGGTGTTTGCTTGAGGCCATACAAGGATTTTACAAGCTTGAATACTTTTTTTTCTTGACCCTTCATAACAAATCCTTCTGGATGGGACATAAATGCTTTCTCTTTCAGCTCTCCATTCAAGAAATCAATTTTTACGTCCATTTGATGGACTTTCCAAACGTTCTGAGTTGCCAAGGTAAAGAGTGTCTAGATGGTAGCCCATTTTGTTATGGGGAAAAAAGTTTCCTCATAGTCGACCCCTTCCTTCTGTGCAAAACCTTTTGCCACAAGCCTAGCTTTGTGTTTGTCAAGTGAGCCATCTTCTTTGTACTTTTTCTTGTAAACCCACTTGCGTCCTATTGGTTTGGTTCCCAATGGAGGATCAACAAGCTTCCAACTGTCATTCTTTATCAGGCCATCATATTCTTTTTGCATTGCTTTTTTCCATTCATCATGAGAAGAGGCTACTTTAAAGGAATTTGGTTCAAAATCTATAGACAAATTTAGTTCACAATCATAAGAAACATCCATATCAATAGGTCAATCAGACTCATCTACATCACCTCCATTTTCCCTGGTTTTACTTCTTGTTCCTGATTTTTCAACCTCATCGGGATGAAAAATTTCAAGTGACTTTGTCAGCCTTTTTGGAGGACCTTTTTGAGATGGCCCAGGCTGCTCAGTTAACTAAGTTGGGGATGAATCAAGATTTGGTATCCTAATTCTGTCACTTACATCACTCAAAGTGTCATCAGTGTTTGGAGCTTCATGTGGGGGAGACAGTGGTTCAGAAGAAGGTTCCACAGATTAATCCAGTATATGAATCTCCCCTTCAAGATGTGGAATATGATTATCAAATTATTGAAAAGACTTTGCATGTTTGAATCTATCCAAGCAATCAAGTTGTCACCCAACAACATTGTAAGTATTGGAAGATTCAAGAAATATCACATCTCTAGATACTACAAACTTCATATTAATTTCATCATAGAGATGATATGCTTTCGAGTTATTTGAATACCCCAAAAAGATAAACTTACGACTCCATGCACCAAGTTTGTTTATTTGTTCCTTAGGTATCAAGGCATAACAGGTGGAACCAAAGACCCTAAGATGTTTTACCAAAGGAATGTGGCCATACCACATTTCATGAGGAGTCTTGTTTCTAATAGCATCAGATGGACACTTAGTCTTTATATACATGCCACATAGAAATGCATCAACCTAAAACATCAATTTAACATTCTTTAAAAACATCATGGAACGTACCATATTTAATATTTTCATATTCATTCTTTTAGCTACTCTGTTATGTTGGGGATTATAAGGCATAGTTGTTTGATGTTTGATCCCATGCTGGTCAAGATAGTTTTCAAATTCATTTGAATTGTATTCTTTTCCATTGTAAGTTGGAATAGAGTCAATATGATATTTCATCATTTTCAATCCATGCATGGAAGTTCTTGAATGTTTGAAAAGAATTAGATGTGTTCTTAAATAAATAAACCCAACACATTATGGTGTAGTCATCAATAAATGTCATCATGTATTTATTACCATTTGTAGAAGGAATAGGCATTGGGCCACATAAGTCTGAATGAATGAGTTCAATTTTTTTAAGTGCTCTAGAATGAGAATCATGAAAAAATGGTTTGCTATACTTTCCTAAAATACAAGCATCACATTGCTTAAGTTTCCTAAGAATTGTAGGCAAACCAGTAATACTATTTTTCTTCAACAAGCAAAGGTTGTCATAGTTCAAGTGTCCAAATTTAGCATTCCATGCAAGAATTTATGGAAATGTACCTTCATCATGTCGAGAACTGTATGAAAAGTTATGTGCATGAGCAGAGGTAACTTGTAGCTTCAGAGGTATTTTTTTTCTTCTTTCCCCATCATGACAAGTGAGTGATATGATGGTTTTATAACCTTGAACTTTCCATCAAATATATAAATGGATTTTCCTTGTTGGCGGATGTGTACCAAAGACAAAAAAATTCTCCTCAACTCCGAGAGGTATAGAACATCATGTGGGGGAGAAAGTGGTTCAGAAGCCTCATGGTGCCAAGCCCTGGTGGCTTGAGTTTTGACTTATCAAGAAAATATACTGCTCTATCAACATTGTCAATTAATTATTCAAAAAAATATCTCCTAAAATTCATGTGGCAGGTTTCTCCTGAATAAGGAAACCAATCATCTTTCCATGAATCAAGTGAAGCATTGAACAAGTCTTCAGTTACTCCAATATTACAATGTCCCACAACATAGTGAGCGGATTCGGGTGCTTTACCTTTCCCTTTGTCATTGGTTTTACCATTGGATTCATTTATTTCCTACTCAATTCTGTCCCAAGGGAACTTACATGTGGTTGTGTCATGTCCATATCTATTGCAACGTATGCAATGAAGAACATACTTTTATCCTTGGAACTGTCTGCTCCCCCTGCCTCTAAAATTTCTTATTCTTCTTCCTCTTAGACCCCCTCTTCCTCTAGAAGAATCTTGTGCATGATTCTTCTCTCTATGTGCAAGGCGCGTAAATTCTTCAGAAGACTGAGGAGATGTCTTCTTCCCAAAATCCTTCTCTCTCTCATCAAAATTCTTCTCAAGGGAGTCAAAGGTAATCTCCTTGATATTTACACTTGCTTGTAATGACTCAAGATAATGTGAATAAGTGGGATATAGTGCCTTGACATAATCTATGAGAGGAATGTCTATTTCAACACTAGTGGATTTGATGTCATGCATAAATGATCTTATTTGTGATGTTAAAGTAAGAGCATTGTCATTTTTCAATTCAAGACTGAACAATTTAATCATCAACTCGACAACTTCAAGTTTAGAGTGCGAGTCATACAATTCCTTCAACTTCTTTAATGCTTCAAAATCATTTGAGAATGGTGAAATATGGAAACTCACCTCTTCATTTACCAATTTTGCAATCAAGGCATAGGCCTTGTTGTTCTTATTTTCCCAAATGGAAATATCCTTGTCTGAACTGGGCTTTTCATGTGCATTATCTCCTTCTCCTTCACAAACTCATGTGCACAATGTTGAAATTTACAACAAGAAATAGTGAAATTGGCATCCGGAAACAAAATGACAGCACCTACACTAAGTGTGGGACCAAGAGGTCCAAGCAGCACATACATTAGGTGTGGGGCCAGGAGGTCCAAGAAGCACCTACACTAGGTGTGGGACCAAGAGGTCCAAGCAGCACCTACACTAGTGTGGTACCACAGGTCTTAGTAGCACCTACATTGGTGTGGAATAAACTTGGTGCATGTCTATTTTAGTTTTCCCTTTATTAGAATGAACAATAAAATGTAATCTTATCTCAAAATAACTTGTAATAGTTAACTGAGTGTGATAAACTCAGTTAGCTCATGAATTTCGAGTTGAGGGTAGTTGGTGAGACATGCAGAGTAATTCTACTTGTAACAGAGTTCGAAGTGCAGTGGTGCATTAGTTAATGCGGGTTGTAATAAGTTTAACTCAGTTAAGTGAGTTAAAGTCAATTGTGATAGTTGTATCTGTTTGTTGCACTAGTGAGAGATCAAGTGAATTAAATATTATTTAATTCAAAATCAGTGATATAACATGCAACTTATGATTTACTATTATTATCTTCATGCATGTCAGTTCCAATGGAGACCCAATTGAGATGTAGCTGAAAGGGAAGTGTGGCTATCAATTGTAATATTAGCAGGCTTCTCAGATGCAGTTAAAACACCACAGGATTCCCATGATACTCAACGTAGTTGAGGAAGGCTGAAATTCTTAAAGAATAGGGATTGCATTCATTAGGAATTGCGTGAGCAAGGAAAGATGAAGACAGGCTGAGAATTGGCTAAGTGTTGGCCCGATTTTGTCTGGATCATCATGAGACGATTAGCAGAGTGCAGGAGACTCTTGTGAGAAGAGTGCATTGTAATTGTTTCATGATTCCTTGTGGAATATACAATATGTGATAGAGGGGTTTTGAGCAGCAAGCTTTCCCCAGGAAATTATCTATGTTGTGGTTTGATTTGATTCTTTCTTTACTTGTTGTGATTGGCGATAGTGTTTATTTTCTGCAATTGATTTGTAGAAGCGATTCAGTATCTAGCATTAGTACATTGTTAGATAGGATTGAATCTGTGATATACATGTTGTTTGTATAATTTCTACATGGTATCAGAGCACAGGAAATCACAATAGTGAAGGAGGAGTTGAGTTTTTGACTGAATAGAATTCGAATTTGCAGAAGACTTTCTTGGAGCTACAATTGATTCAGGACCGAAATGGCTTTCAATGGCTTGATATTCGAGTATGCACTTAAGGGAAGATCTAACTATATTGCTTGGAAATACAGGATGGAGGCAGTACTCGAAGACAATGGCTTGAAGGAATTCATTGACAATGATGTTCCTAAAACTGTTGTGACAGATGCAACAAATCTTGATGCATGGCAAAAGAAAGTGGCAAAGGCGAGGAGGATGTTACTGGAGGGAGTACGAGACCACATTGTGTCAAGTATCCATGGAAAAGCGACAACATATGCTATGTGGAAAGCTTTGACAGATATATTTCAGAGCAGCAGTGACCATAGGAAATTGGCACCGAAAGATAAACTCGGGAAGATCAAGATGGAGAAAGGTGACTCCATGCCAAAATATTTAAAAAAATTTGTCCAATGTTGGGATGAGTTGGGGAGCGTTGGCATTATTGTCGTTGATGATGATTTGGTGAGCCTAGATCTTCTAGGACTTCCCAAGAGTTGGCATAGTTATTAGGACTCTGTCAATGGGAGGGAGAAGATGCCAGATTAGGAACGACTTTGGTCAGATTTGGTGCAAGAATAATTCAGGAGGAATAACAGAGATGCATCTTCATCTAAAAATGAAGATGAAGAAGATTTTGCTTTGGTTGCCAAGGTGAAGAAAGGGAAAGGAAAGAAATTTCATTCCAAATCTCAGTCCGGTGAAGAATGTAAGGAGCGCGACATGTCCAGAGTGAAGTGTTTTCACTGTTAGGAGCATGGACATTATGCCACTAATTGTCCATAAAAGAAGAAAAACAAGAAGGCTTCAGGATCTACAGTTGGTGAGGCTTTGGCCTCGCAATTTGAGTTGGACTTCTCGTTGATCACATGCATGGTGTCAAGTGCGATGGGATCAGGGTGGTACTTTGATAGTGGTTCATCTTTCCACATGATTAGAGACAAAGAACTTTTCAGTAGCTTGGAGGAGAAGGACCTCCAGATACATATTGAAATGGGTGATGACGGGTGATACAGTGCTACCGGGATTGGTACCATTACCTTCCAGAGACAGTAAGGTAAACCTTTCAATTAAAAGATGTAATGCATGTACCAGGCTTGAAGACAAAATTATTTTCAGTTGCAATGTTGTAGGATATAGGTTATGATGTTGTTTTCAGTGAAGGAAAAGTTTTCCTTCGACACAAAGCAACAGGACAAGCCAAGAAGACTAGGATTCGTGTGAAGAATCTCTATAGACTTGATGAAGATGCGATTTCTACAAAGATTTCAACCATTGGGAAGTGTGAGAAAGCCATGCAATTGACCCTTGAGAGGGAGTTGGATTTGCATGCAGACGAGGAACTCTTGGTTCCAAAGAATGAACCTCGAGATGTGAAGCAGCCACATGCGGAGGATCATGGAGTTGAAGCAACCACTCAAGCAGATAAATTTCAAGCCAGATGGGCAGAGGGATTGTATGCAGCTATACATCCAGGTGTGAGGTGGGGCGACATGCAAGATTAATCCCAAAAAGAAATTTGGGCAAGGTCCTAGAGATGGTGGTCTCATGGATCGAACCCGAATACGAGGTGCCCACAGAAAAGAAGTAGCACAATCAGTTAGATCGATGCAATTAGATGTCAGGAGGACAAAAATCAGAGTGATAGGTGTCGGATATTGGAGAGTAGATCAGAGTGCATGGATGCAGATGTCAACAACACAAAGAATCCAGTAGACATGTGCAGTAGCTAGCAGCAGTCAGAAGACTCTGATGAAAGATGCATTATATTGATTTAGTTTTTTGGAGGATATTCAGTTTCGAAATTGTTGCATGTGCGAGAAAAACTAGAGAAGTGTTGCATGCTCGCATGCAAGAGTTGCATGTCACATGCAAGAGGTGCATGTCGCATGCAAGGACATTCCTTTCTTGTTGAGAGGGAGTGTTAAAATTTGCAACAAGAAACAGTGAAATTGGAATCCAGAAACAACATGATAGCACCTACACTAAGTGTGGGACCAGGAGGTCCAAGCAGCACCTACACTAGGTGTGGGACCAGGAGGTCCAAGAAGCACCTACGCTAGTGTGGGACCACATGTCTTAGCGGCACCTACATTGGTGTGGGCTAAATTTGGTGCATGTCTATTCTAGTTTTCCCTTAATGTAGGTTGTAATCAGTTTAACTCAGTTAAGTGAGTTAAAGTCAGTTGTTCTCGTTGTAACTGTTTGTTGCACTAATGAGAGATCAATTGAATTATATATTATTTAATTCACAATCGGTGATCTAACATGCAACTGATGATTTACTATTATTAGTTGCATGCATGTCAGTTCTAGTGGAGACCCAGTTGAGATGTAGGTGAAAGGGAAGTGTGACTATCAATTGTGATATTAGCAGGTTGTCCAGATGTAGTTAAAACACCACAAGATGCCCACGATACTCAGTTTAGTTGAGGAAGGCTGAAATTCCTAAAGAATAGGGATTGCATTCATCAGGAATTGCGTGAGCAAGGTAGGCTAAAGACAGGGTGAGAATTGGCTAAGTGTTGGCCTGACTTTGTCTGGATCAGTGTGAGACGATTAGCAGAGTGCAGGAACTCTTGTGAGAAGAGTGTATTGTAATTGTTTCATGATTCCTTGTGGAATACAAAATATATGATAGAGGGGTTTTGAGCAGCAAGCTTTCCCCAGGAAATTATATGTGTTGTGGTTTGATTTGATTCTTTCTTTACTTATTGTGATTGGTGATTGTGTTTATTTTCCACAATTGATTTGTAGAAGTGATTTAGTATCTAGCTTTAGTACATTGTTAGATTGGATTGAATCCATGATATACATATTGTTTGTATAATTTCTACAGACAACTCATTGAAAATGAGAGTGTGTTTTATCTTCCTTGACCATTCAGGATAGTTCTCTTTTCTAGAGAGAACTACTCCAACAATTGATATCAGCGAATACATTTTAAAATTTGTGTATCGTGTAAAAAAAATAATTTTTTGGCTATATATTGTGAAAAAATGCACTTCTGGTATATAAAACAAAAACAATTCTGGTATATATTTATATGACAAAGTTATTATATGGGGGAGGGAGTATATGAGGGAGGGGTAGTCAATGTATGGTGGGAGGTATTATCTGGGAGAGAGAGCGGAGTTTTATAACTGTGGTAGTTATAAAATTGTTTGCTATGATTTAATTGGAGCGGAGTCAGGAGTATGGAGGTGGTATTCATTAATTGGGAGTCAGTATGTATTATAACCTGGAGTTGGTATGTATTATAATCGAGAGTCGGTATGAAAATCTCTGTGGTATATTATATGTGCGAACGAGGCATGTGGGTGTCATGTATGGGGGTGATACAAGCCCGATGTTTGAATGTTTTCAACGTAATACCAACATAGAGGTGGTATGGTGGTATTAACCGGTGGTATGGGAGGTATTAACTGGGAGTTGTCGGGCAGTATGGTGTGGTATGGAAGGTGGAGGAAACAAAAGGAGAAACCAGAGTGTATATTTTAACACATAAATAAGAGTCAATGTATTAACACGGTCAAGATGTGATGTTACAAGTCCACGCAACACGTAACCACACAGAAGTTTGTATTAACGATGGGAGGTTATGTCACTGGTATGGTGGTATGTAGGCCGCTGGTATGGAGGAGCGAGCAGTGGTATAATATGGGAATGTGGAGAGTAGTCATAGTCATAGTCACGATAGCACCAATACACAGAGTGTGGTATGAACCAATATTCAAACGAATACAGACCATTCACACGCAGAGAATCACCAGCGTTCAGATAGGAGACAATCACCAGCATTCATAATCAATTTTCCAAAACACAGTTAGTTCAGAAATCCCCCAAAACATAGTAAGGCAGTCCACTCGGTCTCTACACATCACACCACCAAAAAGGAGCAAGGTTATTCGACAAAAAGATGAGGAATTTGTGTCGGCATAAGGCACAAACGAATTTTTAAACTGCGGGACAGAGATGACAGTTCTATAGAAATATGCAGAACATGGGTAAGAGGGAGTTACAAGGACAGGAAGGGAGCCAAAAATAGTGGTTGGGGCCTGTGCTTTGATACCATGTTAGGTCATGAGGTAACTCCTCAAATAAAATTTTGATTTTTCATTAAGACTGATCATATACATAATACATGGAGGGAGAGACTCTTGGGCTTCATCTCTCAGTGTTTCTTAATATTCCTATTCTCCTTATTTTCTATTTACACTATTTTACATGGCTTACCTAATCCAAAATATTAGGTGTCAACAAATGGAATAAGATCTCTCTCTATGTGTGTGTGTGTGTGTGTGTGTGTGTGTGTGTGTGTGTGTGTCTGGGTTTATGTGTGTTAAAATATTGCATATTGAAATCTTTGATTTATAACTCTAACTCACATAAAACTTTTTTGTTGTTAATTAATATTTTTTAAATATTATATATCAATGCTATATTAAGAATGGAATATATTTAAATTTAATGTATTATCAATAATATTATTTTTACATGTCATTTGTTTACTTTGTGTTAAGTAGTGAAAAAATTACATATCTCCCTCATACTAAAAACTCTCTCTCTCTCTCTCTCTCTCTCTCTCTCTCTCTATATATATATATACTTTATCTCTTTATATAAAATTGAAATATTTTATTTGTGGTTGACAATTTTTTTTTAAATTAATTTATTTTGCCTCAAAATATCAAATTACAACATATCATCCATCACCGATAAGCATGGTACAACAAACTACGTTTACTACATCATTGTTATAAAATACCAAGAATGATCATGGATTTTTCCTTTTTTCCTTTTCTTTTGCATACATCAATCCATTCTGCAGAATTATCAAGAAAAATTGTGGGGGGACATTGAAATCATTTCTTTGAGATAATTCCATTTCCAAAGGTTTTTCCATATTTGTCGTTTCCTTGTCACTATTTAACTGATCTGGCTCATGGGTATGTTTTTTCCCACTCATTGCAAAAGCTACAATTAGAGTTGAGCCTCTTTCGTTTTCTTCTAAAGGATGGGTTTCCTCTACTGAGAGATGAGATGGTGACTGCTATGTCTAAGTTGGGTTTGGAGAATTTGATTTGGTGCTAGATATATTTTGTTGTTGAGGGTTGTCCTGCTTTTGACCTGGAGTATTCTTGGACCCTTTTGCTCCCTTCGGATCTTGCCATCTACAACTCATTTTCTTTGAATCCTGTCAGGGAAGGCCCCTTGTGAAAAGGGGCGTACATTTTGAATATGACCAGGTTGTTGACAAGTTCTACATCGAAAAACAACATTTTCATAATCCAAAGGTTGTGTAAAAGCCTTACCACTCCATTTGAGTAGGATTTTATCTCGCAACCCTTTATTAAGGTAATTTATACACATATGTGAACAAATGTGAGAATTCCTTTTGAAAGCCTTTAAGTGTCTATTTTGATGAAACAATCTATTAAATTTCCAACGTCTTCTGAGATATCTATATGTGTCAAATGGATTGGAAATTTAGGAAGCCTTACCCATACCAGAGTTGCAGGAGACTTCACGGAAAGAGGATTAAAGTCAAGAAACCTATTAGGTCCCTATAATACTAGTGTATCCCCCTTATTGTTATTGTTAATGTATCCCCCTATTGTTATTATTGTGCCCATGTATCCCCTGTATTGTTATTTTTGTGCCCCATAGAAGCCCATTATTGTTATCGTTGTGCCCTTACATTATTACTGTTATGTAGGCTCTGATTATATTGTGACCCCACAGACTCCTATATATACCAAGGGTGTCTTATCATTTGTATCATCCAAGAATTATTCATTTATGTAATGTAAAGAGGGTTCCCCCCTCGAAGAGGATAATTTTTAAGTCTTTGGTCTATCTTTTCTTCTGTTTTGTGAGTTGGATGAATAACATTTGGTATCAGAGCTTTGGATTCTAGGGTTTCACTGATTCAAACAGGTCATAATGGAATTTTCGCTATATAACTTTTCTTCTGCGAAGCTTGAAATTTCTACCACGTGGATTCGAAATCTTAATGAACGTAGTGTATAAATTTCACTTCTTGTTTAGCTAGATTTTCTGAGATATGGTTTGAAGTAGTTAGGGTTTTTTGCATGTTCCATAATTCAGTCTCAAACAGGTGACCTAGGGAAAATCGTCATAACTTTATCTACGAGCATCATATTTGAATTTGGTAAAAAGTGACCGAAAGAAACACATTGTAGGTTTTTCTATGTCATTTTCAAGGCCAATGTTTGAAACAATGACACATGGAATTTTGTACAAGTTCGCTCTACTGAACCCTTCCGAAACTAGGTCATTGTGGGAAATTGGGCATAACTTTACCTTGAAGAATCCAATCTTAGTCTAACTCATGGCATTGGAAAGAAGACTTAGAGGGTAACACGGGACACAATTTCATACCTTAGAGAGCCGAAATTACAGAGCTACAATCGTTTCAATATCAAGCTTCCAAAAGTAAGAAAAATGTGTGTATTTTTTTTTTTAATTGCATAAATTTTCCTTGAAAAATCAATTGAAGTAATTCCAAGGGCATATTGAAACATAGATATTAGTATTTGGTTCTAAAATTACTCACAAATAAAATAATTATACACCCATTAAGCTCTTAAAAAACTCTACTATGACGCATGAAGAGGAAGAATTGCAACATGATATATCAAAATTACAGGACTAAGTGCATCAAAATTTTCTCTCAAAAAGAGAAACCAGATATGAACTAAAAGGGGACATGGATGGTTTAAAAGTAGATGTGGAAGCAATGATGAATTTCAAGATGGCAGGGTTGAAGAAAGGGCTAACAAAGTTAATGCAAGAAAGGCTTCCCAATGATGGTAAGGTAATCCATGAAAATCATGATGAGGACAAGAGGAATATGAATTATTATTTTAGAGACTCTAATGTTGGGTTTAAGACCCACCACATTCCAAATATTGATATGAGGAAGTTTGATGGCAAGGATCTGGTAATATGGATACTACATATGGAGCAATATTTTGATCTCCATGATGTGCAACACACACAAAAGGTACGCATTGTATCTTTATATTTAGAACCCAATCAGTTTGAATGGTATCAATGGATTTGTTCTTGTAAAACGCTTGTCACTTGGTCAATTTATACAGAGGAAATCATAGAACATTATGAGGATACAAAGAGTAACACCTTCTTTGGCCAATTTATAAATATCAAACAAAAGGATTCAATGGAAAATAACATTGAGGACTTCCAAAAATTGAATATTAAGGTAACTGATATTCCAGAGGAGCATATGATTGATGTATTCATAGGGGATTTAAAGGAAAACATCCAGCATTAGGTTCACCTTTGGGAACTTGATTCATTGGAGAAGGCATTCATGGTGGCAATAAAAGTTGAAAGCAAAATTATGGCAACAAGGAAGTCTACTACTCACAACTATAAAGATGGAAGTGTTGTTTCTCCTAGAATTCTACAACATACAAGGTTGACACCACAACAATTGGAGGGAAAAAGAGCAAAAGAGATTTGTTATAGTTGTGATAGAAAATGCACTAAAGGTCATAAGTGTGTTGAGAATATTTTTTTTTTACAAATATTGTGAATATGAGGAAGAAAAGGAACAAGAAACATCAAAAGAGGAGGATATACATCAGGAACCAACCTCAAAGAAATAAGAAATGAATCTGATCATATCTTGTAATGCATTGGAATGAATTACCACTCCTCAAACTCTCAAGATAGAAGGATGTATCAAGAAGAAAAAGGTAATAACGTTGATAGATTAGGGTAGTGCCAATAATTTCATTCATTGTAAGATAGCCAAGGAATTGAATTGACTCTTATATCCAACACTAGAGTATCAAGTGATGGTTGCAGATGGAGGAACTATAAATTCCTCTAGAAAGTGCCATAATATCAAGCTAACCATGGGGAAAATATATATTCAATAGTCCAATGCTTTCCATTCTAATGGGTGGTGTTGATGTTGTACTAGGAGTCCAATGGTTACAAACTTTGGGGACGATAGCCTTTAATTTTCAAGAAATTTTCTTTAATTTTTTTTGGGAAGGAAAGGAAGTTGAATTAAGGGGTACTGCAAGGAAACTAGGAAAGATAATCAACTCTAATGGCATGAAAAAAGCTTATGGAGAAATAACAATGGGGCATGATTGCACAATTATGCTCACTAAAGGTTCAAACATCAAAATCATCTATTTCTCCAAATCTCCATAAAGTCTTAGACAATCATTCCAAGGTATTTGAGACTCCCAAAGGCCTCCCATCCATTCGTTGTCATGATCATGTTAATCATTTGATTTCAGGAAGGGTTCCTCCAAACATCAAGCCTTGTAGATACCCATATTCCCAAAAGAGTGAAATTGATCATATGGTTGCATAAATGCTATAGGTCAGTATAATTTAACCTAGTCAAAGTTCTTTCCTTGTTGCAGTAGTTTTGAGGCACAAGAAGAATAGTTCATGGCATATGTGTCCGGATTATAGGGAGCTCAACAAGCTCAATGTTAAAGATAAATCTCCCATTCCTGCCATTGATGAATTGTTGATGAATTACACGGATCAATTTACTTCACCAAGCTATATCTTCGTTTGATATCATCAAATTCGAAAGAAGACTAAAGACATTCTGAAAACAACATTCAGAAGTCATGAGGGTCATTATGAATTTTTGGTCATGCCTTTTGGCCTTACTAATGCACCTTCCACATTTCACGGTTTGATGAATTCCATTTTCAAACCCTTCCTCGGAAAAATTTTGTTAGTATTTTTTGATGATATACTAATCTACAACAAGTCTTGGAATGATCATGTTCAACATGTCGACGAAGTGCTCAAACTATTGGAGGAGAAACAATTATGTACAGAAAACCTCCAAATGTTTCTTTGGAGTACACAAGGTGGAATATGTGGGCCATATTGTATCTCATGAGGGTGTTAAGGTAGACCCTAACAAAATTAAATCCAATAAGGAATGGAAAATCCCCACAACCATAAATCATCTTCGAGGATTTCTCGGATAGGGTATTATCGAAATTTTGTTGAAAATTATGGGATAATAGCATCACATATAACAAAATTACTGAAGAAAGATGCATTTTCTTAGACTCTAGAAGCAACTAAGGCCTTTGAACATCTTAAAGAGGCAATGTGCCAAGCTTCGTTTTTAGCTACGCCAGAATTCACAAAAACCTTTATTGTGGAATGTGATGTCTTAGGAAATGGAATTAGTGTTGTTTTAATGCAAGAATGAAGACTCGTTTCTTTTGAAAGTCGTCCAATCAAAGGAAATTATTTAAACAAACCTTTATATGAGAAGGAAATGTTGGAAATACCACATGCACTAAAGCAATGACGACCTTACCTAGTCGGAAGGCACTTCAAGGTAAAAACATATCGTGATAGTCTTAAATGATTTTTGGAACACATATTATCTTCACAAGAGTAACAAAAATGGGCCACATAGATGTTGGGTTATGACTTTGAAATCATCTACAAAAAAGGGAAGCAAAATGTTGTTGCAAATGCACTCTCAAGAAACGATGAGGATATGGAAGGATTTAATTGTGTTATTTCTATTATCCAACCTAATTGGATAATTGAAGGGAAGAATGGAAGAATGGTGAAGAGGTGTAGACACTCATTCAAAAGTTACAACAAGATCCCAGTACATCTAATACATTTAGCTAGAAAAATTATTCAATATGGTACAAAGACTTATCACTTCTAAGCCTTATTAAATTTAGAGATTTTCTAGAATAATGTTTGGGAAAAAAGCTATTGGTGGTGTAAAAGAGACAATTAATAATCAAAGCCTTGGCGAGTATTGCGACCTCTTTGTTCATGTGATGATATTAATAAAAATTCGAACAGTAAGTTGTGAATAATGAAGGCCGAGAGACTAATTTTGACAACTAGAACTCGCAAAATACAACGGATAACATCAAGCTAGAACACTATCTATCAATATTAAAGGACAATGATTACAACTAAATTAGAATGTCATTAATCTACTTGAAACAAAATGAACTAAAACTAAACTAAAGAAAGTCATTATCAAACTGAAAATGAAATAACAGAACTGAACCACATGCATTCTAACTCTGGAGTATTAAACCACAGTGCAACTAATTGTAATATGTAATGTAAATGAACGTGGAAAACATGAAGTTGATAAAACTATTGAAATTGGAAATTGAAAATGAAATCAAGCTAAGGCTACTTATCTAAATTACGAAAGTAAAGCCGTGCAGGAGGTAGGGGCCCTCTACCACCAGACGGAATCTAACTCAAGATCAACTCAACACGTTCAAAGCAATGATGTCTTCTTCATTAAAGGAAAATAAGACTGAAAATAGAGTATTCACGGTTCTGAAGTTTAACAGCAAAAGCCAAAATCTAACCAAGATCTAACCTCTTTCTCTCGGTTCCCCAAGCATATTAATAGCAAATTTACATATCGGAACTGGAGAAAATAAAAGGATAAGTGTCTTTCTACTTCTAATCAAATTGAAACTCTTATTGACAACCTCATTCTTCATTGCGGACACCTGTAGAATCCGTGTTTTAATAGGAGACTACCTCTTAGTTTGGGTGTCCCACGTGCATAACCACTTAGATATTTTTGCTCAGACTTTGTGGAGAGCAACGAATGATGTGGATGAGGTAAGCAATCTGCCCATATGTGTTTTTCCTTCAGACGACACCTGGAACCCACTCAAACTGTAAAACAGCTACAGAATGCGGGATCAGCTACGGAATGCGCGGTCAGCTACGGAATGCCTGTATTCTGTAGCTATTTTGCAGAAAATTGTTAAAATAGCAAAAATCATGAAAATACAATATGTTAATCAATTGCATGTAACCTTTAAGAAATCCTAATCATTCTTCATTGATTTTAGGCTTATGAAGTGATAAAATAATGATGAAATGAAGTGAAGGTTTGTAAAAGAGAAGGCAATTCTAAGGCTCAACATACCCCCACTGCAAGACTATTGCATGTCCTCATGCAATTTCATCAAAACTTATTCCATGTGCTTTGAAACCTCTGTTAGAACATCCAACCTTATCTTTCTGCTTCTTTTGGCCCTAATCTATTTTCTAATCTCTGTTAACTTTTCAGAGATTAGTTCTTCATCTTCCTTTTGTAGTGGAGTGTCAAGTTTATTTTCAATATCCATGTCAGTTTCTCTTCTTCTACTCCATCAAAAGATTTGACAAAAGATTTTGTAATCTCCTTATGGAAGCCATCAAATTTCTCTATAAAATTTAGTTTCCCTTCTTATTGTAGTAGCTCCTTGACTTGTGGATATCCTTCCAAATACTTGACTTCAACTGATTGTGTCCTGACAATTAGCCACATTCCTCCTTTGTGCAAATTATCTTCCTTTCAGAATTACTTTTCTATGCTTGAAGCTAGATTGACTACAGAGTCTAATACTTTATTTTGAAACTGTATCTCTGTGTCTGAAGATGGATTAGTTGAAGAATGATGCTTCACCCTTAGAATTACCTTTCTTCACTTAGAGATGGATTGGCTGCAAAGTGTAATGGAAGTGAATGGATGGAGGTGATTAAGCTATAAGGGAAAATGAAGTGGCTATGGATCTGATGGAGAATTTATGATGACCTTGTGGTGAGATATGGAATGTTGGATAAGGGATATGGCTAATCAATTCGAATGATAGGTTGTTTACGAAACACATGATTATACGCATTGTATCTATTTCATGTTTTGACTTTTTGCTATTAAAATAATTTTCACAATTTACCTCAGAATTTTGACCTTTTTAATTGTTGTGCTTGACGTTGTTCCTTTGGTTCCCTTTTAGCATGTTGGTATTCAAAACAGAATCCTTCAATTTCTTGTAATCATCATCTCTTTGTAGGCTGTACAATTATGTCAGAACTGCTGAACAAGATGTGGCTGCAACATGCAATCTGTAAAAAGAAATGATGTATGAATATGGAAGATGGATGTGAAATGTAATGGAGTGAAAGTGGAGTGGACTTGTGAAATGAAATGAAAATGGCGTGAGATGGAGTGAAAGTGGAATGGACTTGTGAAGTGAAATGAAAATGGCGTGAGATGGAGTGAAAATGGAGTGAGATGGAGTGGAATTGTAGAATGAAATGAATTTTGGAATTTCTCTCAAATGGTACATCAGACTTCCCTGAAATTTTCTGAGGTTGTTACCAATATTATTATGCATCTTCTGACGAAAAATCTCTGCCATTGGTTACACGGATCTCCCGGAAAATGAGAAATGGCTGTAGGTGAAAGTGGCCAATTTCTTGAAAAATACACACTGAAATTTTCTGAAATTTTCTGTGTTTATTCACCCTACCTCAATGCATTTACCATAAAAATTTCAGGACCAACGGATGCACGGTTTGAAAGCTATGATAAAATCAATTTCTGCCCTGTTTCACCCTTCATTCTGCCCAATGTTGCAACAAAAAAGTACGCCATAGACTCATTTTAAGGCCAAATTGAGTGATTCCAAAGGGAAACTGTGTATTTTTACCTTCTCTACTGCCACATGCTTCCAGAATTTCATTTTGATGAAGAAAAGGTGCTGCTGTGCAAAAATACTCAAATACGTCACATTACGTACTGTTAGTATGAATTCTTTGTCGAAGCGTACGAAAAAGAACCACTTTAGCTACGCGTAACTAATAGCCCTAACAACAATAATGGCTGCAAAACATCTTCAGATCTGCAATTAGTAGTTAAAGTGCTGCAACAAACAGATCTATAAATGGAAAGACATTAAGCAGTAAAGTAAAGAGTTTGCTCCATGCATCCAACAGACAAGACAAGAACACGATTTTGAATGAATTTTTATATTACAGGGCACCTGGGAGGAAACAAGAAGGTGTATCCAGATCTCCTCAATGGGATGGGTTCTTTGTAGTCCTCGGCACTTCAGATCTAAGCTTTCTCTCTCTTGTAGATGTAGAAAACCCAATGCAGAAAGTAGAGCTCAATGGGAGCAAAATGGTAGAAATGAGACCAAGTGTATAGATCCAGAGTGATCTAATAGGCAACAAAAGGTGAGGAATGATGGGGAAAACCCTCCTATTTATAACAAAATATTGGGTCATTCTAGATCTTGGTGCATGATTAAAATAATGTTAATCAAATCTAGATCCACCTCTATGGAATATTTTATTATTATTTGTTGGAGGGAAAGGGTGTTTTGACTTGGGTCAAATCCCTTGATTAGTGAAGAATAAATAAATAAATGATTTATTTATCTTTTTAAGGAAGTGGTTGGGATATAATCGAATAAATAATGATTTATTTAATTAATGGTGGTTGATTTGGTCATATTTAACAAGGAATATTATTTAAATAATTATTCCTAGAAAATAATAAGATAACTATGGGTTTATCTCATTAATTTTTTTGTTTTTGGGTTAAACATGACTGGGAATAATAATTAAATTATGGTTTAATTAATTATTCCTTTTGGGGTTTCCTAATTAACATAGTGAAAGCAGTTTTACATGGGGTAAAACTGGTCTTACATGGTGTACTTGGGTCCATGCAATGATGAAGGTTAGATGACCAAAGATGGTGTACAACATTTATTAAACAATCTTTGAAAATTGAAAATACGCAAGGAAACCCTTACGAAATGCCCTTAAAATTGTTTTCCAAATTACGTAAAGCGTTTTACTCAATTTATCATATTCTGAGAAAACCCAGAAGCTCAGAATTTTTTATTTCTGCTCCAATCTCTTGCAATACTTGCGCCAAAACTGCCTTCTGGAAAAAGTTGCAAAAAGACGAAAACAGGCTGCTACAGCAATGGCTGCAGAAACTGCCACTTTCCACAGCTGTGGTTGAATTGAAAAGAAGATGAACATGCTGCTACAAGAAACTAATAAAATGTACTGCTGCAAGTTGTTGTTGATTCCATAAAACCATTAGTCTTCATCAAAACCAACATTCATGGTACAATTCTTACCATGCGAATAGATGTGTCGAAGTCGAGCATGGGAAGAAATCATTGGATTACCGATCAATAATGAAAATCGTTAACCAATGCGAGACAACTCACCGATAATGTAAATGAGTGTCAAGGTACCTCAGTGCATCTTGACAGGGATGAATGAATGTGTCGAAGTCGAGTCGCCTGCAAGATTTGACAATCAAGAAACATTGTTGTATTCCCATTGTTATCAACGAGGAGGCTTGCCATTGATGAATGCAAGCTCCAAGGCACTTCAAATAATCTCTAATCTTGATCCCAGATAAAGTGTTGAGGTCGATGGGACAAGATCTGTTGGAAGGTGGACCTTAAAGAATTCCACATCATCCAACTCGAGCATAGAACCAAGAATGATTTGAAGAACCATGAAAGATTGAAACCATCATGAAATTGCAGAACTTATTGTGAACTTTGCCCGCCAGTTGCCTGGTTTTCAAACAAAGCTCATGTCCAATTGCGCCAGCAAGCTGGTTTTCACAATAGGACTTATTTTTCTCTTTACTCTTTTTTTTTTTTTCTCTCTTTTTTTTATGTCCTACTCTACTTGAAAAAGAAAATCTTGTTCAAGTATATGAGTACTTCCAATGGAACCATGTCTGTAACAAGATGATAGATAAACTCATATGCAGGTTTGAAAGACACTCTTTGATATGTACCTGTATATGAGATGCCAACTGTCTTGATTTAGATGATGTCAATTGAATAATTGAGCATTGGAATCCAATCACTGAATTGAACCAAGATTCAATGTAATCTTGTCTTCCTTGTCTTTCCTCTATCATGAAATGCAAGTCTTCAAAGATATGATCTTCATTCATAGAATCTAGTGATAGGCATGCATGAGACTTTTCAATCTCTGGTTCCAATATCTCCTCTTTATCAATAGAAATTCCTGATTCTTGGACCTTATCTGAGTCTTCTTCTTCTGGTTGTTGTTCTTCAATGACAGCTGGTGAATCATTTTTCAATACCTCAGAATTGTAAGTTGATTGAGGTGTTTTATTGTTGGGGATATGAAATGGTTGTGGAGGTAGTGGAGTGGGGAATCTTTGGGGTGTTTGTGTGGATGATAATGGAAAAGGTTGGATTGAGGTCAAATGAGGGTGATATTGATGTTGTGGTGGAGGCAAATGGTATGAATAACATTGATGATGGTATTGAGGATAGAGAGGGAAAGATTGAGGATATGGTGGATTTCCTTTATAGGGCCTTTGCCAACTTTGTTGCCAAGATTGGTTTTGAGGTTGGGATTGATATGGCCAAGGTTTCCAAGGTTGGTTTTGAAGTTGGGATTGAGATGGCAAAGGTTTCCAAGGTTGGTTTTGAGGTTGGGATTGAGATGGCCAAGGTTGCCAAGGAAAGGGTGTTCTCCAATTACCTTGAGGTTGTTGTGCATAACCTTGAAACTGTGCATAAGGATATTGCATCATATTGGGTTGATGAGGCTGCCATAGCCCTCTTGGAGCTACATAACAAAGTTTCTCTTGTGCTTGATTTGCTCCATTATCCTTCTGGTAAATTGCCTTCAACCCTAGTAATGATGGGCAATCTTCAGTAGTATGTGATCCTGCACAAATTTTACACATTTTAATGTTATCAAGTGGACATTCATGCAAGGCATGTTTCTTTCTACATTTAGGGAAAAATATAAATGAAGCAACTTTTTGCTTGTTTTGCATTCTTAGCATGTCAGTTTGTTCATTTAAATTACCAAGAATGTTTAGCAAATTGTTAGGTTCAGTTTGACTTACCAATCTTGATGCTGACTTACTTACTTTTGCCATAAATGGATCTTGAGGGGACCTTACACACTTTTCTTTTCCTCTTGTTATGTTCTTGCATAGTTCAGAAATTTCTTGAAATGACAATCGATAAACATCTCCTTTTCCCACAAGATTAAGAAGATCAATCCATTCATCCTTTATAGCATTTAGTAGGAGAGTTTTTAATGCATCTGATCCTAAATTATGAAATTTAGATCTTTTGATATTATAAGTAAATCTCTCTACTAAATCTTCTAGGCTTTCATTCTCTTTTTGGTTCATGTTAAAGACTTCATTTCTAAGGTCATGGTGCATGCAATAACCTTTATATTTTTCCAAAAATACTCTTTTCATATCATCCCATGTCCTTATAGAATTTGTTCCTAAAGTCATGAACCATCTAAGAGCTCTATCCTTCAATGTTACCGGAAACAAATTCAATTTTTGAATGTGCAATGAATAGCCATAAGATCTACAAATTATTTCAAATTCAAAAAGAAAAGTTTCCGGGTCTTCTGATCTCATACCTTTGAAATTAAGAAGTACAGATGGATGGATGTTCTTCATTTGAATGTTGATATCAATTTCTTGAATAGGAAATCCAAAAGGATCTTCCTCATTGTCATCATCTCCATCCATTTCTTCAACCTCCTTTGTCACCTCTTCTTCTACCTACAAATATGAATTCATGATGTGGATGTGTGGCTCTTACTGCACCACATGATATAGTGGATGTGGTAGGTAATTGAAGTTTTTGTTTTTGTTTTTGTGTTTTTTTTTTTTTTTTGGATGTAAGAAATAAGGTTACCTAGTTACACTTCCCCGGCAACGGCGCCAAAATGTTTGGTCTCAACCTAGTCTCCTAAATTGAGTTCATTAATTGTCAACCAGGGTCAGTAAACTGCTGAAGTGAAGTGCACCATATGTGCCTAAGTAACCTTTTCCTACTTCGTTGTGTTTAGTGTTTTCTGATGTTTTTGGTTTTATGGTTTTATTTTGAAAAGGAAAAGAACTAAGTGCTAAATGAAGGGAAACTATTGGTCAAAACAGAGTGAAGCCTAAACTATGATGGTAAATAAATGTAAATGCTGAAACAAAACAGAGTCTAACTATGACTAGCAACCAACAAATACAAAGCTTGATAATGACTCTATTGTAAACTCACAACATGAAATTGAAATGAACCTGAGAAATGAACAAGCTAAGTGTAAATGAAATTTTCTCCTAAATAAACAATCAACTCACAATATTACAAAAATCTAAATTATCCTATGATGCTGAAGTTATTCTATTCCGCAACTTGACTTATCACTACTAAGCCTTATTCAGAAATTTAGAGATTTTCTAGAATAATGTTTGGGAAAAAGGCTATTGGTGAATTTGTAAAAGATTTGCAGAATAATCAAAGCCTTAAACTGATATTACTGACCTCTGTTCATGTGATGATATATTAATAAAAGTTCAGAACAAAAGTAAGTTGTGAATAATGAAGGCCGAGAGACTAATTTTGACAACTAGAACTACTTAAAATACAATGGATAACATCAAGCTAGAACGCTATCTATCAATATTAAAGGAAAATGATTACAACTAAATTAGAATGTCATTAATCTACTTGAAACAAAATGAACTAAAACTAAACTAAAGAAAGTCATTATCAAACTGAAAATGAAATAATAGAACTGAACCACATGCATTCTAACTCCGGAGTATTAAACCACAGTGCAACTAACTGTAATATGTAATGTAAATGAACGTGGAAAACATGAAGTTGATAAAACTATTGAAATTGGAAATTGAAAACGAAATCAAGCTAAGGCTACTTATCTAAATTATGAAAGTAAAGCCGTGCAGGAGGCAGGGGCCCTCTACCACCAGACGGAATCTAACTCAAGATCAACTCAACACGTTCAAAGCAATGATGTCTTCTTCATTAAAGGAAAATAAGACTGAAAAACAGAGTATTCATGGTTCTGAAATTTAGCAGCAAAAGCCAAAATCTCACTAAGATCTAACCTCTTTCTCTCGGTTCCCCAAGCATATTAATAGCAAATTTACATAACGGAACTGGAGAAAATAAAGGGATAAGTGTCTTTCTACTTCTAATCAAATTGAAACTATTATTGACAGCCTCGTTTTTCATTGCGGACACCTGTAGAATCCGTGTTTTAATAGGAGACTGCCTCTTGGTTTGGGTGTCCCACGTGCATAACGACTTAGATATTTTTGCTCAGACTTTGTGGAGAGAAACGAATGATGTGGATGAGGTAAGGAATCTGCCCATATGCGTTTTTCCTTCAGACGACACCTGGAACCCACTCAAACTGTAAAACAGCCGCGGAATGCGGGATCAGCTACGGAATGCGCGGTCAGCTACGGAATGCCTGTATTCTGTAGCTATTTTGCAGAAAATTGTTAAAATAGCAAAAATCATGAAAATACAATATGTTAATCAATTTCATGTAACCTTTAAGCAATCCTAATCATTCTTAATTGATTTTAGGCTTATGAAGTGATAAAATAATGATGAAATGAAGTGAAGGTTTGTAAAAGAGAAGGCAATTCTAAGGCTCAACATCATCCACCATCTATCACATCATCTTTAAGATAAAATTATTGGTTAAAGCAGTGGAAGATCATATCAGGCATCAACAACAAGTTCTCCAACTCTTAAAGGATAACCTAACTCTGGCACAGAATCAAATGAAATAATAGACAGATCAACATCGCAGTGAAAGAAGTTTTGATGTAGGTGACTGGGTATTTTTACAGCTACAACCATACAAACAAATGTCCCTCAAGCAATCTAAGAAGGATAATAAATTACCACCCAAGTATTATGGTCCTTACAAGTTGTTGCATATTTATACATAAACCCAGATAGATATGACACCCATTGTACATCAATGATTAATTATTTGAGCATCAACCATCCAGATTCTAGTAATTACAAACATACATCAAATTTTTAAGCATATAATATATAATAGAAGGTAGAAAGTACCAAAATTTTAATCATATGATTGAAAGTAAAAATTTAGAAGATAAAATCATAAAACATTCAAATAACTTATCTACTAAGTGAGCAACTGTCAAAATGAGTCATGTCCAAAATTCAAATAATAATGTTTATAAAATTGGCCACCTGACCACCACCAAGTACACATTGAACTAGGAAGAGTAAGATACTAAACTTCGAATTCACAGCAAGTCTAACACATTAGAGTCTAGAGTCTAATCTATGACAAAAGTAGTAAACTCTGAATATACCTACTAATATTTTATCCTTCCACCATGACCATTATGTGAGGCTCCACGTGGTGGCAATGAAGAAGATGGTAGTTGTGGGAGTTGTGGAACTGATGAAGATGAAGCCCTTATTGTTGTTGTTGAAGAATGGAACCTGGGAAACATGGGATCGGATGGGGATGGCATCTCAACTTGATCATCATCATCCTAGATAAGGGCATCCTCCAATTGCAATAATCGCAACACCCCATCTTCCAAATTCTCCTCCTCCGGGTTTTTGTCCCAAAGCTTAACATCTTTATTATTTTTTGCATTCTCGCAGTAATGGGACAACAATCACAAGTTGTACTGAACATAAACCAAGCTCTTTGCCCTATATAATTTTAACCTAATCCTTTTAACAATGTGGATGAAATAATAAGAGCTCTAACACCTCTTTGCAAAAGAAGTGTTTGCCACCTGTGATAGCACTAGCAATGCCAAATTTTGTTGAAGTGGAGTAGCATCTCCATGCATGTTCCAACACTCAAGAGAAGAAAAATTATCTTGATCTTTAATTGCATGATTGCTCCCAAATGGACCAATGCCAAGCATATAGTTGCTCAATTATTTTTATATCATGGAAAACTCCTCCTCATTGGGGACTAATTTATCCAATGCTTTCATATAACCTCTAGATAAAGGTGTAGATTTCTCTTGCTCCCACCAATTGTTGGTGTTGAAATCCATAATGGATGATAACATTATGTTTTAGAACATATGCTAAGGTATGCAATGGAATATTTAGCATTTTTCATTATTTTCCACCTCTACATGAATATAATTGTACAAGATGATATCTTTAGCCTCAACATTGTCTTTAATCTACCCTAACATGTTATCCATTTTCTCATACACCTCGTCAATTATTGGCCAATCTGAATCTTCAAACTTGATCATGTAATAAATTGGTTTGGTGAATTGCAAAACATATTTACCCATGACCAAAAGTAATTGTCAAGAATAGTGTCCTTAACTACATTAGCACCATATCTTTCAGTGTTAATGTCATCCCATGATTCACACGTCACCATATTAGTTAAAGATTGCCTCACCTTCACTAGTCGTCTAAAGGTGAGGTAATAACTTGCAAATCTTGTTTTTGAAAGTTTAAGCAACTATAACTTGGAGTAAGTGCCATAAAGTTAGTTTACCCTAGTATGCCCTGTGACAAGTTTAATGAGTTGCTTTCCTTTCTTTTAAAGCTCATTAATCCATCCACATTATTTATGCTTCATAATATCATGGATCATAAGGTTTAATGTGTGCACCAAGCAGCCATACCAAAAGATGTGTTCGAATGGGTACACTCAATAATTTTAGATTTTGCCTTACAATTTGTTGTATTATCAGTGTTCATTTGAACCACATTATTAGGACCAACATCTTTGATTGTTTTCAATAGGAGATATGTAATGTTTTGGGAATTTGCAATGATAGAGGAGGAGCCATGACTTGTAAGAAACATTGCACCACTAACAAAAAAACCAAGAACATTTATCAAATGTTGGTTTCTAACATTTTTCAAACCATCTGATACAATGGATGCCCCTCAATCCACCCATTAATTTGTAAAACTTGTCAAATCTCTTTGAACATTTTCCTTTTGTCTTTCTAATAACACAATTCTATATTTCTCATAGTTAGGTCTCTTGTATGCTTTTGGGGCTTCATTGATGGCCTTAACCATATTATGCCACTAGGGAGAGTGAAGCACATTGAATAGTACACCGCAAGCACAAAGAAACCATATCACCTTTCCATCCACATTATCCCTCCCATCAACATTCAGGAAATATGCTATTGTTATTCTATTTTCAGAGGTTGTGGAAGTACCATGAAGAGATGAGCTACCAAATCTAGAGGTTGCAGTTCCACTTGATTCAGAATGAGTTTTTTGTTTTTTTGTTTTTGTTTTTGTTTTTCTTTTGTGCAACCTCCTCTATTTGGATGTATTTTCTCCTTTGTTCCATTGAAACCTTGGGGAAAATTTAGATTCCTACGAGACCCCTTTTTTCAACACTGTCTGATATCACACAAAGATGCCTCCTCACACGGGTATATGAACCATTATATGATTTCCCTCCATGATAACCATGAGGACACACAAACTCGTAGCTTCTACCACCTTTTCCCCTCTCGAGTTTTGTCACATAATTCAATAAGGGTGTCAATGCAATTTTTCCCTCTTGCACTTCAATGTCCTCTTCATCATGTATTGGGTTACTCATATGGGGAGTGTTGAAGAATGTAACTAGGTTCGGTCTTCATATTTGTATTTGATTCATAATGAAATGTATTTATCAAAAGAAAGAAAAGTTATTTATTATTACTATTGTGACTTATTAAAGCATGGGTGTCATGCTTGGGTCATCATGTTTTAGGTCAAAGTCCCCGTTGAGGACTTATCGGATTTATCTCGAGTCATTAGAGTCATTGTCCATTTTATGAGACCCTTATTGGGATTTTGAATCATGTTAAAAGAAATATTATTGATTCAAATAAGTCATTTGTCGCCTCCACACCAATTCGGGCCTCATCAGTTCACGTCGACCTACATCAGGGTAATTCGAACTCCATAAGAGGCCATATATACAGTGTAGTTCAATTCATTTGGAGCATCCAGTCACAAGTTCGATATACAAGCAGAAGAAGTTGCAATATACGAAATTGCAGAAGGAGAAGGAGGATTACAAGATAGAAGCTTTCTGGGTTATCTCTCTCACTTGTGTGAATTTACTGGGTTTTCCCCTAGATAGGGGTTTTTCCCTGGTTGTCCGCCTACATTTTGTGTCCTTGATCTTTGTGTTGTGGTTTTGGTAATTGTCTGATGAACTAAGATAAAAGAAGAACACAAGAAAGTTAATAAGAACATAAGAAAATCACAAGTAATTATCATCGTAAAAAAAAAGTAAAAAAATTGCATTTCTGATTTTCCAAAATGGTATGAGAGCTAAGGTAAAGAAGAAGGAAAAAGGAAACTTGAAGATCTATTGAAAGGAGAATAAGGAAATCTCGAGAAGTGGAATAAGGGTCATTAAAGAGGGTCATAAAAGGAGAGAAGTCTATTATCTTCAATAAACATGTATAACTCAATAAAGGGAGAAAGAAAATTAGAAGGAGCATCCAATTATAGGGCATGGAAAAACATGATAGATCTCATCCTCGAAAAGAATAAAGTCTTGGATTTAGTCAAAGGAAAAGTGAAGAAACCTACAAAAGGATCAAATGATGCAAACAAAGCAAAGTTTAGAGAGTCATAAATATTTGCTATGAGCCTAATGGTAGATGGTATAAAGGATAACCTTATCCCATACATTTCCAACATAGACTCCTCTTAAGAAATGTATGAAGCCTTATCCAAATTGTTCACCATCAAGAATCTTGGTTAAGTTGCAAGTCCTAAGAATGAACTAAGGACCGTGAAAATGACAAAGGATAATACTGGGGCTTCCTTATTTGTAAGGACAGCTAGAATTAGAGATGATCTCCAAGCCATAGATGAGATGATACTTTAAAAAGAGCTCGTGATTGTTGTACTTAGGGATTGTCACCTCGGAGTGCCTTTGCTTTAGGAATAAACAGTTGGAAGGAAAGTCCTACATTCGAGCAATTATGGAATGAATGTAGTCAAGGATAAGTGATAATTTCATTAGTAACCAACAAAGAGAATGAAGAAGAGAAAATTTGAAATGCCTACTTCGCTCATCACAAGAACAAGGGAACCTTCAAGAAGTATAAAGGACCAAGAAGGAAGGTAGACCTATCCAAGATAGAATGCTATAATTATCACAAGATGGGTCACTATAGAAATGATTGTCCCGACAATCCTAGGAATAAAAAGAGAAACAAGGATCAAGCAAATGTAGCCGAAGAAGGATCTCCAAAGAAGAACAAGATGGAAGGATCTGAAGTCAAAGACCTATTTTCTAGGGACTCTTAGGAACTCTATATCCTTCTACTCTAATTTTTTATTGTTTTCATTTATGTTTTGTTCTCTAGTATTTGTAGGTTTAACATGCTTTGGAAAAACATTTTTGAATTGTTTTGATAAATTTATAGGTATTCGTCGAGATTGGATTGAGAGGGAGCCCTCACCATTTTCCAAAGATAGGTATCTTACTCCTTGTATTAATATTGTTATATTTGATTTCCATGACTTATCTAGGTGTGTTTGTATTAAATGCTAATAATATTTGTTTTGAGATTTCCCTTTTTAGGAAAGGCTTATTGAATACTCAAGGGTTATGGAGGAGACCTCACAAGACAAAGCATGATAGAATTTCTATTGAATTTGATTTCTTACAAGGTTTGCTAAGAAACAACTCAAAGGTATGTCTTAAACCATAATATTTTTTCTCTTTGTGATAAAGATATATTCATTCCTTTTAATAATCTATTATGCATTACTGACATCGTTGTGTATAGGACCTTTGAATCATGAATATTCTTATCATTCATCACTTTGTGGAACCATAAAAAGGTTCTCTGTAAGAGCCTAACCTAAGGGTATGTCGATGCTTATGTGAAAACCCTTGTCTACTTAGGGTTATTGATGAAATCTAGAAAACACTATTCTTTTGATGCTTGGGGTTTTGATGGTAATTTCATGTTTGGGGTTTTGGTATTGTTATGGAAACCCTAGTTCTTTAGGGTTATATGGTAATGTATGTATATTGAAATCCTATATCTTTAGGGTTTTGGTAAATTAGGGTTTATGAGCAAAACCCTTATGATATCTAGAGTAAGCTCCTAGGAATGAAACCCTAGGTGTATGTTTGTTTGTATGATCAAGTTTGTTATATGTCTAACTTTAATGATTGTGTCTTGGGTTTTCCTGATAGATGTTTTTGTGATATGCTTGTGCATGATTATGAAATCCTAGATATGTATATGTGTTGACCAAATTGTTGATGATTCCAGGGTTTATAATTAATCCCTAGTAGAAGTTTGATATTCTAGGATATGATGATATTGTTTCAAATGTGATAATAAAGTATAAGGTTTACAAAAGGTTGGTCATATTGTTGAAACCTTGGATTGTGATGTGATTGGTTTTTATGATATCTAAGGCTTAGTATCTTATAAATGGAATCTAAGGTTTGCATTAAATCCTAGTAGAAATCTAACGTACGAATTCCAGAGTTGTTAGATGCATTACTTGTTTAGTTTTCTTATAGGATTTGCAATATGTCATATAAGAATTTGTCATATCTTGGAATGTATGAAACCCTAGATATAATAAGATTGATATCTTGATTGAGTTATGATGTAGGGTTTGTAACAAAAACCCATGTAAAAAAGTTGAAGTATAGAAGTATGTGCCTCTTGATGATTACGAGGCTAACTAAATATAGGTATTTGATGTCTAAAGACTAAATGCTTCCATTATTGTATGATTATGACATGATTAACTTCATGCTTTTATATATGTATTTAGTTGTACTTGTTGTCTAAGGTGTGCATTTACATCTTCAAGATGTTGAAGATACTTGTAAGTAAAGTTGATTTGATTGCCAAGCATGAAAAAGGAAGTTATATTATTAATGATGATCCAGATGACTCTGATAAGAAGGATGGAAGCCATGAAAGATTCTTCGGTATCATAAAAAGTAGTCAATCTCCCTGAGTTAAGAGGGAGTCTAGATAAAAGAAAGGGCATAGCTCCCAAGTTCAGAGAGAGTGGATATTAATGTATATGGAGGTGTTGCTGCATGTGAAGTAGGAAAGGAAGCCATATGATTGAGGAAACTTCTGTCAAGATTTTTTTGGGAAGCCTCTAAGTCCTACTGTGATAAATTGTGAAGCAACATAAAGATGTATGAAGATCCCGAAGGTTTTTGTTTACTTGTGTGTATTTTAAAGTTTGTTATTGATTGGGGTTGTGTTTGTATAGGTAAATATCTCAGAGTTGTGGTAGCATGTTTTACATGCTTGTCGTTATTGATATGTTTGATCAGGAGAGATTTGTTGTTACTGATGTGTTTGATCGGGTGAGATTTGTTGTTACTGATTTGAATAATCGGGAGTGTTGAGGATTTGTGTGTAATGCACATTGACTGAGAGGACATATGGTCAACTTGAGTGTTCATGTATAGTTCTCGAAGTAGGGAGGGTGGCATTGGTCATAGAGCTCTGACCTTTCATTGCGCACCTGGATCGTTGGGTTGATGGTTAGCAAGTAAGCATGATGGTGCCTAAAGTGGCTGAAAACTTTTGTCCATCTTAGTCCCACCCAGATAGATTTCCCTGGTTAGTAATCTAGTCTGTGGCATCATGGGTGCCTAAACCATGGACATGGATATATTTCCCTGGTCAGGAATCTAGTCCATGGCACCGTGGGTGCCTAAACCATGGACATGGATATATTTCCCTAGTCAGGAATCTAGTCCATGGCACCGTGGGTGCCTAAACTCTTTATGGAACTGAATAGATTGCCCTAGTCAGGAATTTAGTCCGTGGCACCGCGGTGCCTAAACTCTTCATGGTTCATGTGTTTTTAGATCTTCCTTGTACTTGTATATATATGTGTAAATCATGAATACCTCCCTAATTAAGAGGGAGTGTTGAATATTGTAACTAGGTTCGGTCTTCATATTTGTATTTGATTCATAATGAAATGTACTTATCAAAAGAAAGAAAAAGAAATTATTATTATTATGACTTATTAAAGCATGGGTTTCATGCTTGGTCATCATGTTTTAGGTCAAAGTCCCCTTTGAGGATTTGTAGGATTTCTATTGAGTCATTAGAGTCATTGTCCATTTTATGAGACCTTTCTTGGGCTTTTGAATCATGTAATAAGAATTATTATTGAGTCAAATCAGTTATTTGTCACCTCCACACCAAGTCTGGCCTCACCTGTTCAAGTTGACCTACATCAGGGTAATTCGAACTCCAGAAAAGGTTATATATACAATGTAGTTCGATTCATTTCGAGCATCCACTCACAAGTTTGATATACAAGCAGAAGAAGTTGTAGTGTAGGAAACTGTAGAAGGAGGAGGATTACAAGACCAAAGTTTTTGGGTTATCTCTCTCGCTCATGTGAATTTACTAGGTTTTTCCCTGGTTGTCTGCCTACATCTGGTGTCCTTGATCTTTGTGTTATGGTTTTGGTAATTACTTGATGAACTAATATTAAAGAAGAACACAAGAAAATTAATAAGAACATAAGAAAATCACAAGTAATTATCATCATAAAAAAAATATTTCTGCCTTTTTGATTTTCCAACAGGGACCACTATCCAATTGTTTTTTTTTCTCTTCTATTCCTACTCCCCAACACCACTATGAAAACAAAATATGGAATGATACATATAAGCCAAAAGAACACCATTTTGCAATATGAATATAGATGGAAAACTTGCAATGAAATGAGCAAGAAGAAAGAATGGGAAAGTGTAAGAGGGGGAGGAGAATATATATAAACAACAATGACAAAAATAACGAGGGAGTTCGGGGTTTTCACTTACCTCTTTAGCTCCTATAGATGGAAACCCTTATTTACTCTTCCTTCCTCCTCCTCCTCCACTCCTCCAATCTCTCCAAATCCCAGTAAACTCACTTTAACCCCACCTCAACCCAATTTAAGTAAAAATATTAAAAAAAAAAAAATTAGAAATACGACCCCCATGAAACCTTCCATCTCCTTCTATATCTGCTTGCGATCTACGGTAGATCTGTGCCCAAACCTCCACAGATCCACTACTGATCCTTCTTGAATTTTGTGGATTTGGCTCGCATAGTTCTGATTTTCCAGTGATTGCCAGAAAATGGCAGAACTGCAGATTCAATTTTTAGATCCGCAGTTCAGCCAGAGGATCAACCACAAATCCGTACGAGACGTAGTTCCACCTCAAGATCCTTGTGGGGGGGGGGGGGGGGATCCTGCAACATTGCTCTGCCACACAAGGAAATAAAGTCGTAGGCTAATATTAGGCACACAAAAAGTTTACATAGTGAGCCAAGAAACTACAACAACAACAACAACAACAAAATAAAAAATAAAAAATAAAAAAAATAAAAATAAATAAATAAATAAATAAATAAAAATAAAAATAAAAATAAAAAAATGACATAACAAAGCTTATAGGAACATGACCAAAAGCATTTCAGTCAAATCAGGTGTTTGATGATGACAACAAAGTGAGATTCTTCATACTCGACCCAGGTGGCTTTGAAGGTTGAAATTCACATTTGATATGTTTTCAATGTGAGATATACGAGCTTCTAATATGTTCAAACAATCCTGTTGCTTCCACTGATTGCGCTAAATATCATTGAGATAGGAGATAATGTCAGTCTTATCTTCATTCTTTTCCTTTAAGACATGGCCCAATAGAGTCTTTAACTATTGATGCAAAGTAACTGGATGCATATACTAGCTCCTTCTTCCCCTAGTATGATCAAGGTTAGGGAGCCAGTGGGACACCTCCTCTAAGAGTTCTGAATCATAATAAGCTTGTCAGTCTTGTGCAACCTGGGTCTCAAGTCTCTTAATATCCACTTAAGTGTTATAAGAATTATTGATTGATAAGTAGCAACTGCCTCCCATGCCTAATTCTAGGCACATGACTGGGTAGGTTGGTTATGTCCACCAACCCCACGGTGCCCACACACATTCTGGAAAGGCACAAAGACCACCATAGGTACAAGCTCAACACCGTGACAAAGAAACAAACCCCAATAGTCCTAGAATTCCTACTCCATCTATCACCCCTAGGGGCTGAAAGTAAAGATCAAAGGCTCGGTAAAATCTACCCTCCTCACTACAAAAACCAGCCAAGAATGATCTAAATTGCTACAAGTACCCCCAAACTAATCAAACAAAAAACAATAATTAAAAACTCGGGTACAACCTCACCTTTTAGACCTTTCTCCAGTAGAGAAATTCCACAATCCTCTCAACAAAGGGACAAAAGAACCAAATATAACATCCCTCTCCCGAAACAACAAAGCCTCATAATATAGGTAAATCCAAACAACAACAAAACTCTACATATATTCTTTTAAGAACAATACTTCCTACCCAATACAACTAAAAGCAATGATAATAGCAATACTGGGCAGGATAGGGAAAATTACCCACTAGAATCCACGAATGCATGCTAGGAAAAAACAACTCAGCACTATGGAACGCGAGTTGCATCCAAAACGACTCCACAACGTCAGCTCCAACACTTGTTGCGAAGCTTGAGCCTACCGGTTTATTAGCAATTCCAACACTAGCCTGGCACACACCTCACAAACGAGCACAAAAAACAAGGAACTATGTCCATTGAAAGCCCCCACTGACGCATTATCATCAAAATGCCAATTCAGAATAAGATCTCCCCATCTCCAAATTTAGAGTTATGGTTGATAATTACAACCATAACCCCTTTCTTGTCTCATAAGAGGAATGAAAAATCCCACCTGCACTAGAGAAATTGCACAGATAGGGAAATCAAAGAATACTTAAAATAATATTCAAATGTAGATTTTCACAGCTATTCATAGTAGATAGACTTCTAGAGTTGAATTGTGTAAGTAATTTTTTTTTGTCCAATATGTTTGAGATGATTTCTCACTCCACAAGTCATAACAAAGAAGTTCAAAGCTATGATAGAAATGTCTTAAAATAATATACTTGTAGATGTGAGAAGCAATGCTTCTAAACCTAAGAAAGCTAGACAAAAAGTTAAGAGAACATATTATGAAATATCTCAAATAAGAAGGGTATTGTCATGTGAGTATGAAATTTGAACATAAGTGCCTTGGATGATGGAAGCTTGAAACCCATTGTCTCTGGGGCCATAATTGAAACTTTGCAGTCAACCTCTTTAATTTGCAGTTGCAATTTGTCCTGTTGGAGCATGATGACTTGATATTCATCACTTTGTTCCACTATAAGCTTGGCCTCCAAGGTTTTAATCTACTAATATAAGTCAATTGTTTTGAAATACTTCATGTCGAGAGTTTTGGAGATACTTGTGTCTAGAATCTAGTAGGGAAACTCCTCTCGAATTCCCTCATCACGAAGGAAGTCCTGTTCTAAATGTGCTTATGCTTGAGTGGAATCAACTATTACTTTGGCTACAGAAAGGATGCACCACTGAAAAATGGCTAATGAGGATGCAATCTAATTCAGTGTGTGAATGAGTCGACATCGATAAATTCCTCAATGCCCTTTGTTGCTACATCCACTACAAGCTTGGCCTCCAAGGTTTTAATCTACTAATATAAGTCTATTGTTTTGAAATACTTCATGTCGAGTGTGTTGGAGATACTTGTGTCTAGAATCTAGTAGGGAAACTCCTCTCGAATTCCCTCATCATGAAGGAAGTCATGTTCTAAATGTGCTTCTGCTTGAGTGGAATCAACTATTACTTTGGCTATAGAAAGGATGCACCACTGAAAATGGCTAACGAGGATGCAATCTAATTCAGTGTGCGAATGAGTCGACATCGATAAATTCCTCAATGCCCTTTGTTGCTACGTCCACCATGGGCTATATCTTCTAGATGAAATGTCTTCCTTAAAGAGAGAGCACTACTACAAAATCCATCTCCCAGCTGAGACAAGACCAAAATACCTATAAGTGAAGAGATAAAGTCAATATGAAGCATAAGCCATTTAAAACAACACAAAAAAAACCTAGATATATGACCTATCAAGATACCAAGCTTTCATTACCATACAAAATCATAAAATTTTATGAAGAATTACTAGTTTCTATAACTTCCAAAATGTAATAAGATCACTTACAAAACTAACATTACCATTTCCCTAACTACACCGAAGGTGTTCCTATGATGGGTTTGGTTGGGTAGATTTGAACAATAAGATGTGTGTATTTTCGTCCTCCTCCCTCCAAATAAAAATTGACACATGGCACTGCAACCGTCATGGAATTAGGTAGGAAATGTGTTGTCCTTTTAAAGTTTTATAAATCCTATCCTAAATGAAAAAATAAAGGTTCTAATCTCTAAATTTTGAGATATTTTGATTTTTCATTGGTTTTTAAATTAATTTATCATAAAATTAAGTTTTATAGGGTTTTGAAAAATAAATCTATAAAATATTAGAATAATAATTTGTTTGTTTTGTTTTGTTTGTTTTGATTTGTTTTTGTTTTTTTAAAATCAATTTATAATAAAAAATGTAATATTTATATACAAAATTTTAATATATATTATTAATATATAAGTATTTTTGACTCATGGCACTCTACATGGAATTGGGTCAATTAAACTTTTCTAAAACCCGTCCTAAAAAAAATAAAAAATTATAATCTCTAAATCTCAAAAATTTTTGATTTTTCATTAGTTTCTAAGTTAATTTATAATAAAATTAAGTTTTATTATTCTAAAAACAATCTATAAAAATATTAGAATAATATATATATGTCAATTTATAATAAATTTTTTAATATATAAGTATTTTTTATCCTTTTATTATTATTATACTATATTATGATATTGTAAAAGAGGGAACAAAATGATTTAGCAACAGTGAAGAACATTTCAAAGATGTGATGGAGCTTCAGCGAGAACAACACAAATATGTTATGGAGCTTCAGCTAGAGTGTAAGAAAATATTTAATTCTAGTAGATTAATCATGGGGTAATGTCGCTTTTGTGTCGCCTTCTTTTAATCAATCAGATGGATTGGATGTGCCTGTAATATTTCAAAGCTTTGGGCAAAATGAATGCCATTGGTGTTGCTTTTACCCCAAAATGGAAAAATATGGGGACTTGGAGAGTGATTTGAAGCATTCAAGGATTGATAGTTTTATTCGTACTCCCAAGCCTGAGATCATAAACAATGTGCTTGGAATTTCACAGGCACGACCTAGAAATTGGTTGGTGAATTAAAGATTGTCTACTTTAGAAGATAACTCGTATTCCAAAAAAAATTATGTAATTGAAGTCACCACATGTCAGAGGTGCTACCCATTTAGCTTAAATTTCTTTTTTTTCTTCTAAAATGACTTTTATATTATCATGGTTCTTATATTTACAAAACTTAGAGCTTAGAAGTTCAAAAATAGCACATAAATGAACTTAACTAGAAAATGATTAACGAAGTTAGATTGTTTTTCGTGGAAGAGTGTCTCTCTTTCCACCTCTAGAAGAGTGTCACTATACTCCAGTTCCACCTCCTCTGTTGTCATTCCCATTCCTCTTGCTCCGACACTCGACTGTACCGAAGGAACTCGTTATCCATGATAACCATTAGGTTGGTTTCTAGTTGATTAGGGTAAGTTACTTAGGGTTGAATAGGATCTTTTAAGTTTGTAATTTAAAAAAAAAAAATCATATGTGTGGGGGTCTTTAGGTGAGTTTGAAAGGTCATCATTAATGTAATAGGTGTCATTATCAAAGAAAAATCCAAAAAATCTCTTGTGCATAAATTAATCTCGTCATTATGGTGAATTTGGCACTTTTACCAACTTCCGCAACAAAATCAATGTAAAAAGGTCAGGGTTTGCTACGGGAGTTCCTGACACTTCCGTAGCAAATTCACCCTCCCAAACACAGGATTTGCTACGAATCTTGTTTTTTTGCTAACGGTGGGGAAAAGGTTGTGGATTGTCATAAAGGGTCAAATCAATTGTTTGTCAGAGCATATTGGCTCATCTTTGCTCCATTTTGTTATTTTCCATCATATGTATACACATGTATATGATTGGTCATAATTTTCCTTTCCCACCTATTCATTTCGATTTCCTATTTCAAACGCTTTATCCTCATTCTTGTAAGCTGTTTCAATTGTCTTGGCAGCGATTTGGAAGTCCAGGTTCTGTCTAACAGCTGTCTTAGGCTAGGTTTTACTTGTGTCAAAGGTTTTGTGTGTTGTCCCAAAAAGCTTTTGCAGGTGTCAAGGAAGGAACTAATCAACACATCTTGGAGACACGACATCACAAAATAAATTGCATAAAGGTGGAACTAGAAGTCAGACTGAGGGAAGAGGCAAGTTAGCAGACATCCCGGAGGTAATTGAAATTGAAGAGACTCCTGCTGTGAAGCCCGTTGAAATCAAGGGAGCAGAGACTAAAAAGAAGAACGAAAAGGCCTAGAAATTGGACTTTTCACAAGAAGATTCACAGCGTATCTTTAAACCTAGGAAGCCATTAACTAGGTCATAATTGTCTAAGGGAAAGATGCGAGAGAAGATGTCTAAGAAACCAAAAAAAGAGAAGCTGCCATTAGAATAGGAAATAACAAAATTATGTCCAGTAGAGGCAGAGTTAATCAAGGGAAGAAAGGGTAAAGAGCAGGTTTAAGAAAAGATTGAGATGGAGCTATGACAAGAGAAACTAAGGGAAGCTAGGGCAGAGGATCTAGAAACTAATTTGTAGTTGGCATATTTAAAAGAATAAAAGCTGGAGATGGAAGATTTCAAAAAGGAAGTGAGCAAGCAACTAGATTTTTACAATGAAATGGGAGATACGTTAGGGAAGATGCTAAGTAGGACACTGCCTCTACATAGGATGATGATACATCTTTGCAGGAGGAATATGTGGCTACAAGCAAAAAGAAGGAAACTACAAGGTCAAGTCAAAGACTTGGAATCACAAATGTAGATGGTACAAGAACAATTGAAGAAAAGGGGTCTTAAGATGGTTCTGCAAGATGGTGATGTTATTCCATGAAACATGGTAAGGCAACACAATTTTGGATCATATTTTGTCTTATACTATAATACTAGGCATGTACAGGCTTTAGTAGTGTTTTTGAGGTAAAAAAAATGAAGAAGGTGCAAAATATCAGCAAACTAGGTACTTTTGTAGCGAGTCCCAGGCTTAAAGACGAGATTCTGCTATGAAAGTGCTGTAGGTTTCTTTGAGGGTAAACTTTTGCAAAAATATCAGAATAAGGATGACTTAGAGCATGTGTTGACCTCATTAGTCCCAAGGAAGATCCTCCAACAGTGAGAAAGGTCAAAGATTGTGCAGAAAGTGGATTTTGGAGGTTGCTATGAAAGTGCGCTACGAAAGTTCCTGTACTCTGTTTTTCTTCCAATGTTAAGTGTTTTTGATGTTTTTGAGCAGTCAACGCAGTGAAAAGGTGGATGGATCATCAAATAAGATCATGAATATTATCGTGCCACTTGTTCAAGGCGGCAACTTGGCAGTCAAACTCCACATGGATGACAACTCATCAATTGGACAACTCATCGTCAACTTAGGTTTATAAGATCTTAACTCTAGTGTATTAGTTGGCCAACACCTCAACATGGCTATTTGGTTCAATAGGGATGTCAAGCATGGGTTTTTAGAGGATTTGTTGGAGTTATTAATGGTCATAGAATCCTTTTTGATTACAAGCTCCATTAAAACAAAAAAGATCCCTATTAATGCTCAATATGATGTAATCCTATTTGAAATAGGTCTCTAGGTTAGTATCGAAGTCTAGCCCAGGTGGCAAACCATGGTAAAAGAGATCTCATTCTATAAATGAGGGGTTTTCTGAGTTTGAAGAGGTTGATGAGTGTAATGAGAAGGGTATTATGTAATTTTTCTCTACCAAGCTAATATACAATTTGCAACAGTTGTCTTTCAAAACCCAAGATTCTTTTGGAGCTTATGTGTTTGTGTCTTTCTATTATGTATATTGTTATAAACATCTTAGTATTATGATTACTTGGAATTCATAATTTCTATGCTCCAATTTCCTTCATGTACTATGTTTTTGGTGTAAAATTGATCTTTTAAGCTCATTTGCCTCAGTTTCCATGGATGCATTTGCTAGCAATTGAAGTCCCTTAACTGACTCCATGCCCAATGGTAGGCTTCATACACTCTTCCACCTGCAAAATCACTTAAAACACAAAAATATTTAGCCATCTGCAATAAAAAGTTTTATCTTGAGTAATTCATTTCTCCTTTGAGAGAGCCCTCTCTGATTGGAAGGGCTAACTTCCAATCCAAAGTGGTTTGAAATAGTTGTGCCAACTGGTTCCAGCCTAGTGATAACAGAACTCACAATGACGTCTTTCTGAATACTGAAAACGCCTTCTTCAATCCTAATAGCAGCCTAATTATGTTCACGAGTCGTTAAAATCTAATAGATGGAGTCCTCTTCATAGATTTTTATGTCCCTTTCTAACGTCTCTGAGTGACTTTAGATATCTGTCATCTATATATTCTTATCGAGAAACAATTTTGCTCTACTATATGTCATTTACAATTAAAAATACTTACATTAGAATAAAATACAAAATAATTTTCTCAAATCTTCCATTTCTTAAATATACCTTTACACCTTTAAGAACCGTTATTAATTTAATTATTACATCCTTAAGATTAACTCTGCGAGACCAAATATTCCTTTGAGTTGAGAGAGATGAAAGTATCAGATTATCATGTTCCGCGGGATATTGCATACCTATCACCTAATACGAAGCATATCACATACAACTCGAATCAAAAGAAGATTTAAGTTTTTAAATAATTTATTACAAAATTATGATATTATATAAATTTAAACACTTTCACACTTTCCAATCATAGATTCATTAATAAAGATAAATATATATTCTCTCTTTAATTAAGGCACTTGCTTCTGAAGGATTTAAATATGCAATGAAAATATACATGGATGTAATCGATTTTTAAAATTTTATTAATATAAATGATTTCAAATATATATATTTTAAATACTAAATTTGTTACCTTCCTCCACCTCATACGTTACACAAAGACCACGTGGTGACAAAAAGGAGGGACAAATATACAATAGGATTGTTCAACAAAAGTGAAAGGGTGGGCCCTTGCTTGCCGTACTAAATAATTCACAAAGGTAAGGAGAAATTAATTTATCAAATATTATTATTATTTATTATTTCAATTTACCAATTCACTTTTTCGTTGTCACATACGTAGCATGGAATTTTGGGCGATCTCATGGAAAGCTGATCTGGCCGGTGGACCCAGCGCCCTTTGCCGAATTTCGTTACATGGTCACATGGGTCACTCACTGCTTCAATTCACTGCAGCAGAGGCATCTTTTACTTTAAGCAATTGGTCACATGTAAAAATATTCGGGGGACTTCCATCAACCCCACGTGAAGTAGGCCCATAGAGATTCGGCGAGGTCGCATGCAATTAACCCCGCGTAAATTTGAAATTTTACTTTCATCTGGGTAAATCACCGCCGCTCTCCGAGTAAGTGACGGTCACATGGGAGACATCGAATTATCCGTAATGTCACGGGTCACATGAAACCCCGCGTACCACTGGTAAGTCCGTCGCACTTTAGGGAGCCGTTTCGAACTTTTACGGGGTTTTGCTTCCCGTTAAACTTGCTGTAAAATTCAGCGAATTAATCGGGAATGGTAACACCTTTCCCCAGATTTCTTCACCCCAAGTCTCGGTCACATGAACAGGTTTACGCTAACATCGGATTCTTGCAGCAGTAAAACCTCTTAAAGCATTCCGAGTCGCGACCCTTGATTCCAGGCTTTACCTGATTTGTGCATTTTTACCTAGGATCTTGTAGGGGACCTAAATGTTCAGTTAAAATAGGGTCACATGAACTGCGGTCACATTAGGAAGGTCCATGTCCAAGTCATCATATTTTGACAGTGATCAGTGGGCAGTGCTAGCTACTAGCGAGCGGCGTCCAGCGCAGTCCATTGTAAGGGAATGCAGGTGATGTACATACATTGCTTGGTATTGAGATAAACTCCTACTAATTCCACTATTTCAACCTGTAAATGCTTATATTGCCTTCGGCACAGTAACGCGGTATCAGTAGATCATGGATCGATTGGCATTTCGCCCAAAAGTTCTCCACATTTGAAGGAGGCATGACATTTTGAGATTCAGTAGTAGTTTACAGCTCTGAAGTAAGTCATTTACAGTTTTCAGGCTCCATTTCAAGGTACTTAAGTAGCTATTTCAATTGACGGATTGATGATTTGCGGCATTCAACCAGGAGTTTGAGCTTCAAAAGAAAGCATTCACTGCACTTGTGCTTGAGAAGCTACGAAAAAAGTATGTTTTGAGCTTCGATCGTGTTTTCAGGTTTCAACAAGGTATTTACAGCATCTTTAGAAGCTCCGAAAAAAGTCTGTTTTGAGCTTCGATCGTGATTTCAGGTTTCGACAAGGTATTTACAGCTTCTTTATGCACAGCATTGTGAGCTTCAGTCGAAATTATTTTGGATCTTTACAGAATGAGAAGGAATTAGAAACTTTATTCTAGGTTTTCCGGCGCCCGAAGCTTTTCAACTTACCGTCCCAAAAATGGAAGAAAAAAACGGTTCTGGTTTTTTTTCCGAGAAAGAGCCAACGGCGGAGAATGACGACAAAGAGACGCACGATTCACCTACCGATCAGACGGCAGAAGGCGAGGCTGCGAGTTCGGTAGTTGAAAATGCAAGAAAATTAACCGGCAAACCATCCAATGCTGCAACGAAAAGTCTTCGAACAAGCAAGCCAGTGTCAAAGCTCTCCACTACAGCCAAAACGTCCTCTGCATTGCGAGGGTCGACGGTCAGATCCGCTCCCACTACACCGGGTTCGCGATCCTTGCCTTCCACTGCTTCCAGAACCCGAAGGGTCGATAACAATGGCAATTTACCAACTGAAAACGTCGTTCGGACGGGCCTTCCGAGTGCTTCAGGTTCCAAGGCTGCTGCTAGTGCCAATTCTCACATTAGACGGAACAGCATTGGGACGCCCTTTGGAATTGCAGAGCGACGGGCGAGCATTAGCTCTCCTGCCACTCAGCGGCAGCGACTTTCGTCGACGCCATCAACTCCTGCAAAGGCGAGTCCTTCAGTTACTGAAACCCGCCGAGCTTCTCTTTCAAGCGTTTCTACAAGGCCCGTCGCCAGTTCGAGTTCCGCGGAGTCGAAGAAATCCTCAGCTCCGTCGGCTTCGAAATTTTCATCATCTTCTTTAAAATCTCCGTCTATCGCCGGATCTCCCAAGCCGTTCAGTCCATCTACGCGATCGTCTCCCAGACCGACCGAAAATGCCGTACGCCACACGGCAGCGGCGAAACCGACTGTTCCTTCCTCCCGGGCGTCGCTGCAGTCTCCGAGTCCGTCTGTCGCTGGAAGGAATAAAACGGCCTCTACACTGGCGGAGACTAGACCGCGAACCACCAAATCTTTGGATGCTGGAAACGGCATTTTGAGAAACCAGGCCTCGTCTTTGGCAAGAGGTGCGAGACATGCGCCAACGTCTCTGTCAACAGACAGAATTTCGACTCTCTCAAATCGCAGGAAATCATTAACTCCCGACAGTAAAGATTCCCGATTCATCGCCCTTCCACAAGTTGAAGTTAAAGCAGGAGATGACGTGGTACGTTCTATTTCATCCCTGAAAACTGCTATTCTGTTACCGGTGGTTTTTTACATATCACTGAATATTGAATCGTATTCTCTAGCTTTACCGCTCGATTTTGTTCTTCTATTCTTTACAAACATGTCTTGGATTCAACGATCATACAGTTTGTTGCAAAACATATTGTTTTGATAAATTTATCCTCCCTGCATGTTTTGCAGAGGTTAGATCTCCGGGGCCAGAAAGTACGCAGCCTTGATTCCAACGTCCTAAATTTATCCCCAAATTTAGAGGTAATTATATCTGTAATCAATAATCTCAGTCTTTATATGTTGTTATTGCTGTAATGATGCATTCGTAGCTCAAGCTTGTCTTTGCCATTGCTGCGTGCCACAGTCCAAACTCTTAGTTTTACGCAATTGAATTTTAATCTAATGTTATATATTAAAATCCATTGGTGGTCAAAAATGAAGGATGGGATGAGGTAAAAGGTACTTTGAATGAAGTGTAATGCACATCCAAAGCAAAGCATTAGAGAAGCAGCCTAAGCTGTGAGATAGAGAAAATCCATGACAGAAATAAAAGTCCCAGAAAGACGACGAGAACAACTGGAAAGGATCATTAGAAAGAGCTTGATAGCTTGAAATAATGTCAATCAGTTTCACTTCTAGCATAATACATTGATAAGATAATTCTATTAATTTCGACTGATGACTATATAGGGAGGTAAGTAGGACAGAAAATTACAATCCAGTGGGGACACACCAAGGGAGTGCCAAAGCATCTCCTAAAAAGTGGAAGGTAAAACTTAAGAGAAGTAAGCTAAACTACTGTATGAGTAGTAGCGAAAAACCTAGATACATCATGACAACACGCTACACCATATCAGAAATATGAGCAGAAAAGGAGGGAGATGAGGAAGCCCCTTCATGAACATTAGAAATACAGGCGGAGATAGGAGTAAAGGAGGAGGAAGAGAATATCCTTTCTGAACCATTGACCACAGTAATGTCGCCAGTACACTGTCTGAAGAAGTCCTCCAGGAAGAGACCAGGTCTGGGAGGGCTGGACTTTGGAATCCTGGGATTAAGTTTGGCATGGTCTGCCAAAACTCTCCTAAGACTCAATGCTGTTAGAAAGAATCCCGTGCCCAAAGGGGGAGGAGAAGCTGAGAAATTAACATCCATCAGTCACTGAAAGCGGTTGACGATATTAGGAAGGTAAAACATGTGGAATATTCTCAGAGCTAGAAGCAGTGTCAATGATACTGTCCCTGCATTAGATGCGGAGAAATTGATTTTCACAAGTTGCCCGAAAGTGTTCAGTGATATTGGAAAGGTAAAACATATGGAACTCTGTATCTAATAGAGCTCATAACGCATTAATATAAGAAGGCATTCATTATATGGTTGTTTGGTAACCATGTTCGCGTATCTGAAACTGTTGTCTGACAAATGTCTGTTTTATTGTTTCTCGTGAATACATTCATGAAATGTTCTTAGAAGAAAGAGTCACTTTAGTCCAGCCATGTTACGAATTATGCATCTCAGAAAAAAAAAACTCGGGTTATATTTTCATTACTGGCTATAGCTGCTGCCTTATAAATCCATCAAGCCCTTGATGCTGCATTATAGATTAATATGTTTTAAATCAGACATGTTACAACTTCATGTAGGTTGAAGAAAATGAATATCTAAATGTGGAGTTGTTTAAAGGGTTACTCGAATGGTCCTCTCTTTATTCTTAGAATTTGTTTAAATTAATTTAAAAGCAGCAAAGCAGAAAAGTTAGGTCTCTTTACTACTAGGTTGAATTGATTTTATGGATATTACATTTGATGAATCTACTCCAAATTGGAACACACATAATCTTCAACATACTAATCTGTAGTGCAAATGTTTGACTAGTTCTGTTTAATATATTCATAAATTGCTAAATTATCATCAGATGTATGAACAACTGCATGAAACTATTATCGTATATTCATAAAAATTGATAACTTATGATTGGATATGGTGAAAGAAATGCATGAAAATATTATCGTAGCTACATTAAACCAGGACCAACAAGATTGTGGAAGTCAGTCTTCTGTAACTATAAGCGCTATAAAAAGTGTAATATATCTTCATTCACTACCAATTTAAGCATTTAGCAACCTGAGGTTTTATATTCTGCAGTGTCAAGAAGTTATGTTCCTGGCACCTTTACCAATTCTGTCCTTGTTCTTGGCACAAGCGAAATCTTTGTCCATTTTTGTACATTTTCTTCTTTGTCAAATGTAACCACAACTCAAGTTTAATATAAAAAGCGTTTCTCTTAATCTTCAGCTGGAAGCATCACATTTACTAAACTTATGCACTACTCTAAATATTAACTGCATTGATATATTAGATCACGATGTTCTGTAATGTTGTAAATACTGAATGTATCCCAGATTTAGGTTCAATTGCATTAAGATATACAATTTCATAATCTCACTTGAAACAAAAACAATTGCATCCAGCATTTCATGTTTTCCGTTTACATTGTATGCAGTTGCACTGCTTTAATTTATGGTTATTATTAGCATATTACATATTTGTTATCTTGTTCCTTATTTGAAAGGATCATCTACATTGTCCTAAAGCTATGTAAACATAAATGATCTAACTGTCATATTCCAGAGACTGGCTGAAATTCTGAACATTAGTGCGCCTGAACCTTCTGTATCTTACTAATAATTGCACTCTCACTTTGTATGTATGTTTTTAATTTTAAGTTATTGATAACTGTGTGACGTGAATTATGATTCTGTCACTGTTCAGTTTGTTTATCTCAGGGATAATAAGTTGTCGTCATTGGTTGGCATTGAGATTCTGAAGAAGGTGAAGGTGAGTAACTCCAAAAACAACCAATCTTGCTGTGTATGTTCTTTAATAACTTGAAGTGGGCTTGCATAGGTTTAGCCTGTTCCATTTTAGAGGGTATCTAGAAAAACTAATTATGCATATGAGAGGAATCTCTGTCCAGAAGGAATTATAATGCATAAAGGAAGGTGATGAGCATGAATTTTACAGTGGATGGTGAAGTCTTTGGTGATTTCCGTTGGGTCTAATATAACATCTTACTGCAAAACAATCTTATATTATTGTAATACCTCCAGTGTTATATGTTTTCTTCACTCATAGGTTTTGGATCTCAGCTTTAACGAGTTTAAAGGATCTGGTTTTGAGCCGCTAGAAAATTGTAAAGGTCTTCAGGTTTGTCACTCCTCCAATATACTAAAATTTTTCGACATGTCCCAAGCATGGAAGTCTTGTCTTCTTTCATATTAACCTCTTGTATCTGTTTACTGCGCAGCAATTGTACTTGGCAGGGAATCAGATTACATCACTTACTGGGATTCCTGAACTTCCAAATTTAGAGGTATTTAGGCTGTTTGCCTACAAGAGGGTTTTTAGTCTTGTGATTCTTACTGTTTTTGGATTTTTAATGTTTGCTGCAATGCTGCCTACTTTTTCTTGTACTGTTTTGCAAACCATATTTTTTTTTTCTTGTTTGTTTTTTCAGTTTCTTTCAGTTGCTCAGAACAAATTAAAATCTCTTGCAATGGCAACTCAGCCTCGGCTTCAGGTGTGACTTTGTTTGTCTTTGAAATTCTTTTTTATTTTTGACCGATAATGAGGCTTAAAACTTTCCTGTCACAAGTTTAAAACTTCAGCGCTTGGTTTAATATAAGGCATTATTTTCTGTTTAAACCATGTAATTTGCCTTCGTTGTCAAAGGTCTTGGCAGCAAGCAAAAACAAAATATCAACTTTGAAGGGTTTTCCACATTTGCCAGTTCTCGAGGTTAGTTGGCTTACCTCTGCTGCTAAATTGCTAGTTTTTTTTTTGTTCCCATCCATGGTTACATTCCTAGCATTTCAAGGTGAATGATCCTCTGCTTAGTTCTGACAGTTCTATTTAGCTTTGTTATGTTATTAGCAACTATCATGAGCATCTGGGAGGATTTATCAAATGGCTATTCTAATATTGCAGCATCTGCGGTTGGAGGAGAATCCTATTTTGGAGATGCCTCACTTGGAAGCAGTGGCTATCTTGTTGGTTGGACCAACACTTAAGAAGTTCAATGACCGAGGTAATGGAGATTTGAAACCTTTATATGGGCTGTTTAATAAAACCAGTAAATATTATCGTTGAAAAATAATCACAAATTCAGGAGATTTATTTTCTTTATTTTACTCACTCTTATCTACATATTTATGAACTATGTTTCCAACAGTATTTTTATGGATGAGTTTCTCTTTTGTATTGTACTGTGTCAAGAGGAGCTATTTATTTTAATTTGGGGATTTAATTTTGCAACCATTATTACTCTCTGTACACTTTTAGTAGAAGTATTGGTTGTGTCTAAAGTAAGCATTTTATGTAGATCTCTCTGTTGAAGAGCAGAAGCTTGCAAAATGTTATCCTGCTCACACAGCTTTATGCATCAGAGATGGCTGGGACTTCTGTGGTCCTGAAGACGCTGCTGGTGAGGGTTCTTGTCATTTCCTCTGATTGTTTATCATGCCTATTTGTGTCATTTATCATATGTTTCCATTCATGATTTTAAATGCTTAACTAGTTGATTACATACTTTCTATTAAAGTTTATACTCAAGATCCAGTGGTAAAACTCATGAAAAATCAGAGAGGTAATAAGTTGATTGATAGAGAGTGAAAACATTGACCAGCTTGTTGTTTTGTTGGAATAATTCTCGAGGTCCTTGAATTTCTCCTAAGAAATGTAGTTTGCTTTTTCTTTCATTTAATTACTATCCAGGTTCGTTGCATCATTTGTGTTAACCTTTGCTAATTCTACAACAGTTTGCTAAATCTAAGGGGAAAAAATAAGTAATAAGGAAAGCTTTCTAAATGGTTTGTAGATATCTCAGCTTTAAGATTGTAGGATTCAAGCTAAAGCTACAAATTTGTAACCTTTTTCCTGAAAAATTGAGTCACGCACACACACATATATATTTGGAAGAAAAATATATACATAATCTGTCCACCGACTGATGTTCTTGATATCAAGTCAGAAATTTCCTAACGTCAAGACTAGTACTACCTGTAGGAAGCATCTGGTTCTTAGAAAGTGTAAGAACCCTCGACATTATACATCTTATATTCTGTTTGTTACAAGAGTCAAAAATATAAAGAGCTGCTAGAAATGGGGGTTGGATTCCATTGAAATGGTCTCGATAACATCTGCACACTCAAGAAGCCCACAAGATCCAACCGGGAGTGCAAGGGCATCTTTTGAGAAACCGTCTGCTTCCAACTTTAGTTCACAAATGATGTGATTGAAAGATACTTGGGCGAAAGAGCTTGCTACAGCATGAATGTCAAGAAGCAATGAATTGAGACCAAGGTTGGAGACCTTTGCCTTTTGGTTTGCCCAATCGATGACTAATTTGGAATCCCCAAACACCTGTAATCTGGAGGTGCCTTTTTTCCTTGCCAATTGCAATGGGCACCATAGAGCTGCAAATTCAACTTTGTTGTTTGAGCCCATGTGTAGCGCTATCGACAGTGAATGGAGAGTGACTAAAGTAGAGGACGACCCCTATGCCGCATTGAGGAGGATATCCCTGACTGGCGCCATCAAAATACCCCTAGGGAGTGTCTTAATCCAGCACTGACATAATTGGATTTCTGTGTTTGGTTGGCTTTGGATCTGTCTTGAATTCGGTGGCCAAGGCTACCACTTTAGCTGCACATAACTCAGGAGGGATGAAATGGTCTTGAAAAACGATGAGATTTCTAGCTCTCCAAATCATGAGATTAAAATGCATGACAAACCATCATAGGATATCACCTTCTTGTTGGACCACCATGTGTGAAATGCATCACTGCGATGTCCTCAACGAATTGAGGACCAATGGACTAGTAGCCTTTTTGTCCTTGTAGGCTATAGTCCTTCAAAAAGGGGATAAAACCCCAAAACCCCCATTGTGGGCGAGTTTTGGGTAAGTTGGGCGAAAAACCCAAATCTGGGGGTTTGAGTAAGACACACTCAACCACTTAAGGAAGTGAAACCCCTCAAGGAAGTCTATAAATGAAGGAGACTCATTTTGGATCATCATTGTGGATCAACTCATTCCGTTTTTGAGCCTTGGCTGTGAGGGTTCAAGACTCCATTATCTCTTGTCAATTTCGGTGGTGAAAGACTCCACCCTAGTTGACACCTCTTCTCTTTCTTTCTGTTCTGAGCATAAGGATTTCTGGTTGGGCAACAAATTTTGGGTTATTGGGTTACGCAGGAAAACAATCTAAAGCAGTGAATTCCCTTGGAGACTGGTAGCAAATTCATTTGGAGACTGGTCTCTAATTTTTTGAATAGCGAGACTCTGTGATTCTATATTGGTATAGGAGAAAGGGCACTTAAAAGGATAGCGAAGATACCCTCAGGCATAGGGCCATCTCGTGTGCAATAATATTTTTCGTTGAACCAATCTCCTCTGTCTGAGCCAACAAATATTCACAAGGAAGATCAATCGATGTGGATCCAAGCGCATTCTTGTGGAATCATATTCACAGTTTTTTTGGGCTAAACGCTTGGTTTCTTGGGTTCCGGTTTGAGGAGCGGGATCCTTTCTGTCTCATCTAGATTGGGGTTAGGGCAACGAAGGTTTGGAAGCAACAACAAGGGTCTTTCCCCTGTTTTAAGCTCTGGGCAACAGTTAAATCCTCGGAAAGCAACTCTGGTCCACAACAAAAGAGCGAAGTGGTGCTGGATTAAGAGAAGGGCAAAGCGAAGTTAAGGCACAAACCCTGTAACAGTGATACATCTCGCAGTTCGACAGACCCAGGGATCATCACAGCAGTAAGTGACATAAGGAGCAACAATCGAGGTTGTTTTGTGGATCAAGGCACCGCTGTGTGTTCTGTGGATGATTTGGGAACCGTGCGCTGCAAACTTTGAAACCACATTCCAGATCGACTCTTGCATTCACTGCTTGATGACGGGATTCAGAGTAGCTCGAAAACCATACTATTGAAGCAGTTTGACTTAAAGTATTCCTGAAAAGAATAATTCCAGACAGGACGCAAATACTGTCAGAAGGTGTCAAAAGGGTTTGTCATGTAATTTCTAGGTGTGATGTGTCTATGCATTCTGTTAGAACAAGAATATTAGGAAATTATTAGGAAGGTGAATTAGGGCAAAATTACCCAAACCAATAACAATCATAAAGGGATATGCCAATCCAAACAACTTTTGGCGTGTGAGAGCTCCACAAGGACTCAGGAACCTTTGCAAAATATTTTCACTTCATAAATAAATGCAAGTGGGGTTCTTGTTGTTCACTACAAAGAGAGCATCGATTTGGACTGATCCAACCTCGCCTGAACAAGTTATCCCAGGTGAATAATTTACTGTTGAGGGCCACCATTAGGGGCTGCATAGAGCTAGACAATGGTACACATTAGGGCCTACACAAAGCTTTACTTCCCCCTTCCAACCTAGGAAAGGATAGCATATATATATCTGTTGCAAAATTTAGAACTTTAGTGCCAAAATAGTTGTATTTATCTGTTTATCTAGAAAATAGTATGCATTTGCAAAATACCTTTGACATTTTGAACCCCAAATTTTACTACAAAAATCTTATGGTTATCTCATAACATCTTAAAATATGAGGCAAGGAAAATAAATTGCTTGTATAATGAAGGTTATGCTGAAAAGTTGCTCTTGCATGTAAAACAACTTTTTCTAGCAACAAAATAGCTGTGTAGCTTGTTGAAAATGTAGAGAGCAAGGTCTTCAGGCTTGTACCTTAGCCAGTGAAGACCTCAAGTTGTGCTCATGAGTTAGACTTCAGTTAGGATGAGTTATTTATTGTTTATTGGAATAATCATCAAGTTAGCATGCTTAGAGTTGGAGCTTCAGTCAAGTCGAAGTCTTCATCGGTTTGACTACAGAACGAGGTGGCAGTTAGCAGTTCAGTTAGAGTGAATTAGTCTTCATTCTTGATTGAAGGAAGAGCGAGTTAGATCTCCAGTGTTTATTGGAGAAAGCACGAGTTAACAACTCCAATGATGATTGGAAGGAGAGTGAGTGACACTCTGAGTTAACTCGCTATCAAAGCTCAAGTTCTAAATTACGCTGGGCATGGATTGAAGTTCACCTATAAAGAGAGGACGAAGGCACAAGTAAATCACATTATTGTTTTGTGCACAAAGGTTTATGACAAGACAAAGCTCATGAGTTAGTGTGAGAGAGCCTTGATTGTGGAGTGCAGGGATTTGTGCTAAAGAACATGAGCTCCCTTGTGCATAAGGAAATAGGAGGATTTGCACAAGGAAACATGGGCTCCAGTGTGCAAGGAAGTAGGAGCTGGGATTAGGCAAGAGGCAGGGCAAGTCAAGGCATCAATAGGGGAACAATTGCGTGCTAGAGGGTCGAGATCAAGCAACGATCAAGGCAGGTTGAGATCAATTGTACTAGCTGAGATTAGTGAGAAGAAACAGAACGCCTTCTCAGAGATAGATTGACTTCTTAGAGATAGATTGCCTTGTAATCGATCAAATTGCTCAAGAATAATCAATAAAATACCACAACAAAGAAAGTAGGTTTTCCCATTTAGGTTTCTTGAGAAAACAAGTGTGTCAATTTGTGTGATGTGTTTTATATCTGTGCTTTTATTTCGTTGCTTCTAATTTGTTAAGAAACTCTATATCTTGGTGAATGTAAACTAGGTTTCAGTTTTTAGTTATTCATCTAAGTAGTTGCAGAGTTTCATGGAAATTTAAATTCGCACCCTAAAAAATGTTCCTTATGCTTTAGAAGCATTTTAAGTTGTTATTTATGTTCTCAGTGCTCATGAGTCTAGTGAATATTAGCTTTTGCAGGATGAACTTAGGTAATGTTGTTTGAGCCTTGCATGATTGTGGCTTTGGTAAACTTATGCAATTTCGGCAAACATTGTTGCAATGATTTGTTTACTTGTGTTGTTGCTCCAATTTTTTCTAAATTGGTCCCATTTTTTATGCTCGTTTCTACTCTTTTCTTGTTGTTTAGGTGAATCAATATGTTTTGGTTTGCATATTAGGATTTAGTAGCATGAAATAGAACGTGATTGAGATGAGTTGTGCCCATTGGAAAAATATCATTTTGTTGAAATGTAGTTGAAGGCATAGGTAAGTGGGTGTACCCTTGTTGAGATGATTCCAACAAAGAACTTGTTACTTGCCTTCTGGTGCTTATGATAGTTCATTATGCTTGCATCATCCTAGTGGATGATTTGCAAAACCAATAGTGTACGTTGCCAAAACCAATAGCGTCGTGGGGGAACATGCACAAAAAAATGACATCATGGTGGAACAATGGTTAGCTTATGCAAAGAGTCTTTACGAAAATATTTTTGGGATAAAAAGCCCATTCTAAGTTGTGATATAGGAAATATTCTTCATAGAGGTAGATGTGCAATAAGGCTTTTAGAGGTTGACATCAGATAAAATGAAAGACAATGATGGACTCTAGGCATAACACTTGAAATGGGGATAAGAATTCCTTAGCCAACCTATTGCAATTTTACTCAACCAAAGGGTCACTGCCCATGGAGGTTTTAAATAGGACAACAAGACTCGTATTACCCATTTTTAAAGCAGGAGAAAATTTCAATTAGGAAATTATAGAACCATTAATATCAACCCAATATTCGCCAAGCCTATTGGGTGTTGTAAAACTGATAGGGAAACTTAATGTTTTCCTTTACATGATATTTACTTGTGATTTAGGTTCTTCTTCTTAATATTATTGTGTTCTTTCATCATCAAGATAAATGCCAAACACAATGAACACAAGATATAGGCTCCATGCCAGGGAAAAACCCCACTGAGGGGGAAATCCCACCAGAACTTCTTATCAGCTTCAAAGGAGACTTCCAAGACCTAAGACCCAAAACAAACTCTCCAAGACCACGACAACTACTCACAATGAGAACTACTCTCAAAACAAAGTTTGCTTCTGCTTCTTCCAAAATTGGACTTGTGGAAATCCTGGTTTTCATAGAAAATTTCGTACTATAGAGTTGATACAAGATGCAAGACATCCTTCATTTCTTCACTGGAATTTAGCCCTTCTCCCAAAGACTTCACACTTCTTTTTGGCTCCTCTACTTGCAGATTAATACAAAAGATCATTTGCCAAGTGTGTATGCAAATGGAGGTTGAAGTGCTCCTATATATAGTCTTCTTGAGCGCTGGATGGGTCTCCTCTAGGCTGACATGAAGAGCTAGCCGACTTGATCTTGGTGGAGCTTCTAGACCTTTCTGTACATCAAATTAAATTTCTCCACGCCATGTGCCTCCTCGTGGCGTGGAGGTCTGCCCGACGAAGGGGCGACCAGATGGCAGTCAGACGAGTGTTTAGAATGCACCCACATCCGGGAAATTTTCATAAATTTTTACCTCTTTGAGGAAGGAGTATTAGCTCATTGAATATTCATTCTTGTCAACCGTCCTCTAAGATCTAAGCTCACTCTTCTCTCAAAGAGGGTTTTCAAATTTGTAATATAATAAAAATAATTTTTTTCTCGAGGGAGCTTGGGGTTTCTTCTCCTTGGTATCCCTATCTCCTCATTTGGTAGGAGAGCCTCTTGGATAGCTACTCTCTAGCTTGTTTTCATTTCTTTTGCGATCTTAGTCATGAGATCTAATCACTAACTTGTCTCATTTTGCATTTGTTGGATTAGTTTTCTTGCTCTAGTTGCATTGGCGTTTCTAGATCTAGATCTATTCTTATTTTGTAAGTATCTTCAATCACTTGTCTTGATTTAATCCTCTTGTGCTCATTGAATAATTTCATTAGCTACTTGATTTAGTTTGCATTTGGAATAACTTGATCTAATTGGCATCTCTATTGAAGTGGCTTTAGCTTTTTTAACTCATTATCATTTTGATCTAATTCATTTTGTTTCATTGGGAGATTTTCACTTGCTTCATTGATCATTGGCATAACCTAATCTCAGATTGATTTCATAACTTGTGCTCAAAGTATTAATTGCATATTTGATCATAGAAGTGGAATGGTATTTGCTAATTGATAAATCTTAAAGATATTTCACTTTTGAAGCATTTCACTCTAATTGTATCTCATTTGAAGCATTTGCATCAATTTCATATCTAATTTGCATTTTATGTCTAGTTTGCATGTTGCATTCTCTAAAATTTACCTCCAAGTATAGGCTCGGTTGATAGAAATTTAGGACAAACTTCGCTAATTGTCATTCAATTTCCTAAATTTGAGTTTGGATCAAAGGTTAAAATGCGTGACCTTGTAGTTCTCTTGTGGCAGAGTTCCTTGTAGGAACGAAGGCACACGAGTTGCATTGAAGTCCTAAGGGGGTATTGTTAATGAGACCTTAGCCTTCTCACTTAGTCGTTCATGCAACTACCTACTAGTCCTTACCAAGTTGGAGGAATTGAGGGGAAGTCAAACCTTAGATTAGGCATGAATTAAAATTAGCCAAGAACACTCTTTTTCACACACTCACTGTCAACATTTTCTCACTTTGCATTCAATTGGTTATTGTATAATTTGGATTAAGAGCTAATCATTTACTTGCAAGTTTTCATTCAATATCCTTTTACATGTGTATTTCAATCTCATGCTCATTGTCTTGGAGTATCTATCTTTAAGTACAAGCTTTCTTCTCTGGTAAGTTCTATTCTAATATCCTAAGTCACCAGGTTCGTGTTCGTGTTCGAGTTTGATGACGTTGAAATTCGAATAAAGTTCGGCACCTAAAATTTTGCCGATGAAATTCGGCATAAAATTCGATATATAGAAATTTGATTATATATATATATATTATAAAACAATTTTAAGCATGTTGAAAGATAAATATGATGCACATAAATAAATAAGCATGTCAATTTTCAAAGTGCATAATGCACATTGCAAACACATAGATTATAGGATTATTGCTCAAACATTTACATCATTTCCACATTTACATTTCCATCATTTCCACAGAGGTGTTGTCGCAGTATCCCCACTTACTGTAACACATTCTGTTGGCGTAGCCACAATTTTGGGCAAAAACAACGTTAACACTCACGGCCACCACTACCAGTAGCACCATACTCATCCTTAGCACCACATGGCCATGAGGGCAGGCAATTATAGATGTACTAGTACTACCCACCATTGCTAATAATCGCTCACCACTCCAACATTTGAACTCAAAGGGATGGTTGCTCTATTTATGCAGAAATTCTAAAGGCGTACCAAAAATTCTAAAAACTTTTGTGTCATATTGACCAGACCTCCCATATTCAGTTCCCATTTCCAGTCCGTGACCATTTCCTTGCTTTTAAGGGATGGATATAACAAATTTTTTATATTTTTTAATTACATCGAGACTAAGGGAGCATATCATTTTAGATTTGTTCAAAATAATAACATTGTATACATAAATTAGTATCCCATCTATATTTCATCTTGTAAGTAGTAATAATAAGACGACGAATATTGGATAAATTATAATAATTTTTCTAATATTTATTTAATTTTTAATTATAATAATTGGAGCTATCGAAGTGGTGTGGGAATGTTATGTAAATTATAATAATTTGTTTAATATTGTTCTGGTCCATTACTCACAGTGCAGTGGTCGTGGGCCGTGGCGGTGGAGTCAGTGCAATGGAGGGGCGACAGTGTGGAGCGAGCAATAGCACTGAGCACAGTGAGCGCCAACGGTGACTGTTCTCAATTTTTTCGCGGTCATGAGCACGGTGGTGATGGACCGTGGAGCTGCACGGTGGCGGTGGACTGTGGAGTCTGGAGGAGCAGCCGAAGAGGAGTGACTCAGCCCCGGGCAATGAGTAGCAGTGAGTGCGAAGTCGTGAGAGCAATCCGAAAATCGGTGAGAGCAGCAGTGAGATGTGACGGCGGTCAATCGGGCTTTTTAGCCTTAAAAAAAAAATGAAACCTTGCCGTTGACCCTGTTCAACAATTCTTGATTTTTAAAACGAATGTTTTCAAATTTGTTAAAAAATTCGTTGATGTTTAACGATAATATTCGAGTTTGAGTTCGGCTTTAAGTTCGCCGAACTTTTTCGATTATGTTCGGGAGAGCTTAAAGTTCAGCGAATTTTGAACTTCATCGATTATGTTTGTCGAACCCAGTGACTTAGCTAATATCCTATGTTGCATTGGCTGTGGGGACGTGGGGACGGAGGGGACGAGGGGACGAGTTTCCGGAACGGCTAGAGCGCACCCCCAAATTTTCAGGGGACGGCGGGTTGGGGACGGCAAGTGCGGCAACTATTTACTATATTTATTATTTATTAAAAAATTAAAATTAAATAAATTAAACATGAATCAAAATAAATAAAATCAATGTTTTAAAAACCAGAACCGGTGACCGGACCGGTGGCCTAATGAACTGGGTTTCTAACCGGAACCGGTCTAACCGGGAGCAGTCAGATCTCAATGAACCGGTTTAAAAAAAAATACATTAAATAATTATTTTTTAATAAAAAAACTATTTTTAAAATTTGCAACCATGATTCCAAGCCAATAGAGACAAAATATGCAAAGTTTGCTCATTTATATACCATGCAAAGGTGAATATATCAAAATGGCACCGAGTGCAATACATATCATCGAAAAATACATAAGCAATGAGGCTCCAAATGGCCCATAAAGTCCAAAAACAATGCTACAAGCTATGAGAACATTGGCCTAATACAAGACTACATATTAGTAATTTAGTGATCAACAACATGATCACTCCTCATCATGATCAAAATCATCACCACTACTAGACAAGGGATCATCAACATGAGCTACATAAATAATATGGCTAAAAGTTTGAGGACTCCTAAAACTCCTCTACAACTTTAGTAGTAGTAGTAGTAGCAAAAATAGACATCAAAACTACAAATCACTGAGCAACATGGTCTCTCATGAAACTCATCATTGATTCATCGCTACTAGAAATGGGATCATCACCAAGAGATACATAAACCTCATCTAGCTCAAAGTCTTCAGACTTGGATTGCTCAACATTATAACATGATAGAAATTGAAAAATTTTAACATGCCTAACCAATGATTTTGGTTTGAGTGAAGGGTTCATTTCCTCAACCTTAAAATGCGATAGAAAAAGATTAGCATGTCTAACTAGTTGTTTTCCTTTGATTGAAGGGTACATCAAGGTTCTTAAAGGACTTCATGCTCTTGATCAAATGCCAATATCATACCCTTACACATGATAGAATCAAATGGAAACATTTCAAATTCCCAAACCATGAAACCCTGAAAACCATTAAGTCTGCTGAATTTTGAGTGAAACCTAAAATTCTAGTTTCTCCATATGAAATCCAATGAGGTCGAAACCACTCTTAAACATCCTGAGTCATTTCATGGTAATGTTAAAAATTTAAGTAAAAGTTTCACTTTTACTTTAAGAATTTAACATTACCATGAAATGTCAATGCTTCCCTTACCTCCACATCAGCCCTAAAACTCATTTCTGGCCGTGCGTGGGTCCACATAAGGAAAGAGTAGCTAAATGAACCCTCCCATTGGCTCCAAATCAGCCCTAAAACATAACTGTCACCGAAAATGTGGGTCCGCGGATGAGTTAGCACCTAACCGGCCGGTTCCGTTCCTAACCGGCCGGTTAGGTCCGGTTTTTTCAAAAAACAGACGAAATGCCCTAGGTAGCCGGGTTGCCTGGCCGGTTTCGACCGGTGGGCTATCTAACCGGCCGGTTTGGCCGGTTACCGGTTCAAACCGGCCGGTTTTTAAAACACTGAATAAAATACTAAAATCCTATGTTGCATTGGCTGTGGGGACGTGGGGACGAGGGGACGAGTTTCCGGAACGGCTAGAGCGCACCCCCAAATTTTCAAGGGACAACGGGTTGGGGACGGCAAGTGCGGCAACTATTTACTATATTTATTATTTATTAAAAAATTAAAATTAAATAAATTAAACATGAATCAAAATAAATAAAATACTAAAATGATAAATCTAAAGACTAATACTAATAGTCTAATAGTATCTAATTGTCATTGAGAATTGTGCATCACAAAAACAAATTTCATCATCATTGCATAACATAAGTACTATTAGTTTCATATAACTTACAACTTACAATCTACTACTGTTTAAAATCTACATAATCATTGTATAATCATTCTAATATCTAAATAATCATTCCATGATCATTGATGCATGATGAATCATTTCAAAATTTAAATAGCAGCTAAAGCGTAAAAGTAAATAGTACTAAAATTTAATAAAGATGTAAACATGAACAATTCATTAAAATTTAAATATAAATCTCAAATTAAGAGTAGAAGTAGAAAACCATGGATTATAAATTTATAAATTATAGTCATAGACTATAGTCTAAGAACCAAAATGACAAAAATTAAAATTAAAAACAATATAGTCACTAGTGTAGCTGCCAAATGGTAAAATGGTAAATCGTAAATGTTTTAAGTTTGATAGGTATATGCGTTAGCCTTTAGGTTAGGGTAAATGTAATTTAGGAATTTACACTTTTTTAAATTAAAATTTTGAATTTTATTAAAATTTTGTTTTAATGTTTTTTTATAAAAATGAAATATTTTAATATTTTTTTAACTTATGATTTGAAATTTTATTGGGGACGTCCAGAAGTCCCCGATTTATCGAGGGACGTTTTGGAAGTCCCCAAAAAGTCCCTGAATTTTCGAGAGACAGCTAGGGGACGACCTTGAAGTCCCCAAGTCCCCGATGGAGTCCCCAGCAAATCCGGAACGTTTCCGACGAGTTCCAAAGTCCCTGGAACGCCGGAACGGAGGGAATGACATGAAATTATGGCGGGGACGGGTCCCCGTGCAACATAGCTAATATCTTGTTGCTTATATCTCTAAATTGTTTATAATCAGTTGTGGATTTATATCTCTAACGCTCGTCTTGCAACATTGCTATTCTTGTAGCTTGAAAATCATTTTCCAATTGCAAGTATCATAATTTATCTTTGAGCATTGTTGTTTCTTGCAAGTTATCTCTAAAGGCATCAGTCTCTCATACTTTATCATGCCGGATATCTTGTTGATCTCATTGAATCTATCTTATTGATATTTACATGCTTATTAACATTCATACTTGCTAATCAATCTCTATAATAAGGTTACATTGAATGGTGATTCCCTTGCCTATAATCTCCTAGACCTTGTCACCCTTAACATGTTTTCCTTTAGATATCCTTTTAGGGACCACCCCCCTTAGCTTAGCTAGGAGATACTTAAACGAAGAGAGTTGGGAATAGGTGACAACCCCTTCTTTGAGCGTTTCGCCTTTAAGGCCACACTTGGTGGGATTGAGGACTTTTCCCACACTAATCTAGGTGTGCATCTTAGGTGACAATAGAGCCTTCAGTGGGAAGTGGTGGCTTGATGGTATAGGAGTAGTGGCTTCCTTCAGGTAGTGGCCCGAGAAACTATCTGGGGGTCAGAGCCTCCAACATATTAGTATTTGCAGAGTCATTTGGGAGTGGGTGCGTCTAGTAGATGAGTGTCTGTGAGTAATTGCGGAATTGGTGGCTTCCATCAGGTTGTGGCCTGGAGCAAGTGGGTGCTCACATATCACAAGTCAGTGATTGCACACTGGTGGGTGCCAATGGATAATGTAATAGAAGATTATATCATAATAATAATGAGAAGAAGCAAAGCGAATGGTAGTTTTTCTCCCTGAAGGGTTTCCATCTAACCTTTGGTGTCTCTCTGTGTTTGATGATGCTTCATGTGCCTTGATGCTTTATGTGTTGCTATCATGGTTCATGTATTATATGCTGTTCATGTGGTATGCTTAGATTTGTTTATATTGTGTTGCTAATCGTTGTATGGTTCAGTTAATTATATCTAAGAAATGTAAAAAGTGGTATCTGGTGATCCATCGAGTACAATATTGATTCAACCCCCCTCTTAGTATTGGTTGAGCTTATATTTTGTAGAGAAAGTCCATGGTGATGCTATGTAAAGTGAGTGAGCATGCTGTTGTCTATTGTATGGTGAGAGCAGTGTTATGTTGATGTTGAGAGTGTGTTATTATTGCAAGGAGTTTGTCAAAGATCATTTGTATGTCTAAGTGAATTCATATTGATGACATGTATGCCTTGTGATATGTTGCTACCGATGCATTTAGAGTATGTTGATTCTTGAGTTGACAGTGAGGTGCACGGTGAGAGTAGTGCCGAGAGAGGTTACTGCTAGGGTTTGTTGAGCAGAGCTTCTAGGGTTTTCATGTATATGCTGATGTATGTGTGAGGGCAAAATGGTTTGATGAGCAAGTTGTTGTGTTAGTGAGCTTGTCAAAGTTTGAGGTACTGCTAGGGTTTGATAGTGAGAGTGTGCTTATCAACGAAGGTTTTGGTATTGTTACCGAGTAGAGTGATTATGCGGGTCCATTCTGAAAACAGATGAAACGTGGGCCACAATTTTTTGGGCAGAGATTTACGAGCCTAGTGACTAGTTTAAAAATATATGAAAGGTGGTCCACAAGGGTTTGAAGGTTGGGGCCTTCAATGGCAAGTGATGGCTTGCTAGTATAGGGAGTAGTGGCTTCCTTCACTTGGTGGCTTGAGAAACTTTTTGGGTGTTGGAGCCTCCAATAGATCAGTGGCTATAGAGCCATTTGGCAGTAGGTGCTTCCAACTAGGTGGGTGGTTGCAGCTTGTTGGGGGTCGATGCCTCCTACATATGAGTGTCTATGAGTAGTTGCAGAAGTGGTGGCTTCCATCAAATTGTGGCCTGGAGTGAGTGGGTGCTCACATATCGCAAGTCGGTGCTTGCACACCGGTGGGGGCCAATGGATGATGTAACATAATATTATATCATAATAATAATAATAATAAGAAGCAGAGCATAGGGTGGTTTTTCTCCTGGAAGGGTTTCCACCTAACATCTGGTGTCTCTATGTGTTTGATGATGCTTAATGTGCATTGATGTTGCAGAGCATAGGGTGGTTTTTCCCTTGGAAGGGTTTCCACCTAACATCTGGTGTCTCTATGTGTTTGATGATGCTTAATGTGCATTGATGTTTTATGTCTATGTTGCAGGAAACGCTCGGTCAAAGGGCATTTCTAGCCATAAACGATAGGAAAATACTGAAATACTTTTGGTACGGCCTGGAAACATGTTTTAGGCTGTATTGGCACGTTTCACGAGGCTGAAACGTGGCCCAGTACGACTTGAAACATGTTTATAGGTCGTATGGCCATGTTTCCACGATAAATGACTTTTTTTATTCGTTTTTATTTTTTATTTATTTTTGCTCCCTGCCATTCAAGAGTGATAGAGGGAGCTATTGAAGATTGGAAACAAAATTTATGTAGGTTCCAAAATGAAAAGGATCTTGAAGTTTTGCCTCGCTTCATTTCTCATCTGTTGCTATTCCTGCTTCCAAAAGTAGCCTGCAAAAGTGGTTTGGCTTCAAGCTAGCTCCTAACAGTCCTGTTGCACTCAAATTGTCAAAGTTCCAAGGAAGCGAAAGTGCCAGTCTTTTTTCAACAGATTAGATCACATATTAACAGTCTATGTGTGATGGTCACTCATTTTGCAAGTTATATGATGTAAATGATTCTAGTATGACCTTGAGTCTATGTAACAACCTAGGTAAGTCTATGATTTTGGTGACGAATTTCATCCTAGGAAGTTTTTTAACCTCATTGATTACCTGCGTGTAAGGTTCCATACACAGAAATTTGATTTAAACCAATATTAAACTAAGTATATATTCAGTAGTAAGGTATTTCAATGAAAATCAGCAGAAATCAGCAGTGAAATTTAATTGAGAAACAATTCTATACATAAAAGAAATACCTGGAACACAGTTGATGATTTTAATGGTGGCTCTCCTCCCGTGATGCTGATGCTGTGTGATGCTGTGGATAGATAAACAATTTACCGAATCAATCAAGTCCTCCCAGCCAATCCGGGAACAATCCCAGACCCAGAGGATGTCTCCTCTGCCCCCGTGCCCAGATTTCCAAGAACCCAGAGACTCCTTCCCAGACAATTCAATCTCACAATTCAATCTAACTTCAGCAGAATTCGTTTCTTTTTCCTCAAAAACATCCCCCCCTTCTCCTCCATATCACCTCCCTTAAATAAGCTCCCTCCACCGCCTCCTACTTCCCTGAGGTCTTCCCTTATTAATGGTGATATTTTCTATATTTATGGTGGTATACTTTTCATTATATTTGGATAGGAATATAAGTTAAACAATCTTCCTCCACCGCCTCTAACCTCCCGAGGCCTTATCCATCTCTATGTTCATATTAAATGTTTTTATGGTGAGGTGATCCACATTAATGTGAGTACGAATATATATTTATGAAGGTGGGATTTATATAGTTGTTTTATTTATAGAGCTTGGGACTTTATTTAAGTACTTTAATATTAATCTTTAATATTGCATACTCATTTTTAACTTAAGGAGTTAACATTATTATTTCATTTCTTTTATTAGCTCTTTTCATAAAATTTATACTTAGTTGAACTTGATATAAATTTGAAATCTTAATGTCAAGTTCCCAATTTATGTAATCTTGATATTAGTAGGTAGGTGTACTAGTGCGATGTGTGCGGTATAGGCAGGCCTAACTATCAAATGCCTATATCGTTCACACGCTAATATCATTTTGTATATAACTTGGGAATGGGTCGTTACATACGTTTCTAAACACGGTTAATCAGAGGTGTTTTTCCCCTCAAGCTTAAACCCCAAAGCTAGAGTGAAATTTATTTCCAATGTCTTAGATGAGTCCTAGTGTTTTAGTCGAGTCTAATGTAAAATTTGTTTGGAAATAATTTAAGCTAGTTGGCTTAATTATTTTATTACAAATCACTTGTCTACTAGATCATAATGTGTTGCAGATGGGTTGCGTCTTGAGGGTCTAAGCCTAATATGTATTCCCTCTTTGAGTCAAAAAATGTAAAATCTTATGTAAATGAGGGTTGGAAAAATAATTGATTCCCCTCATGTGTAAATTAATTATTTTTTTCTGGCAAAATAAAATAAAATCCTAAGCTAGGAAATTAATTAATTGGAGTCAAGTTAATGTGTCTAAGGAAAATTAATTCTCCAAGTGGAAAAATTTGTGGGTCCTAAAATAATCAAATTTTAAATGTCCTCCACCAAGGGAATATTCTATATTTCAAGAAAAATTGGACCAAGGGCCTTGTTGGTTAAGCCAAAGCCAAAAATTTGAGGAAATTAGTTCAAAATAATTAATGTTGAATGAATTAATGTGGACTTAAATGATAATTTTGGAATTTCTTCAAAAATAAAAAATCAAGGGCCAAGATTAAAAGATCTTGAAATGTTTATCAACGATCAAGATTATTTTGACAAGGATCAATGAAATTAGCCGTTATTTTTCCACTTGGAGGATTTATCTATAAATTAGAGAGACATTTGAGTCTCTGGTAACAATCAGAAATCTGGAAAATCTTGAACGCTGGCTAGAATCGCTGTTGAGGCATTTTGTAAACTATTGTCCTGCTGGGAACTATTTTTTCTACCATAATAAAAGACTTTGGGGTGCAACTCGGAGTGTTCTTGTTTTGTTGATATATGGTATGTATTGACTACGAGTTTCCTATGTCATGCTTTATGATTATTATTTTGAGAAAATACATAGTGTTTGCAGGTACTCGATCCTTGGTCTCCAAGTTCATAGACTGTGGGCAAGGGTTACTTTGTTTGGATCTCTAGTTTTTATATGGTGGATTGAATCTTAATTAGGGCTATAATGAGCAAATATTTTCTGAAGGAAAAATATTATAAAAAATATTTTCTCAAAATCTATTAAAAAAACCCATGTATATTTTGTAATTAGATTTGTAAATTTAAATTTGTAATTTATTTTTTCTAACTTGGGCTGGGGTTTTAGTTTTATTTTTGTATATAGTGGGGTTTGGATGTTTCTATTTTTATTTTTGCAGGTTAGATCAAGGAGCCAAGTGGAAGAAGAGCTCCATCTAGGTCCTTGAGGGTAAGATCTAGTCTCTTGGAATTTTTTGCAAGGTTTGCACGGAGGAATTTTTAAGAGAACAAAGCGCTGAAGCACAAAATTTTTTGGAGCAAGGGTTTCAAATATTTAAGTTTTCTAGCCTCGGCTTTGCCTCCTAGGCCTCAGCGTCAGCGTTTCTCCCTTCAGCGTCTTGCTCTAGAGCCATTTTGGGCATTCCCTTGGGGTTTTGAGGCTTCAGCCTCCCTCCTCTCCTCCTTGACCCTCCTTGGCTTGTCGTCACCCTCTCCTCCTCTCGACCTCCTCTCTCTCGGCCTCTTTACGTCTCCTCGGCCTCCCTTCTCCTCTCGGCCCTCCTTCTCCTGATTACTCCTCCCTTCTCTTTCCCTAGCTGCAACTCTCTAGGGGCTTGCGACTCCCCTTCCTTGGCCTTTAGGCCATAGGCCATAAGCCTTGGGCTTAGCCCTAGGCCCCTAAGACCCTCTTTTCCCCAACACTAGCCTCATTGGGCAAAGCGTTGGCCCTTCTTGGCCATATTCTTCATCCTCTCCTCCTCTCGACCTCCTCTCTCTTGGCCTCTTTACCTCTCCTTGGACTCCCTTCTCCTCTCGGCCCTCCTTCTCCTCAGTACTCCTCCCTTCTCCCTTCTCTTTCCCTAGCTGCAACCCTTTAGGGACTTGCGACTCCCATTCCTTGGCCTTTAGGCCATAGGCCTTGGGCCTAGCCCTAGGCCCCTAAGACCCTCTTTTCCCCAACACTAGCCTCATTGGGCAAAGCGTTGGCCCTTCTTGACCATATTCTTCATCCTCGTGGCCTGATCTATCATCCTAGTGGTTCGATCTATCATCCTAGCCCTTTTATCCCCGCAAATTCCGCTCCTGTGACTTTGATCTCCATTTCTTGGCCTCTTTTGCCCCAAAATTGGCTTGAAACCCTAATTTGAAGTTTTAAGGTTAAACACTTAGCGGTTTTGCAGGGTCAAAGTCTCTAAATTCATATTTTTCAAGCGACAACATTGTCTCAAAATTTCAACGATTTTCAATGGTGGGATCTTCAAGACTTTGAGCCTAGGGTTTGATCTCTAAACCCTTGTTTTCTGCAATTTTATTACAGCAAGCAAAACACAGTGACCTTTTAGTCGTCAGAGCCATAGTCTTTGCAGCGTCAGAGACATTGGGTGGGTGGTGTTAGTTCCCAAATCCACCTTAGGCTGAAGGAAGGCGGGATTCAGGGTAACACCAAACCACGCTCAGTCTGGTAGCTAGCCCTACCAGAACAGGAGAGGGCTCTCTCCGGGTCAATCTCAAGAAAAATGTATCAATAGGGCTTGAGATGACTGAAATGAGTGCTAATTTTAGGCTAGGTATATGAATCAAGGAGTTTGGAATGATTTTTAGGGGTTTTTGTTGGAAAAAGGGAAAGGCAGTTTTGGGCTTGGGGATGAGGCCAAATTCTTTCAGAGTTCAAGTTGGGGCAGGTAAGGCAATGGCTTTGATGTCTTAGATTCAATGAATGGATAGAAAAGACTACTAAGGAGCTGAAGAGGGCAAGAGGGTGCAAGGATCCTCTTCAAACAGACGAAAACATATAAAACTAAACAAAATTTTAAGGCAGAGCACCAGCAAACTAATGAATTCTACCTTAGTTACTCATTTGTTTAATTTCAGAAGCAAAGAGAAGGGAAATGGCATACATATAACATTAATGAAACTTACAGATACATGGAGAAAAACATCATCAAAACTCAGAGCCACAAGGATCCCAACAAGTGCTGCAAAACTCTGGTCTTTCCTTTGCCAAAAAGCTGAAATGAATATACAATGAGGTGCCAAACTATTCCCAAAAGTCCAACCCTGAAAATGTCTCAGAAAATACAATATATAGACCATCCTAACCCCTTCCCATGCCTCTAGGGGTCGAGCTCATCCTTCTAGGAGCTGTTTCAACCAATTCTAAACATGGAACTGAAATCTAGGCAGCTAAACAACTTGCCTCTATATGCTAGGAAACTGATCCATTCACTTAATTTTCACTTTTTAGTGAATGAATCCTCTAGAACAAGTAAAAACATGCCAAATTTACATCATAGCTATAAAATTACATCAAGATAGATCAATAATTACATCCAAAAGTGAAACTAGTCAAACTGGCCGAATTTCTGAGCTGAAAAGTGAAAATTGGGCAAAATTCCTCTATGCGACGCGCCAGAAAACTCAATGCGCCGCGCCACTTTGAGCCTGTTTTTGGGGCACTTCCTGAAGTCCAAATTGAGCTCATGATAGCTCGTTGGAAAGCCCTGTCTGTCTGCTATCCAACCCAAGTGGATTTTTTCAATTTGGATGTCATTTGCCCCTCCAAAACTGCAATCTCCCAAGACTGGTTCCTGCTGGTGCAAAAGGTGGCAGAAAGGCCATTTTCAAGGTGTTTTTGAGCCTTTAAACCACCCAGAACTTGATGAAATCTCTTAGCCATTCCTGAGCATGCATAATTTACCATAACAAACCCAAAAATATCAAGTTTTCCTCCAGGAGATGTCTCAAACGTAAGCGCGTGCCAGGTGGCGCGACGCGTCGGGCAAGAAAATTTGTTTTGTGACCAAAAAAACAAAATTGGCAAAATTTTCTCCAAATTCCTTGAAATTTGGGCTGTAAGTCCCTCATCAAATATCATGCTCAGCCAAAGAAGCTTCGGCCAAGATTCAGAGTCTATCCTCCATTTTCCGACGTTTCAGTGCTCTCCTGGTGCATGCAGTTCAGTGGCGGAATCACTGACTCGGTTGTATGATGCGTCGGTGTCTGTCTCCATGGTGTTTCAAAATCTATGCCAAGTGAATGTTTGACCATGTATGAGATGGAAAACAAAAATTTGGTGTATTTGCCTCCGATTGCCAAATGTGGGCCAAAGGGAAGGGACTGTGGAGATAAGGCAGTGTGGACAGTGGGGTCTTGTCAAGTGATAATTTGCCCTTTTAAAACTTCTGATTTGACAAGGTAGAGACAATGGGACAGCTACTTGAATTTTTGGGATTTTGGGAATTTTATAAGTGACATGAGGAAAGGGATAATGGTGGGGCATGAAAGGATTTAGGGATAGAGACAAATGGGAATAAGTGATGTGAGTGGCTTTGGGAATAAGTGATTTTAGGAATGTAGTGAATAGGGGAATGGATTGTAGTAATGAAATAATAGTGAGGAAAGGGAACATGAGATGAGAAATGAAAAGGGTTTGGCACCAAAGTTGTTCCTTAAAACACCAATTTTAAAACCCAAAGGAGGCATTTCTATGTTTTGTCTTTTATGTATTCAAAATCATAATTAATCATATAATCCACTCCAAACACGAGTTTAATAGGCAATAGAAAATCATATGAACTCTTTGGAGCAAGAAGGACTGATTCGTTTCAAGAATTTGGAAGCAAATGGCAAAAATTTGCATTTCAGGCCTGTGCGCCGCGCACCAGCCCAACGCGCCGCGCAGGCTGTATGCGCTGCGCCAGTGTAATTTTACACTATGCAAAGTGGCTCTATGCGCTGCGCAGGCCATGTGCGCCGTGCACCAGCCCAACGCGCCGCGCAGCACTCCAACACACAGTCTCGACTTTTCACACTGACTTTTGCTTCCTCCACGATTTTTTCGGCTTCTTTGATAACTTTGACGTGTAAATGGATTGTTTAAACACTAAAATGTCTTATATATCATGGACGTTGATTTTCCTTTTGAAACAACCCGCCTTGTAATGTTTCACATCGGCACTTTTCACCTTTTAATACAACTCTGTTTTTCAAATTTCCTTTTGATTTTTGGCTTGAAATGATGGCTTTTCTTGGTTGATTTTTGCAGGGATGATGGCATTGAACTTCGGGAAAGGAAGACCAGAGTCTGCATTTGAAGTACTTCGTGGCAGAAAACTTTAAAATACATATCTATTACAAACAATAAATTTGACAATTTCTTCTTCAAAACAGAGTTTTGAAGAAGAAACATCCTTGAGCATTATTAACGATGAAAATCTTGAAATGAAAACTTATTGAAGACATCCTCATGGCTTGCGGGCATTATTTAACATTTCTGAAGACCAAACCCTAGACCTAGAAAGTGAAATGACTCTTTTTTGACCAAAATACCATCTATGACGGTAAATGACATGAACTCAACTTTGATGAATTTTGATAAATTTTGACCAACCCAACAGGTACAAACATGAGGGAAAATGAGAGAACAAGGCCCTTCCGTCGAATAATGGCATGCACCTAACGGAATGCAGATGAATGAGCGGAATGAAACACCTAAAAATGAAATGCAATAAGATAAATGATCTCTGACGGAGGGGTGTAAAGACCGACTCTAACAGGTGGAACACAAGGGGAGGTATCGTTAATCAGGCCGTTGCTTGCTTCTCGTTGGCTTCCATTGCACAACTTACTTTGAGGATTGTTTCTCAAAACAGTTAGGTGAAAGGTTACATTTAGACTAGGCATTTAATTAATATTTATCAAGATCACTTCATTACACCTAGGTCTTAAGCTTGCATTTCATATAGGTTAGTCAATGATCTCAAGTAGCGAGTGTCCATTCGGTCATTTGGTCCTAATTTACCATAAGCAAGAATTTGTGATTCCATTAAGGCACTCATCTCATAACAAGAAATTCTAATTTAATCAATAGTCTTGCTTAAATTCAACCAAGTGGCTAGGCCACTCATCTGTGTCTCCCAAGCAAGTTGGTTTCCAACTTGTTTCCTTCCATCTCATTTCATAGGGACTACCCCTCATAGCCTGGTGTTGGGAGATAGCTAGAATGAAGTGGGCAGAGATCAGAGTGACAACCCCCTTCTTGAGCGTTGTCGCGGTGCCTTTACAATCCGAGCGACACCAAGTCCATTGAAAGTTCCTTGTTGCTTGACATCTAAAAGATTGATGGTTTTGCAACTTTACATCTTTCTAGTCTTTCCTTGGCCTACTTGTTCCAAGCTTTGTGTAGTGCTTTCTTCCTCCTTTCTACCTCCTATAAGCTTCCTTTTGGAGAGCAGTCAGAGTAAAATGTTTCTTCTATGCCAACCTCCTTTGCTGTCCTGGCCTTCCTTTTCCCCTTCCCTCCTTGAATTGGAGCAGGTTTACCCTGAACAACCTTGATAACATTGAAAGATTTGATATTCTCCCTGAGATGCCACCCCTTGTGTCATTAGTAATGAGGACCTTGTTTGTAGATCTCCCTTACAATCTTTCAAAATGATGGGCTAATAAATCACGAGTATTTGAAGTGTGTTGGTAGCTTTGCTCAGCCAACAACTAAGAATTAAAGTTACAAAGCTTTTGAAACAACATCAATTTAAAAAGCAAAATAATGTATAAATTGAAAAACTTGATGAGATACATGCAAGAAAGGCCTGATTCAATTAAGGTGTAAAGAGCTCGTTGAGCTTATTTTGTGAGTCCCCCTCCTTGGGGAGTGCTGGGAAACCCAATTTTCTGTTTCCTCCATTCTTCCTTAATTTCCATACTGTCCAGGAGTTCTGCCACATTTCGTTTGCAGATATCCACACAAGCTAGAAGCTGATCTCTTTAAAATTAGTGATAGCTTCATCCACTCAAGCAAAGATCCCAAAAGGGATTGATATTTTTGTTCCTTTAAAAGATCAAGTTTGGAATCCCCTTCAAAGATTATCGTTCGGAATCCCATGTTCATACACAGCTTAACCCAAACATTAAATCCTCTAGTACTGCTTGATTATTACTCTCCAGATCCATTTTTTTGTGTATGTACTATATAGTGCCAAAGATCCAAGAATGACTATTCTAGATCACTCGATCTCCTACCTTTCTTGGATTTGTCTTGGAACGGCCATTAAAGTCAACTTCAATCCATGCCTCCTGGGGTGGGTGTGCTTGTACGTACGGATTTGCTGCTCTCCTTCACTTCCTCCCTATTCAGAAATTTCTCCTTGGCATTCACACAGTTGTTGTAAAATTTCAGTCCTCACTCCGGTTATCAGTTTGCCCTTATCACTCCATGCATTTAATGTTAAATCCAAGCATGATAAAAACATTAAAATCTGGAAATGACAATTATTTCTGCAAACACAAATTTGGAGATTTTACTATTGCTGGAAAATGCAGAAATAAATGCACAGTAAAATATAACAGCCACAGAGAAAATGACAGTGATTTTTGGTCAATGTGACCCTGAAAAAACCTCTTACAATTCTTGGGGAAAACCAGTTTGAGAGCTCTTCTTTATTTCTGAAAATCTTTTACAAAGAAACTGAAATACACAGGAAAAATTACAACATTCACTAAATCCAACTTATCTCGATTTCCGTGCTAGATTTCTACCTCGAAATTTGTGCCAACAGCAAACATAAAAACGACAGTAAATTTACAGCATTAAATGCTGTATGGATGCCTCGATTTTTGTGCCTAGAACAACCTGTACGGAATATATGTAAAAGGTACAACAATCCTCGAAATTCGTGCCCTAATTGCCTCGAAATTCGTGCCTCTGCTGGCTGTCTTTTTCTTCGAAATCTGTGCCGTACGCCTTGGAAAATGTGCCTAAACTCTATTGTATGGATTTCTGTCTTGGGATGTGTGCCAATAAATGCTGCTGTATGGATTTGCTGTCTTGGGATGTGTGCCAAGCTGCTGTACGGATTTGCTGCTCTCCTTCACTTCCTCCCTGTTCAGAAATTTTCTCCTTGCTCTCTCTTCTCTTTCTGTCAAATGCTCATGAAAGTCTGAATTGCTCTTTTCCTTCTTTTTCTCTCCTTTTACCCTAAATGACCTTTTGGGCAACCTTAAGATCTAATGGCTGAGATTCATTTAGATCAAGGGATGAGAATAAATGTGCATTTAATTCTCACTTTCTATTTTTTAACTCACCCACAAAAATAAAGACCCATTTAGCCTTTTATTTCCATAGTCACTTTTTCACTTTCTAATTCTTCATTGACTTTAATAAAGTCACTTTAAAATTAGAATATAACTTTATTCTTCATTGACTTTAATAAAGTCACTTTAAAATTAGAATGTAATTTTATCACTTATAAAGTCATTTTAATATTACACTGATTTTACCACTTATAAAATCACTTTAGGAGAACCACTTGTCCTCCTGGTACCCAAAATTTAACAGTTGTATTGTAGCTTGATATACTCCCTAGTCTTATTGTCCTATTTTGATCACATATGAACTTATCTTGTCTCATCTATCTTATGATTTATCTAATATGATAAGAGTTTCAACAGATTCAACAATGCAGTTTCTTATGGAACAATGGAGAGGTCACTTGCCACCAGGGTACCTGCTAAAGAAAGCATCTATTGATCCACCATTTGAGGAAGATGCCTGCCGTTGCCATTTTGTTTTTGTAAAGGACCGTAATGTGTATGATGAAGCTGATTTGTCTTTAAGATTGCAGTGGTTTATAGGAGAAAAGACACCAACAAACTTTGAGATCATTAAAGGTGCTGTGACTGAGGTAGGAAGTCAGCATGGAGTCATCTTGTTGCTAGTATTTTGTGATCCATTTGTTTGAAGAAGCATAGTAACAAATATAAGGTAATATTCCCTGTTTGAATTATTTGAGCATCTAATTCACTGGAATTTCACCAGGTGTACTGGCCAAAGCATGAAGAGATTGACAAATTCTTGAAGGTGGAGTGCACTCCAGTTTTGAGGGGGACTGAGTATCCACCCATTTTTGCTGTGTCTTCGCCCATTGCTCCTGGTTAGTGTTTCTCCTGCTAGCTAGGGATTTATGCAAATGATTGTTGTCAGTTCTGTAGCTGCACAGTTTTTTGAATGTAAAAAATAAAGCTGTTTCCCAAAAACATGACAAGACAGACGTTTTTTAATGGGATGCAGTTTGCAATGCGTCACACTATACCAGCACTTATGAGTAAAGGTAGATAGGATAAATAGAAGATAGGAGAAGTTATTTTTCTTGATGAAAAAGAGTGTCATGTTGTTAATGATGATAAATTGCCATGGAAGGAATTCTTCTTGAATCTTTTGTGTATCTTGTACATTGTAAACATGGGAATCATATCTATTTGCATTTTGTAGGAAGACCCTGTATACCATTGAAATGACAAACTTTATCTTTGTTTTACTAACCAAACTGAGAAACCTGAGGTAACGGGCTACTTCATCATTCATGGTGTCAAGCTTGCAGTCTAGCGAACCACAAGCACCTTTGTTCAATAAAAATGTCAAAATTTTGGAGAGAAGATGTTAATATTGCAGAATCTGGAATCTAATAAATATATGATTGGATTGTGCTCGTCTGAATCAGCCAAACTTGAAAAAGGCATCTAATCTGCAATTCTTTTGTCTTTTCAAGTGTATCTCTCAAATGAGCTCTAGTAATTTTCCTTCATTCAAAAAGCAAGCAGTTTCTTCTCAATTGATGCATCCAGACCAAATCAGAAATACTACAAAATTCATTTTCCATTGAAATATAATATGTTTTTCAACTGTTCGGCCAGAGTGGTTTGTGCCCAAATTCAATATATATGAATGCTGAGTATTAATTTTGTACAGTCTTGCATGGTTAAGTTTAAATGAAAGATTCTATATTCTAAATGCATAATTTACACAGCCTTCTTATGTAGAAATTTCATATCTTTTTTCGCGAGTGTCTTTTACTCCTACAAATTGGCAAAATTCTAAGCCTTCTTTGTACAGGCACTAACTTTACAATGATTCTTTCCTTATTCCAGCAGAATATTCCATTACCTATGTTAATAACAGGAACTTTCTACAGCCATTTAATTATGTTAATCCTTTCTACTGTCGATGTTTCGAATTTGTGTATATTATTGAAGTCCATTATGATAATTGAAAAGTTTATTGAGCTTGCTCTAGAATATTAATAGGTGCCATCAAGTTATGGAATATGTTTATGTAGTCATGAATCATCTGAACTCTGCATGGGTGCAGTTGCTGTCACCTTTTGTACTGGTCATCACAGGGCTTTAAGTGATTGAACTCATTATGCATGGCCAACATGAATTTGTGCCAAATACTGATAGGCTTTTCTTCCTATGCACATTGTTCATAGTGCGACTCTCACCAGAGAAGTGTGGCTTGTGCAAAATTTGAGATCATTGATTAACAATGAAATATGCTTGAACCTTCAGAAGCCCTCCGTTCAGTGCATTTGCATCAAATTTTACTTTAAACTCTGGTATGCCTATGTTACCTTGCACCTTATGGTGTTGGTGCTGATTTTTGCTGCAATTCAATATTTCAGCGTAGAGGAAGGTCAACTTGGAGATTTGTAAGTGTTAAATCCATGCTTCATGTAAATGTTACCTAGATGAGCATGAAGCATGTTTGGGAGACAACCTGAGTTGATAGTATTACCACCAAAATTGTACTAATTGGTAAAAGCCCTAATACAAGAACCAATTTGAGAAGCAAACTATAGGAAGGTCACTATTGTCACCTCAATAACCTATCTTTCACACTCTAGGCTGACTCTCCTTCTGTTCAAAGGGGGTATCCCTACCAATGTTATCAGAACCGAATTGTTGACTGAACTGGTGGACTCCCTGAACGGGTAACTGATCAGGACCAGATTGTAACCAGTAAAAATCTGTAATATACCAAATGGGATATTTTGCCTAAATTAGCAGAAAGATGATTTACCAAAATTTTCTCATAAATTCATCATTAACTTTATAGATGAATGCCATGTAAAATAAATCACATAGAGCACATGCAATTCAATAACACATTGAGCAGAAATAATCTCAGACTTTAGTATGATAAGCAATTGAAATAGTGTACAGGATTATATAAGCTGAAATAGCTGAGATGGATGATCTGACCCCCAAAACTGTGCTGCTCCAATGCTGAAACCTGCCATCTAAAACTGAACTGAAATGTCACTGCTGAGCTCTCCTGTGAATTTTGGATGAATTAGGGGAGATGGGCAATCACCCAATCTCTCTCAATCACCCGTGGGTTTCTGTCCCGGGGCTACCAATGGAGTAGATAACTGGGTTCTCATTCTCACATGCGAGAAGCAATATTGAATCCAAGATGATCTCTAATGGCCATTCCTCCTCCTTTTTATAGATCTGATGGACTCCTCTAGAAGCTCCTATTTTATTATTATTTTTATTATTGAGCACATTTCCCTACATTAAAATATTCTTTTAATGTGGGAAAATGGTCAATTGGCCACCATGCCTCAGGTCACTGAAAATCACTCCTAGCCATCCCATCCTGTAGATCTTCTCGTTCCAATTCCGACGAGCTATTACACTAAGGTGTTTTATCAAGAATTCCTCCTAAAATTCCACCTTAGGCATATTTAATTGAGTTAGGCTCATTAATAACTCAATTTTTGAAAGTTGTCGGAATGCAACGGAAAGAAAGACAAACTGTGCAGATGGTGGAATATATCAAGTGAATGCCATCGGTCCTCATAAGAATGTAGAAAATTCTAATTTCCCACCCCGGTTTTCAGTTTTCGCCTTATTACTCCAAAATAATTAAATGCCCTTTCCCATATCCATACATTTAATAAACTGGAAAATAAATTTTGCTGAAAACACAAATTCTGGAAATTTTTCAGAATGCTGTAAATGCAGAAATAAAATAACAGCAGTAACAAACAGTCATTCAACACATCATAACTCAGAAATTTTTGGTCAAGGTGACCCTGAAAAAACCCCTACAACTCTTGGGGAAAACCAGTCTGGAAGCTTCTCTTTTATTTCTGAAAAATGCTTTTTTTTACAGTGAGAGAAATATTCAGCAAAAAAAAATCAGCAAACAGACTTTACAACTTATCTCGTTTTCCGTGCTTAACCACCGCCTCGGAAAATGTGCAAACAGCAAAAACAGAACAGCAATAAATGTTGTACAGATTTCTCGATTTTCGTGCCAAATAACAGCCTTAAATGCTGCTGTACGGCTGCCTAGAAAAGCGTGCAAGCTGTCCAAAAATATGCTGTACGATTTCTACCTTGAAATGCGTGCCAAAGGTACTAGGAAAAAAATTAAATTCTTTTGGACACTTTTCCCTAGGCCAAAGATCAAAGCCTTAGGGAACCACCTGTCCTCCGGTACCAAATTTCAACACTCCCTCATACCGAGGAAGGTGTTCCTCACCACACCCATCTTGTCTCTGAAGTAGACATGCTTGCCCCGTGGTAAGGCTTTGGTAAGAATATCTGCAACCTGCTCATCAGTGGGAATATACTCAAGCTTCACGGCTCCTTTCTGAACATAGTCTCTGATGAAGTGATATTTGATCCCGATATGCTTTGACCTGTCATGAAATACTGGATTCTCCGTGAGTTTAATGCAACTCTGATTATCACAGTAAATCACTGAAGGTCTCAACGGCTGACCAAATAAGCCAAACAACATCTTGCGAAGCCAGATGGCCTCACAACTAGCTAGACTGGCTACCATATACTCTGCTTCCGCTGAACTCAATGCTACTGACTGCTGCTTTCGGCTGAACCATGACACAACTGCCGAACCCAACCCAAAACAGCACCCTGAAGTGCTCTTCCTATCAGAAGCACAACCTGCCCAATCAGAATCAGTGTAACCTTCCAATCTCACTCCATCCCCCTGCCTGTAGTCCAGACCATAATCCACTGTCCCCTGCAAGTACCGCAAAATGTGTTTTGCAGCCACCCAGTGAACCTTCCTAGGCTCACACATAAGCTGACTCATCGTGTTGACTGCAAAACAAATATCTGGTCTAGTGTTGACCAAATACATCAAGGAACCAATCAGCTGTCTGTACAATGTGGGATCCACCAACTCGGAATCCGAAGCATGAAGCTTCTTCCAGTTGGTGATCATCAGTGTCGACATGGGTTTACAATCCTCCATGTGGAATCTGCCAAGGATGTCCACAATATACTTCCCCTGCCCCAGGAAGAAATTCCCCTCCTCCTGCCACACCTCCAAACCCAAAAATTAATGCATCAAGCCGATGTCCTTCATCTCAAACTCCGCCGCAAGATCTCTCTTGCAGTGCTCTATGAGTCTCTCTGCACCAGTAATGACCAAGTCATCCACATACAGCACCAGAATGAGAGGCTCCTCACCTATCACAATATAGTAAAGGTTCGGATCTGCCTCACTCTTTGTGAAACCCATCCCCTGCAAGTGTGTATCTATCCTGGAGTACCAAGCTCTGGGAGCTTGCTTCAGGCCATAAAGGGCCTTCTTCAGTCTGCACACATGGGACTCCTTCCCATGCACCTCAAAGCCTTGTGGCTGCTCAATGTACACCTCCTCCTGTATGAAGCCATTGAGAAATGTGGTCTTCACATCCATCTGTTGAATCTTCCAAACCATCTCTGCTGCTATCGATATAATGGAGCGGATCGAAGTATATCGAGCCACGGGAGCGAAGGTCTCCTCATAATCAACTCCCTCTACCTGGGAGAACCCTCTAGCCTCAAACCTCGCTTTGAATTTCTCAATGCTGCCATCTGCAGCATGCTTTACCTTGTAAAGCCATCTGGAAGTAACCACGGATTTGCCCTCAGGCCTCGGCACCACCTCCCAAACATCATTCTTCATGATAGAAGAATACTCCTCATGCATGGCCTCTCTCCAGACCTGCTGGCTAGCTGCCTCCTCATAGCTAGAAGGCTCAGAGTCAAGGATGTTGGTAGCCATTGCCATATAGCTACAAAACCTCTTAGGTGGTCTGCTCTCTCTGACCGGCCTCTTAGGCCCAACAACAGATGTGGCCTCTCTCAAGGTGTCCCGAAGCCACTTGGGCTTCCTCTTCCCTGAGCATACTTCTCCCATTGGAGAATGAAACTCCTCCTCCTCATCATCATCAGGAGCCTGAACTCCTGACTGTCTGTCTGTTGTCCTCCTGCCTGCACCTGAACCCAGATGCCGAGGCATCGTGTGAACCGTCCATCGCTGGACTCCCTAGTGAACCGCCCGTGGACCGCTTCCGCGTGCCTATAGCTCCACCCCCTCTCGACTCCTCAAGGAAAGCCACTCCCCACTGACGAACCTGACATCGTCATAGATGTACCTCTGGATCCTCCTGATCCTTGCCCACTGGATCCCTGTGACTGACTCAACTGCTGCTGAGGGTCTGGCTGATCCAGATACTCTAACTCTCGTGACCTCCTAAAGGCCCCGTCCTC